>CM064551.1:23275808-23301646 GCA_032716605.1 Paralithodes platypus | reverse complement strand
CTCTCTCTCTCTCTCTCTCTCTCATGTTATCCTTTTACTCTCTCATGTTATGTACATAATTGATCCCGTTTTCATTCAAATAAGCCCATACCGTATTGCACACAGAATAATGAAAGGGGTGCTGAACGTACCTAATATCTCAATGTGCTCAAAGTTTGCACACCAGGTTAATTTGCTCATCAATGGACTGGGCCTCATTGCGCCAAGGTGGAAAAGTAAGGCCTTATGGTTGAAAGGCTTCGAACCTGTTTTTTTGTGACAACGGTTGAAAGAGTGTTTGTTTGTGGGCGTAAAGTGAGTGTTGTTGGGAGCAAGAGAGAAGCGATCAATGCCTTGTTACTCTCCCTCTCCCTCCCCCTCTAGTGCCTACCGTACCCTAACCTACCCTACCACCTACCTACCTACCTCTCTCTCTCTCCCCCCCCCCCCCCTAGTGCCTACCGTACCCTACCACCCCCAGCCACCCACCTCTCTCTCTTTCTCTCCTGTCTATGTCTATCTCCCTACCTTCCCCTCGTTGCTCTCCTCGCTCTCTTACACAACACCTCTCTCTCTCTCTCTCAATACTCATCCCCTTCGTCCTCATTAGGTCTTCTATCTATTTGTTTATCAGCGCACACACACACATACACTCACTCACTCACTCACTCACTCACACACACACACACACACACACACACACTTAAAAGAATAGGTCTGACAAAAAGTGAGAGAATGGGAGTTGGGAGGAAGTTGGAGGGGTAAAATATGAAGGTAAATACTCCTCACCCCCCCCCCCCCTCTCTCTCTCTCTCTCTCTTTATATATATATATATGAGAGAGAGAGACAGAGAGAGAGGGAGAGGGAGAGTGAGAGTAGGGGGAGATGGAGAGAGAGAGAGAGAGGAGAGAGAGAGAGAGTGAGAGGAGAAGAGAGAGAGCGAGGAGAGGAGAGTGAGGAGAGAGAGCAAGAGAGAGAGGAAGAGAGAGAGAGAAGAGATGAGATGAGAGCGGGGAGAGAGCGTGAGAGAGAGATGAGAGAGAGAGGATGACCTGAATGAGAGTTGAGCGCGAGAGAGAGAGACCTGGGTTGTGTAAGAGGACGTTTGGGGTAGAAATATGATGTTGGGAGAAAGTCTGGAAGGGAAGTGTGAATTGAGGGATACATACCTAAATAAATATGTTACCAGACACCCTTTATATAACCCAACTATATGTATGTGTGTATGTATTGAAGTATATATACATCTACCTACATATTAACCCGTTCAGTACCGGTGACGTCCTTTTCATCATGTTCTGGCAACTATTAGACGATTATATTCAGAATAGGGAGGATCTGTGGTAGTTTAAAAGGATGAATTGAGATACCGGTAGTATGTGGTTTGTAAATTGTTAGGTCTTTCCTAAGCTGAATAATATCTGTTAATAGTTGCCAGCATAATATGAAAAGGACGTCACCGGTACTGAGCGGGTTAATCCACGTACTCTCTTCACTCTGGATACGTTGCCTCTATCCTCCGGCAACTGCAATTTTACCTCCCTCCCTCCCTTAATCTTTCCGGTCTATCCTTCATAACTCATCATAAATACCCACTTGCAACTTCCTTCGACCCCGACACCACTTTGTATTAACTCTCACTCTCTCACTTAGGAAGGATATAGAGTAGTTAACCCCTACAGCACGATGACGTCTTTTGACCTTTTATTCAGGCTAAATATAGAATCATTTTAGGCAGTTTAAGGGGAGGTATTTACTTTGTTCCCTAGACCTCCATCAAGCTTAAAATTACACACCCTTGAGTCCCTTTCAAGATATATTGTAAATTTTTCGGTAGAAAAATGTCACGGCCGAAGGCCGGTTCCTCTTAAATTACAGGCTCGCTATCGCTCGCCAGGATAAAATCGACACCTGAATGGCACGAAAGGTCTTAATATGGGGTGAAAGTTCTTAAAATTGCTAAACTAATGGGGCAAACGTTTTATAATATCAAAAGCAATGGGGCTAAGCATGAGGGAGAAAGGTGTCAAGAAAAAAATCCCTCGAGTGGAGATCTCCCCTTAATAAGGTCCTATTAGATTCAGAGGGTTTATCGAGATCGTACGTAGCCCTTTGAGACCAAGAAGTAGGTTATAAGCTAAGGAAAGTCGTTTAATGGAAACCAGAATATGATGACAAAATACGTCATCGTGCTGAAGGGGTTAAAGGGATGAATTGAGATAGTCTGTAGCCTCTTAATTGGTGGACATCCTTCTTATTAAACTGGATAAACCCGTCTAATAATTGCCAGAATGTAATGAGTAAAGACGTCGCCCGGTACAGAAGAGGCGACAAGAGGTACAACTGAAGAGGACTCCAAAGAGAGTCGAAACCTGTCATGTCATCACAATAAAAGCGTGTTTCCGTCATGTGGGTATCCTTTCTCCATTCAAGTATTTAAGGCACTGTGAATTTCCCTTCCCAATCATCAAAGTAAAAAAGAAAAAGAAAAAGAAAATCATCAAAGTCCCCCTCCCCATTTTTTGTTTTGTTTTACTATTTCTTAACATCAATAACCCTCAAATTAAATTAATGAAAACATGTGATTCTCTCAGGATTCGAACCTAGGATATCTCGCACAGAACGTACACGCTCTGACCATTACACCATCAAGACAACACAGTAATCCTAGTAATTAAAGCACATTTAAAGCAGTCATAATCACCACCACCAACACCATTCACAAGAAAAAAAATCAAAGTAAAAAAAAATAAAAAAAATAAATAAACCCCCATCATCATCACAAACAGCACAGTAATCCTAGTAATAAAAAACACCGCCATAATCACCACTACTACCAACACCATTCATAACAGCAGTTCATTCAGTCTGACCACAACTCATTCATTCACCCAACCAGGACCCCCACGTCTTTCTTACCCGCCCACCCACTCTACCATTAACCCCTTCTGTACCGGCGACGTCTTTTAGATTTGATTCCTGCTATATTTAGACGATTTTGTGCAGTTTAAGAAGGATCTGTGGTAGTAAAATGGGTTGAGTCGGATAGTTCGAAGCCTGTTAATTGCTGGAGGCGCTTTTAAAACTGAATATAATCTTTAAATAGTAGCCAGAATAACATTAAAATTACCATCGCCGGTACGGAAGGGGTTAACTCTTTCAATTACCATCGCCGGTACGGAAGGGGTCAACTCTTTCAATTACCATCGCCGGTACGGAAGGGGTTAACTCTTTCAATCGCATTACTCCAATTGACCTTGCGAGTTTGGCCTCTACCTGTGGTATACATCGATATTTAGCACATAAATACCAGCTAAAATACGGATGTAGTACATTTATAAACACAAAATAAAATTCAACATACATTTTATCCATCATAAACCTACATTACCATTGCATTTCCGCTTAATATCGATGCTTACGGCTCCAACTTCCTTGTGACCCCAAACTCGCAAGTGATAAATTGGGTATTATTTTTGCTACTCAGTCGATGTGAGTCAATTTAGGAAGGACCTACAAGAGCTAGAGGGTTAATTGATATACCAGTAGTTAGTATTACCTGGAGGTAGGCCTACTTGTTAAACTCGGTAAAATAATCTAGTTTCAGAAATTATATCAAAGGACCTACAAGAGCTAGAGGGTTAACTGATATACAGGATTTTGTATTGGGAGGTCCTTAATAAACTTAGTAAAATCCCCTCGCAGTAGAATAATATCAGACACCGTCGTCTGATTTGGTTATTTGTATCTCTACCGATGACACTAGCGGCGATAACTTCTTCGTCGGAATGTCAGATAAAACATACACACTCACTCTCACACACACACACACACACTCACTCACATACATATATACACGCACACACACACACACACATCTCTCCTATGTGGTACCTAGCCTATAGCTACATTACACGTGGTTAACTTTTGGTTTAAGGCTTGAAGATTACCACCTCTCCTCGATCACACACCTCCCCTTTCAATGACGACTCCAGAATTATCTACTCGAAGCAGTTTTAACGGAATATGTTGTGCTACTCACATAACTTGCTGTGGAAAACAAACTACCGCTCTCTCTCTCTCTCTCTCTCTCTCTCTCTCTCTCTCTCTCTCTCTCTCTCTCTCTCTCTCTCTCTCTCAGAAAACACACACACGATGGTAGGAAGGGCTTTCTCTTTGGTGTTCTCTCTTTTAATCTGTCTGTCTGTATATTTCACTCCCTCTCTCTCTCTGTTTGTCTCTTTTTCTGTCTCTTTTTCTCTTTCTGTCTCTCATTTCCTTTGTGGCTGTCTGTCTCTCTCTCTCTTTCTCTCCCCTTAATACAGTACTGGTATAATGTGGGAGTATTGAACCTTTAACAGCATAGCTTGGAGAAGGGGTTGGAACTTCTACTGTTGTTATAGACTGACTGGAACTGATAAATGGTATATTATGGTAGAACAAGTACATAAAAACACACAGACAGACACACACGATGGTAGGTGCTTTCTATTTGGTGTTCTCTTCCTCTTTTTATCTATCTATCTATCTATCTATCTATCTATCTATCTATCTATCTGTCTGTCTGTCTGTCTGTCTCTACTCGATTTCGTAAGCTATAATATAGTTAAATAGATAGGCCTAGGTAGAAATATGGATTGACACTCATATACTGTATAGCTATCTCTCTCTCTCTCTCTATATATATATATATATACGGTGTATATATATATATATATATATATATATATATATATATATATATATATATATATATATATATATATATATATATATATATACAGAGAGAGAGAGAGAGAAAAGAGAACGAGAGCAAAGTGAGGGAGAGAGGGACACCGGACAATTCAGTGTATTGATTAACACAACAGTCCCCTCACACCACTCCCAGGTAGGCTGGCTGTGGTAAACAAACTCCCCACCCCCCTCTCTCACACCTCCGCTATCTCTCTCACTCTCACTCTCACTCTCTTGCTCTTATAGCCTATATAAACATTATGATACGTGTCAAAATGAACAAAACAAACATTATACAGTATCACTAAAGCCCAGTACGGTATATGATCTCTCTCCCTCTCACACACACTCTCTCTCTCTCTCGCTCTCATTCTCTCGCTCTTAAACATTATGATACATATCCTACTGGTCAAAGTGAATAAATACATTATACAATATCACTAAAGACCAGCTTATGTTCTAACTCTAACTCTCTCTCTCTTTTTTTTTATGTAAACATCGATACATACCGGTAGTTATGATACTGGTCAAAGTGAAAAAATACATTATACAATATCACTAACCAGCTTGCGTTTAGTCTCTCTCTCTCTCTCTCTCTCTCTCTCACACACATTGGATCCTCTGAATGCCTTTGCACTGTATGTGTGGCGTATTACAATATGCGCCGCAATGTTGTAGCTTTTTATGTTATACTGTAGAGGTCATTTACCTTGCCTTTGGTATGCATATGAGCAAAATAAATAATATTAAATAACCTAATTCAATCAAGCTAGAACATATACACAGGGAGTTGCAAAGAATTGCAGGGCATAGTTAGTATCTGAAAATCCTTGCGGTCCAATCCGGGGAGATATATGAAGTGTTAGAGAGAGATTGTATAGTACCGGTACACTCATTGCTGCTTGAATACAGAACTATTTACAACATATGAGGAAGTTTGTACCCGATAATGAGAGAGAGAGAGAGAGAGAGAGAGAGACGTAACCATTAACAAATTATAGGTAAGGAGACAAAGTGGCGATCCAACCTTGACAGAAGTAGACAGCACACGCACACGCACGCACGCACACACACACACACGCGCACACACGCACGCACGCACACACACACACACACACACACACACGCGCACACACGCACACACACACACACACAGCCCGTAGCCTAGTAGGTAGAGCTCTCGTCTCACACACGAGGGGTCGGGGGTTCAATCCCCGGCCGGGCGGAGACAAATTGGGCTTGTCTCCTTTCATGTGTTAGCCTCAGTTCACCTAGCTGTAAATAGGTACCTGGAATAAGTGGACGACGTTGTGACGTCCCATCTGGGGTTGGCAAAAATGGTACAAGGCGAGATGGGTATCATATGGTTCACCTAAGCTGATGGCTACCTAAGCCTTCGGGCGAGACGGTACCGTCTATAGTGAGAATGGTACCATACAGATCCACCCTAAGCCTTCGTTTCCGATGTCGCCAATTGGCTAAAAATACAGACTACACACACATCCACAGCCATTCCAACGATACATATAACACCTACACATATAGGAGGCGGGAAATAACGAGCATGCTCACTCCCGCAATACAACTAGAGTAAGTACGACATAAACCAAATTACACGTATACGGTATACCCCCCCCCCCCCCCACACACAGACAGACCGACATGCAAATTACATGAGAAACGATGGTGTAGAGTATATATTTGGGTTGGGAAGGAGGAATGTCTCTGTGTGCTAACTTTCTATATGTGTTACTACACAGGCAAACTTTCACCACCACCACCCCTATCTTGCTATCTCTTATATTCCCAAGCTTACCAATTATATCTGCATTACCTCCACCGTATAATTGGTTTTCTTGGTATCTCTTATATTTTAATTATTATTATTTGTATTTGTTTAATGATTACATTCTTACATTCCCCGTCCTTCTATCATCAGTCAATACCTTCACTACCTTCCTTATAATCATTCTTATTATTGATATTATATATCTTGTTAGTACCATTCACTATCTTGCTGTTTTCTGTTCTTCTTTTAAGTGTATGAAGGAGACAAAAGGCAATGTTTAGGTGTGGGAAATTTACAGCCCATTTGTTCAAGCCCTTTTTGAGTTACAAAGGTTAGGAGTCACGATGTCTGGCCACCCTATAATGAATGGAGTATATAGCTGCATTACAAACCCTACTCTTCACCAGGCATCACTCCATAATTTACCCGTCCTCCCTCTAAACTATAACTCGTACGATTTAGCACCAAGTTATCGATACTCATACATTAATAACGCCTTATGTCTGTTATCCAGTACTCATTATCTACTGTATACACGGTAATCCCATAACCCCGTATATATACATTTCTATTGCATAATCATATAATATTAAACACTGGTAATTGTCCCACATATTGCCGTGCTTAATAGTAGTTTAGGGTGTTTTCTACTTAGCATTTACTTATATATCATATTTTTCTTTCCAGCCGACAAATCTATCTCTCTCTCTCTCTCTCTCTCTCTCCTTACCTGGTCTCACCTGTCCCCTGGTAATTGAACCCCTCTTAACTAATTGACGGAGAGAGATGGTTAGCCTGTCTACGGGTGTGTGTGTGTGTGTGTGGAGAGGCCTGGTAGTGTTTGTTGAGTGAAAAGGAGTAATAGGGTATGCGATAGTAATTATCTGTCTCTCTCTGTCTCTCTCTGTCTCTCTCTCTCTCTCTCTCTCACACACACACTTCCCCGCCAGCCTCCCACCAACCAGCATTGAATCAATGTTGATATTACGGTGCATTCAATTACCAATGCAATGTGTGATATTTAATTATATTTCCTCATTACTACGATAGCCTCACTAACTACATCCACATCCACACACACACACACACACACACACACATAGAATAATAATAATAAATACAATAACAATAATACAACAACCACAACAATAAGTTATCAATTATAATAACACTAATAATAATACAATAATAATAGGCTAATAACACAAACAATAATACTAATTAGGGGAGTAGGAAAGAGACAAGATATGTAGAAGGGTCCATGGATATATACTGTAGGTGTAGGTCGAAGGATGAACTATCAGAAAAGGTGTGTGTGATGGAGTAGGAAAACAAGGAGGATACCAACAGCAGGAGGAGGAGGAGGAATACAAAGGAGAACAAACTGCAACAGACCTATTGGTCCTTACGGGGCAGTTTGGATATCTAAAATTACTACGGTAATCTATTGACTACGAGGTAGATCAAAGGATAACAAAGGATGAGGATGAGGAGGAGGAGTTGGGGAGGAGGTGGAGTTGGGGAGGAGGAGGAAAAGAAGGGAGGAGTGCCACCCAGGTAGTAGTAGTAGCAGACATTCCTCCACGTCTCTCACTCTCTCTATATCTCTCTCTCCATATCAACACTTACACCACCATACCCCTCAACTCACACCCCACCATTACCATCAACACTACCCCCAACACCCTACCCCATAACCCCTCCGCCAACCAATCCACCCCCACACTCCCTCCCTTCTACCCCTACACTTCCACCCTACCTCCACACTCCCCCCAGTCTATCCTCACCCCACCACCACCACCACCATTACTATAATCCCCTACCATAACCACCCCATATTCCCACCATCTACTCCCCCCCCCCCCCCCCAGTCCACACCCATGCTATCACCCCCATCAATATTACCACTCCCACAACCATATTCCCTTCACCACCAGCTCATAACCCCTCCACATACCTCCACTTACCCACCCCACCATACCCCCTATCAACATCACTACTCCACCCTGCCACAACCACCCCTCCACCTACCCACCACACCCCCTCTATCAACAGTACTATTCCATCCCACCACAATCTACGCACTCACTCAGGGCCGTTTTTTCAAGTCCCTTAGTTTGGTGTTGGATACAGCAAAATAGGAGTCAGGTAGAGAGGGTAAAACAAGTACTACATTACAGATTACAGATTCCGTTACAAATTCATCTAGCCTACCTGAACTTTATGACGAAGCAAAATAATCTTAACTGTTTGACTACTTTCACACTGATCTAAACCATAAATACCAAACCTATTGAAGTATACGCCACTAATCTAAACAATAAATACCAAACCTATTGAAGTATACACCACTAATCTAAACAATAAATACCAAACCTATTGAAGTATACACCACTAATCTAAACAATAAATACCAAACCTATTGAAGTATACACCACTAATCTAAACAATAAATACCAAACCTATTGAAGTATACACCACTAATCTAAACAATAAATACCAAACCTATTGAAGTATACACCACTAATCTAAACAATAAATAAGGTGGAGGGGAAGGTTGGTGAGGTCCTGCTGCTACAGGGCCACAAGAGCGCCTATGATTGGCTGATGCGGGAGACTGAGCCCATCGGTTAACACATTTCATTGGTTCTCGGACGACTCAACCGGTACACCATTTCAACCAGGGCCAATCAAACCAGTGTCAATTTCAAGTCCTAACCCAACTTATAACTTGATGCTATTGGTTGATTTGGTACGAATTGAGAGCTGGTTGATTCGGCGCTGGTTGATATGGTTTACTTGTTGAGTTGGGGCGGGTGCCCAACCACGAAAAGGGTTGAAATAGGGGAGCTATCCCCCCGCCAAAGGCGGCTTTCTAGGGCCTTTCCTAGCTGATGCTGAGAGGATTGGGTTCTAGTCATGTGGTGATGGGCTGGTCTATCAGAGTGAGAACTGAGCGATCTCTGCCATACCCATAGCTTACTCTGACTGTTCCTTTTACTTATATATTTTCTAGATCTCAAGTGATGGCGTCTCTTGCGTGGATTGACCTCCTAATCTACCAAGATTGGAAGCCAAAGCGTCACATCTTTCCTTTGCCCCTCAAATTTCTCTTCATAATTGCTGAGGGGCACAGGGCCCTGGGTGGGGCTTTGGTTTCCCGGGTGTTTCCGCACCCTCCTCAGCTCCCCGCCATGGAGTGGCTTCGGTCACCCAGGCTTTATTGTGGTCGGCAGGGAGGGTTCTGTGGGGGCGCTCGGTTATGGCCTTGGCCTTGCTCGGGGCCTTGGGGCTGTTCGGCCAGACAGCCTGAGGAACAGCAACAACAACAACAACAATAAATACCAAACCTATTGAAGTATACACCACTAATCTAAACAATAAATACCAAACCTATTGAAGTATACACCACTAATCTAAACAATAAATACCAAACCTATTGAAGTATACACCACTAATCTAAACAATAAATACCAAACCTATTGAAGTATACACCACTAATCTAAACAATAAATACCAAACCTATTAATTAAATTATATGCCACTAATCTAAACAATAAAAAAACAAATCTATTGGAGTATACGGTAAGTCATTAATCTAAACAATAACACAAACCTTCCAGTATACATCATTATACTAAATACCGAAAACACTGATGTATACATCACTAATCTAAACACTAAATACCCAAAACCTTCATGTATACGTCACAATTTAAACACTAAATACCCCAAACACTGAATTATACGGTATTACTAAAACGATACTGTGTGACAAAGGAGAGATGAGCGAGCGAGACAAAGAAGAGACAACGTGGAGATGAAAGGGTTGGGGGTGGTGGTGAGCAAGGCTTAGATAACACACTATTAATGCTGGAGATAGGAGGGGAGAGGGGTGAGGGAATGAGAGTGGATATAGGGGAGGGGAGAGAAAAAGGGGATAGGAGAGATGGGAGGGGAGAGGATAGGAGAGATGGGAGGTGGGGGGGGGAGAGAGAGGGAAGGGTAGGAGAGAAGATGGAGAGGAGAGACTAGGTGAGGGAGGGAGGGGATAGTAGGCAAAAGAGAACAAACAATAAAAGTTGGAACTACAGAGAGGAGAGAAGAGTAAATAGAGGAGAGGAGAGAAGAGGAGGGAGAAGTAAGGGGAAACAAGGTGGTGGGCAGGACAAGGAAGAGAGTAAACAGAGAAGAGGAGGAATATGAAAGATGAAACAAGGTGGTAGGCAGGATAAGGAAGAGAGTAAATAAAGGAGATAAGAGAAGAAGACGGAAATGCAAGGGACACATGGATAATAGAGATATACAATAAACTGAAGACAAAGAGGAGGGCGGAGCGGGGGCAGTAGAATCTGTTTGCTAAAGGACTGGACAGAGAGAGAGGAGCGTGAAGTACCGATAATTGGGTACGGTGTAGGTGGGAGGTGATGGTGGCTAAGTTACGTGGAAGCTGGTCAAATACTAGGTGGGAGGGAGATGTGAGGTGGTGGTGGATGGTTAGGTGGGAGGGAGGGAGGAAGGTTAGGTGGGAGGTGGTGAATGTTTAGATGGGGGTCAGAGTGTGTTGGTAGGGCAGTAGGTAGGAGGGAGGGAAGCAGGTGGGAAGGTGGAGGTGGTGGATGGTTAGGAGGGAGGGAGGGAGAGTAGGAGATGGTGGATGGTTAGGTGGGAGGGAGGGTGGGAGATGGTGGAAGGTTAGGAGGGTGGGAGGTGGTGGATGGTTAGGTGGGAGGGAGGGAGGTGGTGAATGGTTAGGTGGGTGGGAAGGTGGGAGGTGGCGGATGGTTAGGTGGGTGGGAAGGAGGAAGGCGAGAGGTGGTGGATGGTTAAGTGGGGTCAGTAGGTGGGAGTCAGGTAGTGGTGGTGGATGTGCTGGTGGGTTAGGTGGGAGGTAGAGAAGGTAAGTAGAAGGTGGTGGATGGTTAGGTGGGAGTCAGAGTGTGGTGGTAGGGCAGTAGGTGGGAGTCAGGCATATGGGGGATGGTATGATGAAGGAAAGAGGTGGGAAATACGGAGTGTACAAGTGGGAGAGACTCGAGAGAGACTGGTTGGTGAGGCTACTACTAGACAGGTGGGAGAGGTAGGGTGGGATTGCCAGGTGTTGTGGGATGAAGCAGATGTGTGTGATCGAGGCAGGTGAGATGGAGGAGGTAGGTACAAGTAGTAATAGATATGGTAAGTAGGTAGATAGGCTGCTAGGTAGATAGGCTGGTAGGTAGGTAGGATGGTATGTAGGTAAGTAGAAATAAGTGGATGGATGGGTAAAGGTGTAAATAAGTGGATGGTTAGACAAATGAACATATAAACATATATAGCTGATAAAAGTAGGAACCTTATGTAGATGGATATAACTGTCTTGATGGTGTAGTGGTTAGTGTTTAAAAATTGTGTGTGGCAACCCAGGTTCGAATCCCAGTGGATCACATGTTTTCATTAATTTCAATGGGAGGTGTTTGGTGTAGAGTGAAATAAATAAAATATAATATAGTTTTAGATAGGTAAGAGGTATTCAAGTGCCTAGTTGATACAAAGGAGGACAAAGAGAGACAGATGCTGCTTTAGGAGAGTATAATTTAGGTTAGGTGAAGCCTCAGAGATAAGGTGTGTGTGTGTGTGTGAGTGAGTGAGTGAGTGAGTGAGTGAGTGAGTGAGTGAGTGAGTGAGTGAGTGAGTGAGTGAGTGAGTGAGTGAGTGAGTGAGTGAGTGAGTGAGTGTGTGGCGAGACAAACAAAGGGAGGAAGTTGAAGACACAGTAAGAGGAAAAGTGAAATGGAAAATCAAACAAGAGAGAGAGAGAGCAGGTGGTGGTGACAAGGTAAGAGGGTTTGTATTATCGCTAATGAATAACGATATAACGACAGGTGGGGAGGCTGGGTTAGAGAGAGAGAGAGAGAGAGTGAGTGAGTGAGTGAGTGAGAGAGAGAGAGAGAGAGAGAGAGAGAGAGAGAGAGAGAGAGAGAGAGAGTGAGTGAGTGAGTGAGTGTGTGTGAGTGCGTGTGTGTGTGTATAATGTCATAATAGAACAGTTCACAATGCCAGACAAAAAGTGGCGAAAATAAATAGAACATAGGCCTAATCACTAATCTACCACTTAAACTTCCTGGGGATATGATATGAAGAAAGGGAAATAAATACAAAATTCGGGATATGATATAAAAGGCCAAGAAAATAATGATAAGGATAGAGGAGGAATACAAAGGGTTTCACACGAACACTTCCACCCACAATTTCTTTCCGCAATATGATGGTTAGTTACTTAATTAAAATCTTATAATAATCTAGCCAGCTAATATAAACTATCTATAGATTTTGTTTTTATATAGATGCAATAGAGCACTGAAATATCGTCCAGACAAAATTGCCTATACAACAATTGCCAGAAAGAGAACTCGTGTGACTTAAGAGATAGGAGACAAAGCACTAGGAGAGGAGGAAACAGGATAAACCCCTTGATAAATACGATTTGTTTACATCTATTTATGTATTGTATTTTGGTTAACGTTAGACCATTATAATTGTGTCGTCCCTGTGTTGGTTGGTTTATTTTGCAAGTTTTGCATTACAATATTTAGTAAGACACTCAAGGGGAGAAGGGGTCTAATCCGGATAGATATAATTGCACACACACAATCTATGGAGTCCAATCCGGATAAATATAATTGAATCAAGAAAAAACAATGGGGTCCAATTCGGATAGTTATAATTGCATAAAGAAAAAACTACAGAGGTTCACGAATTTTGTTAAGGAACTGTACCAACGGAGAAGCTAGGGACAAGGGAAAACCGTAGTCCCTCTGGACTATACAGAGGCCACAAGGAAGATTACACTGCAGATACGGCAGGATATTCACCATTAGTTGCACAGAATAGGGAGAGATACGCTGGAACATAAATAAATAACATACTATAGGAATTGACCACTTACGAGTTTCAGGCTATAAGGAAGTTGGATTTTTTGACATCGATATTTAGCAGAATTACCAGCTAAAATATGATCGTAGTACATAATACCAAATGAACATACTTTCCATCCATCAGAAACCTACATTACCATTGCCTTTCTATTTTATATCGATGTTTATGGCTCCAACTTCCTTATAGCCTGAAACTCGCAAGTGGTTAATTGAAATATATATATACTAGATATACTATAGGCCTACTATACTACATACACTCAAACAGATTAATTAGATATGAGAATGAAATTACAAATATACTGGATAAGCTGGAACAGATTAATAGGATGACATGGGCATTTTAATTATGTCTGTGGATGGGATAAAATAGTCAAAACAATGCCGTCACAAGTTAAATTTCTTGTGTTCCTTCTCCTATTATGTCTGTGGATGGGATAAAATAGTCAAAACAATGCTATCACAAGTTACATTTCTTGTATTCCTTCTCCTATTATGTCTGTGGATGGGATAAAATAGTCAAAACAATGCTATCACAAGTTACATTTCTTGTATTCCTTCTCCTATTATGTCTGTGGATGGGATAAAATAGTCAAAACAATGCTATCACAAGTTACATTTCTTGTGTTCCTTCTCCTATTCACACACGCCATCACACAAAATGGCTTCGGTTTGACATAGACATAAAATTATATAATAATTGAATTTATAAATACACTAAGAGATAGAACAAATAGTATTAACCTATAATGAAAGGAATGATGGACATGATGTAAAATATATGCAAATACAGTAAATAATATAGACAATTTAGTAAATTAACCACGAATACACGTATGTGAGAGAGAGAGAGCGAGAGCGAGAGAGAGAGCGAGAGGGAGAGCGAGAGCAAGAGAGACGCGAGGAGAATGTTGGTGCATTCTCACGAGGAAATATTGAGAAGAAAAAGACAGAGTAACGGAAAAGGACCAACGTTAAATGGGAGGGTAAGGGAGGGAGGGGTGAGGACAGGAGGAAGGAGGGAGGGAGGGGAGAAAGGAGGGAAAGCAAGTGGAGAACAAAGCAGAAAGGGAGGCTAGGGATTGGTAAAGGTGGGGTGGGGTGGATTGGGGTGGGGTTAGGGATGGGTGGAGGGCAGGAGGGAGGGAGAGGGAGAATGGAGGGGGGAAAGCAAGTGAAGAACAAAGCAGAGATGGAGGAGAGGGATTGGTAAAGGTGGGGTGGGGTTAGGGATTGGTAAGGGTGGGATGGGGATGGTGGGAAGGAAGAAGGGGGAGGGGGAGCAAGTGGAGAACAAAGCAGAAAGGGAGGCGAAGGATTGGAAGGGAGTCTGGTAAGAGAAGAAAGGAGTGAGATTGGGAGGGTTGTGGCGGGTGGTGGGGAGAGAGAGGAGAGGGAAAGGAAAGGGGAAGAGGAGAGGGATGGGGAGGGAGAAGAGAGGGATGGGGAGGGAGATGGGGAGGGGGATGGGGGGAAGAGAGGGATGGGGAAGAGGAGAGAAATGGGGAAGGAGAAGTGGGGGTTGGGACGGGAACAGAAGGAGAGGGATAGAGGAAGAAGTGGTGGGGAAGAAGAAAAGAGGGATGGGAAGGGAAGGAGAGATTAAGAAGGATAGAGGAACAAGTGGTGTGAAGAGAGAAGAGAGGGCTGGGATGGAAGCAAGAAGAGGAAGGACTTTATAAAAGGAAGTGATTATTTGGAATGGGATAGACAATTATGAAAGCAAGTGTAAGAGAGGAAATGACAGATGAGAGAGAGAGGGGAAGTGACCAAAACCGGTATAAAACAGGAGTGAGTTGAAGGGAACAGGACAGGTTGGGGGACGAGAATAAAGGGTGCTTCTGATAGACTAACAAAATTATCAGGGTTTTTTCTCTGTGTGTATGAAGGAGATAAAAGGCAGGTTGCCTATAACGAGTGTCTTCCCCAAAGCAGAAAGAGTGATAGGGCCGAATTCAAGGGACGTTGGGGTCAAAATGCCTGGACATGCGAAGCTTAAAGCAGTTTAAGTCATAGGATGGAGGAAAGATTGATTGTGGGAGAGTTCCAGAGTTCACTTGTTGAGTATAAGGCAAGCCTGTAACAACCGATCCAATTTGTTTAAACTATACCGTTCCAAATAAGTGGGCCAACAGGGAAAGAGATGCTAAGGAAAGAAGACACAAACAAGTCGTGTATGGAAGGGAGGGAGTGTTGGGGAGAGAGAGGTCTGGGAAAGGGTTGGAAGGGAGGGTAGGGGGAAGATAAAGGGAGATTAGAGGTAAGGGAGACTAAGGAAAGGAAAAGCAAGCAAGTCGACTGTATGGCTGGAAGGGAGGAAGGGAGGGAGAGAGGTCTGGGAAAGGGTTAAATATTGAATGTGGGAAAGGGAGGGGAAGATCAGACTCAAGAGGAAGGAGACTCACTGCCACACCAGAGGATACAGTATGGGAAACACCAATACTAGGGGTAGATACAAGAATATTAAGTAGATATATAGATAGATAGATAGATGGATAGATATACGGATGGAACGCTAAATAGATAAGAGACGGTGGAAAGTTAGAGATTGATAAATATATAAAGCTTGAGAAACAGATACGATTAATTGATACATAAGACAGATCAATATATATTATGAATTAGGAGTGAGACAAATATATAAACAAGAACTACCAATAGATTGCTATTAGATGCATAAATACCGGTACATTGGACCGTAATAATAATAACACCGACAGCAATTTACGTCCATATGTTATCCCCCCAACTTCCTCCCAACTGTTTTTAGTGAGAGTGAGAGAGAGAGAGAGTATGTATGTTTGTAAGAATGTGCGTATGTATGTGAGCGAATAAATGTACTGTATGTATGAGAACGAGAAATATGTGTGTATGTGTGTGAGAGAGATAGAGAGAATTAATGTATGTATGAGAATATGTATGTGTGTATATATATGTGTATGTGTGTATGTGTGTATGTGTGTGTGTGTGTGTGTGTGTGTGTGTTCTCCCGGGTTCCTATCCGTTACTTAACTAACACAAAGGATGCAGGGAAAGGGGGAAGGAGGGAGGGAGGGGGGGGGGGGGGGGGGTAGGAGGAGGAATATAGGGGAGAAAAGTATTGGAGAGAGAGAGGGGGGGGGGGGACTGGAGGGAAGGGGAAGTATTGGTGGGAAGGGAGGGAGAACGAGCGAGGGATTGGAGGGAAGGGGGAGTACTCCCCCTTATTGGAAGGGAGGGGAGTTGGAGGGAGTGGAGGGAAAGGGGAGTAGGGGTGGGACTAAAAGCGAGGAGAGGAGAGAGTAGAAATGGGAGAGTAATAGACGGAAGGCAGGAGAGGATGGTAAGTATAGAAGGAGAGAGAGAGAGAGGATGTAGGGAAGAAGAAGGGGGGGAGGAAATAGTAGAGAAAAGAAAGGGGGGTCAGGGAATATACAAAACTAGTTACAAGGAATGACGTAGAATAGTATTAAAAGTAGCAAATATGAGATTTATAGAAAGGAGTAGGGGAATGGAAGAAACAGGAATGATAGGAGAAAGGGGGGGGGGGGGGGAAGAGTGATCAGGGAGGATCGAAAAAATAGTTGTTGTTGTTGTTCCCCAGGCTGCCTGGCCGAACAGCCCCAAGGCCCCGAGCAAGACCAAGGCCATAACCAAGCGCCCCCTCAGAACCCTCCCTGCCTACCACAATAAAGCCTGGGTGACCGAAGCCACTCCATGGCGGGGAGCTGAGGAGGGTGCGGAAACGCCCGGGAAAAAATAGTTACAATGAATGACGTACAATAGTACTATCTTACATGACCTTGCGATTTATTCCAGGGAGATAACCTTCCAGTGAAAAGACGACAGTAATAAGAATACAATAAAATACCCCAAACACCTCTCTTCGAGATTAATTTGCACATTTTTCGGTAGAAAATACCCGGCCTAAGGCCGATTCCTCCTTGACTGCAGGCTCGCAATAGCTCGCTAGAAAAATATCGATACCTAAATGGCAGGGTCTTAAAATTGACAAAGAAATGGGGCAAGAGATCTAAAAATGTCAAAACTATTGGGGCTAAGCAATACGGAGAAGGGGGTCCAGAATAAAAGAACCGGAACCCTCCTTAAGTAGCAAGTATAAGAAGGCCAACCCAGAAGTAGAAGGCAAACTAAATTAAGCAGTAACGAGCCAGTGATATAGGCGAGAGTGAGGTGGTAATAGAGTAACCAGTATGAAGCTAGTGTGTGTGTGTGTGTGTGTGTGTGTGTGTGTGTGTGTGTGTGTGTGTGTGTGTGTGTGTGTGTGTGTGTGTGTGTGTGGAACCAGTTTTTGTCCCTATCCTCTCTCGAACACCACCACGACCACCTTACCCCCCTCCCTCCCTCCCTCCCTCCTACCCTCTTTACCCACTACCTTACTTTGTCTGTATCCTCTCTCTCACTCCTTACTGCACATGTATGTCTGTCTGTCTGTCTTCCTCCCCACCTTACCTCCCCCCCCCCCACCTTCCTTCCTCCTACCCCTCCTTACCCACTACCTTACTTTGTCTACTCTCTCTCCCTCCCTCCTCCTTACTGCACATGTCCGTCTGTCTGCACTTTTAGTTCCTCCGTCTCTCGACCCTATCATCATGTGTATCTATTGTGTGTTAATGGTCTATTCCTTCCCTTTATCTGTAGCTCAACTATATATGTATCTATTCTATATCCTGCCCTGTCAGTTCTTTTGTCTCTGGCTATCTCGACCCTATCATCGTGTGTATACTTATGTTTGTTGCTGGTTTGATTATTCTGTTTATAAGTAACTCAACCGTCTATGTATCTATTCTATATCCTGCCCTGTCAGTTCTTTTGTCTCTGGCTATCTCGACCCTATCATCGTGTGTATACTTATGTTTGTTGCTGGTTTGATTATTATGTTTATAAGTAACTCAACCGTCTATGTATATATTCTATATCCTGCCCTGACAGTTATTTTGTCCCTGTCTATCTCTATCCTGTCATCATGTGTTACTGATTTGTTCTTTCCTTTTATCTGTAGTTTAACTGTCTATCGATCTATTCTATATCCTACCCTGACAGTTCTTTTGTCCCTGGCTATCTCTATCCTGTTCAGCATGTGTTACCCCTGTTCGCTGTTTTTTACTGGTGTTTCTTTCTTTTTTTCTGTAACTCAACTGTCTATGGATAATTCTCTATCCTACCCAGCCAGTTATTTTCTCCCAGGCTCTACCTAAGCTGAATATAATCGTCTAATGCTAGCCAGAATAAAGTAAATAAGGCGTTATCCTACACTCTTAACATTCCATCTCAATATACCCTTCAAATATCAAAGGTCCTTCCTAAGCTGATTATATTGATTCAAGCCTTCAAATACTTTGTGCCCCCTATCCCTTCCTGTCCCCTACCTTCTGATTGTGTCCCTACCCTGCCTCCCAAGCTCCCACCCATTCCCAACATCTCATTTTGAACCACCGCCCTGTCACCCTCTCTTACTAATATTTACCACAGTCTAAATTTAGACTATTTAGAGTGTCATATTTACTAGATCCCCACTGCCTGTTCTAACTTTGCCACCACCTTCTACCTGTCATGGGGTGTCAAACCGGGTGAACATAGTTTGACATTTTGAAATAAATAGAGAACACGGAGAATCTACATGAAATTGCATAATGTTGCCAATGTTATCATTATTGTACAGCGTTAACTTAAATGTGTACATCTAATAATAATTACTACCAAATAAGACTTCATTTACGAACAGCCTGCGTATCCTATCGCTTGTTCCTAAGCTGCCAAGGTCTTATTGTTTCTATAGTCATATTTTTCTTAAGCTGGAGAGAAATTGCCTTGTTCCGATTTTAATTGCTTAGCTATTACAACGTGTTTCATATTATAACCAAATGTGTTGTAAATTACGAAAACCTGACAATACCATTATGAAAAGACACAGCAGTTTCATAATTGTCCACTAGGTATCGAGAAATGATCTGCTAAGGGAGTAAAATATCCGGAAAAAAGGCAAACATCGAGCATAGTTACAGTTCCCCAGTTTTGAGTTTTGGTCTATAAGGAAGTTGGAGCTGTAGCCATCAATATTTAGCAGAATTATCAGCTAAAATACGGTCATAATACATACCGGGTATATAAATACGTAAAATCAAATTCATCATACTTATTATCCATCAGAAACCCACATTATTGTTGCATTTCTCTTGAATATCGATGTTCACGGCTCCAACTTCCTTATAGCCTGAAACTCGCAAGTGGTCAATTGGGCATATCCACTACCCTCCCTTAAATGGTCTCCCAACTTTTTATGTGTGAGCTACGAAGGTCACTGAATGGCACAGGAGGAGCAGCCGGTCTTGGTCTGCTGCTATCTTGTTCCCCAGGAGTTTGGCGATTTTAACAACTTTCGACCCATTTCTGTCAGTTGTAAGACCTTTCGTGCCATTTAGGTGTTGATTTTTTCCTGGCAAGCGATAGCGAGCCTGAAATGCAAGACATTTTTCTACCGAAAATTGTACCAATTTATCTAGAAAGGGGGTCAAGGGGGTGTAATTTTAAGTTTGATGGAGGTCTAGGGGACAAATGAAAACCCTCCCCTTAAATGGTCTCCTGACTATTTATGTGTCGGATCCGAAGGTCACTGAATGGTTACAGGATCAGCAGCCGTTCTTGGTCTTCACCTATCTGGTTCTTAGGAGGAGGGAGGGGGCACTATTTATATACCACGTAGTTGTTGAATATGTGTATTGATGGTATAGGTGGCTTTATAATATTAACGTATGCAAACATCCATTCATAAATAAACGTACACACACACACACACATGAGGTCCACCAACTTTTACGAGTGATAGTACTACCACGCCACCATCACTTGTAGAGCTATCTTATCTCCTCTGCTACTCCCATGTTATCACTATCCACATGTGCTGTCTAATTGGTTCTATCCACTCAACACACACACACACGAGAGGTCCACCAACTTATGAGTGTAGTACTACCACGCCACCATCACTTGTAGAGCTATCTTATCTCCTCTGATACTCCCATGTTATCACTATCCACATTTGCTGTCTAATTGGTTCTATCCACTCAACACACACACACACACACACACACACACGAGAGGTCCACCAACTTATATGAGTGATTGTACTAGCACGTCACCATCACTTGTAACTACCTCCCTGTACAGTTCAACCATGTTATCACCGTTTCCTGTTTATCCCTTACTGTTTGGTTGGCTCTATAATTAACAGCTCAATTACTAGTCCTTTTTGAGTTATGAGAGGTTGGAGAGAGGATTTCTGGCCTACCTATAATGCACAGAGTTTACCACTACAGGGTCGCCTTCTCGTAACGTTGTCGTACTGGTGACTTGCAGCTTAGCCATTCCTTGTTGACTTTACCACCACCCTATGCTAAATATATCTCCCTCACTTGCTATATTTATTACTGTACCCCTCTTCTCTCTCGTTCTATCTGTATTACTGTGCCTACTCCTCTCCTCTCCTCTCCTCTCCTCTCTCTCTCTCTCTCCTATCGTCGGCGTAGCCCCCCCCCCCCTCCCTCTTTTTCTTTGCTATCCCTATTATAAAATTAAGTCATGACCACCTCACCGGGATCGTAAAGACTGTGTGGCCAGTATATCTATGTAAATATACAAATTTCTGAGGTAGGTGTGTGGAAATCTATCATCAAGAAGGGAGTTAGAGGTAGTAAATAGCCTTGACCTAGAGTAGGCTGCAGTTGGGAGTCTTAACCCCTTCTGTACCGATGACCTCTTTTCAATTGTATTATGTCTACTCTTTGACGTTTGTATTCAGTTAAATAAGGGCCTCCAGCAAATAACAGGCTTCGAACCATCCCACTAACCATATTTACTACCACAGATCCTTCTTAAAGTGCACAAAATCGTCTAAATCTAGCTGGAGTAAAATGTATAAGACCCAGCCGGTAAGGAAGGGGTTAAAGGCCGCTTGTCTTAGCTTGAGGTGGGTCAGTGTCGAGCGAGAAGAAACGTGTGTGTGTGTGTGTGTGTGTGTGTGTGTGTGTGTGTGTGTGTGTGTGTGTGTGTGTGTGTGTGTGTGTGTGTGTGTGTGTGTGTAGGTGTGTGTAGGTGTAGGTGTGTGTGTGTGTGTGTGTGTGTGTGTGTGTGTGTGTGTGTGTGTGTGTGTGTGTGTGTGTTCACCCCTTCAGTACGTTAACGTTTTTAACCCTTTCAAGATACGATGATGCATTTCTGTTCTGTTTCCTGGCTATAATTAGACGACTTTGTTCAGATTAGGAAGGGTATGTGGAAGTCAGAGGATTGATTGAGATAGTCTTTACCTAAGTGCCGAGCAAGAAGAAACATTTTTGTCTGTGCTCACCCCTTCAGCACACTAACGTTTTTAACCCTTTCAAGACACGATGACACATTTAATTTATGTTATCTGGCTATGACTAGACCATTGTATTCGGATTAGGAAGGGCATACAGAAGTAAGAGGGTTAATTTAGATAGTCTAATAATATTAAGCCAGAACACAGAGAAGAGGTGCGTAATGGCATCTTGAAAGGGTTAACAATGTATTTTCACTAACAGACCTCCATTACTTATCATAATTAACATTCATGACTATAAAATAACGTACCATTTAAGGCGTATGTTGGAGAGGAATGGTGGTGATGCAGGTGGGGAGACATCTTGGGTAGTGGTGGTGATGGTAAACACACGAGTAGTAATAGTCAGGGTCAAGATAATATAGTCCCTTAACCCTGGTAATAGTAATGGTGGTGGTGGTGGTGGTAGTAAACAAACGAGTAGTACCGGTAACCGTAGTAATAGTAACGGTGGAAGGGGTAATGGTAAACAAATAACAAATAGTAACTGTGATGATAGTAATGGTGAAAGGGGGGGGGGGGAACAACCTAGGGTCAAGTTACTCCCATTAAAAGTAGTAGTAGTAGTAAACAACTAGTAACCGTCGCAATAATAGTGATAGTACTGTCAGGAGACCAACAACCGGGGAACGAGTCACCAAAGTTACTACACCAAAGTTTAGATTAGTTTGCCGCATTGTTCATCCCCGCCTTCACCACGTCCCAGTAACCACACACCATTAATAACGGAAACTATAGTACCACTGCACAACTTCACTGTTATCATTATTATCTGATGTTGCTTGTTTTCCTTTGTACTCCTTTGTACTTCCACTCGATTTTCACTAGTTTTCCATAACTTATTGTATGTAGATTACCAGTATTTCTATAGAGATAAATATATTTGATTCACTTTCACTATTATTTCATTTTGATATGGCCAATGTTGATGTCAAGTACGACCACTAACACTAATATTCGACAGATACTGTACATTTAACACCACGTAGTCACCATAACGCAATTCAATTCACTAACATCCCACATAGCAAAACCTGAAGCTATGACCACCAACCATCACATAGCACTACTATACCCAGTTTCTTTTCAATTGACGGTAAATGCAAAATTCCCATCAAGATTTCTCAGTTATTTTGAAGATTGTGTAGTTAAATATGGTGCTAATTGTATAAACTTGGTCTAAATATGATGCAGAGGCATAATAGTTTCATATTTTTCCAGTAAGTTTTGAGAAATTAGATAAGGGATTAAAATTACCGTCAGTTGAAATAAAATCGACTGTAGTCATATTAGCTATAGGTCATACAGTCTACAGCACAGTTACCAGTCTCATACTGAACTGGTATACGAAGTCATCCTCCTGATCTCCCACCCCTCCTTCCTTCTTGCACTCTCACTCTGTATACCAGTCATGCACTCGCTATACTCGCATTAAACTTTCACACATACACTCCTGATCCCCCCCCCTCTCTCTACTCGCATACTGACCCCTTCCCATCTTCCTCTCTCTATACACCAGCCATGCACTCTCTCTACTCGCACTAAACTCTCACCCATACACTTCACCTGACCTCTCCCCACTCCCTTTTCTTTCTTTCTACTCCACTCGCACTCTGATCCCCCTTCCTTCTCTCTTTCCCACGCTATATACCAGTCATGCACTCTCGCTACTCGCACTCAACTCCTACCTATACACTCCTCCTGACCACCCCCCCCCTCAACTCGCACTCTGATCCCCCCTCTATAGAAGTCATGCACTCTCAAACTCGTACTCTTACCCATACTCTCCTTCCTTCCCCCCCCCCATATTCAACTCGCACTCTGATCCCCCCTCCATCTATATACTTAACCCCTCCCTTCCTTCTCTACTCTGATCCCCCCCCTCCTTCCCCTGTATAGCCTATACCATAAACTAACTCTACTCACACTCAACTCTTACCCATACACTCCACAAGGGGGCACTAAATCCCTCTAATCTCCCTCGTATAGACAACCACACGCAGAGTTAGTCTCCCACAAACACACACTAACCTCTAACATACAGTCAGTCAGTCACTTTCACATAATATACACTCCCTCACTCCCTCCCTCTCACACTCATTACCCCCCCCCCCTCACTTTCACTGGTTATCAGTCGGACATCTCCCTTATCTAAGCCAATAACGACTATCTACCGTCTGGGTGTGGTGGTGTGTATACCCTCCTAAACAGATAACATTCAAAACACCATAAAACACAGATAGACCTTAAAAATACCATGTTTATGCCCTCTTAAACACATGGTAGACCGAAAAAATACCATACTAACTTCGAAACAGATAGCCTATCACTTGATACATTTAATTGTAACTGATTCATTCTTAACCATAACATATAGTACGTTACTGTGTACATAAAAGGTCGGGGCTTTTTAAGTGTGGATACAATGGATGTTCATTGAAAAGACCCCATGACATAATATTATATTATAATACCCGAAGGAGGGAGGAGGAAGAGGAAGAAAGGGGGAGAGGAGGGGGAGGGGAAGAGGAAAGAGGAAGAAGATAATGAGGAGAGGAGGAAGAAGAAAGGGGGAGAGGAGGGGGAGGGGAAGAGGAAAGAGGAAGGCGGAAGAAGATAATGAGGAGAGGAGGAAGAAGAAAGGGGGAGAGGAGGGGGAGGGAAAGAGGAAGGAGGAAGAAGATAATGAGGAGAGGAGGAAGAAGAAAGGGGGAGAGGAGGGGGAGGGGAAGAGGAAGGAGGAAGAAGATAATGAGGAGAGGAGGAAGAAGAAAGGGGGAGAGGAGGGGGAGGGGAAGAGGAAGGAGGAAGAAGATAATGAGGAGAGGAGGAAGAAGAAAGGGGGAGAGGAAGAGAAAAGAGCACAGCAAAGGAAGAAGAGGACGAAACGAGAAGGCAAAGTGGCAAGTGTTCAGACCCCCCCCCCCCCCCCCCCCCCGGGATGTGAGTGAAGTGTGGTTCCAACTGGTCATCTCCGCTGTACCACTAACTCGGCCCCCTCCCCTCTTACCTCTTACCCTAACTCGGCCTTCCCCTCACTGCCACTACCTAACATCATCACAAGTCTCTTATCACCATCACATCACCCATCATCACAAGTCTCTATCAAGTCACCATCATAAGGATCTCTCTGATCACATCACATCATCATAAGTCTCTCTGATCACCATCACATCACCGATAATCAAGTTTCTCTCATCACCAACACACCAGTCACTATACAGGTATTTCATCGCCATCACACCAGTCACTATACAGGTCACTGCCACAATTATCCTCAATACTGCTACACACTCCATTCACTGTCGTTAATGCAACACAGTTTATCTCGTAATTACCAAAAGTCACCTCACTCCCTCATATCAAGCTATCTCATCCACAAACTCCACCAAACAACTTTACATCACTAATCATCACCCACTGATACTTCGTTTCAATATTGAATCACTTCACCAGTGTATGAATTAATATAGGGTTCTAACTCATCGTGTTTCTGTATAATGTGTCCTCATTTTAGCTATAATCATCACACTGAGACACTCTACAGTACGTCTCTTGCTTGGTAGCCTAGTGGTGTACTAACTGATGGTGGTCGATCGATTCACCCTTCCCTTCCTTGCAATCGACACAAGTGTACGTGTGTGTACGTGTGTGTGTGTTGAACTTCATAATTACTATAAACACAAAAAGGCATAGCACTGTATATAAATGTCGGAAAACTTGAAAAATAAAATATATTTAGCTAAATCGCTTTTTCCATATACAGTAATGATTTTGATTAGTTTTGTTGTCGTTATTCTGTGCCGTTCCTGTGTTGGTTTGTTTATTTTGCAAGTTTTACATACCATAGTAAGATATGTACGGTCAAGGTTAATATTAGTGTTGTCAGATAGTTCACAAAGTTTCGGACACTGACTAATAAGCACTTTTCCCAGTAACTATGAAGGTACCAATAACACTTGTTGATCGAAAACCACAGGAATCTATGACAACACTTAATACCCCCGATTGTACTGTATATGGTGCGGGTTACATTAACTTGCGTACCATATAAACAAACACAAG
>CM064551.1:23185808-23270808 GCA_032716605.1 Paralithodes platypus | reverse complement strand
CCTTCCCATGTTTTTATCTTCGGCTAGACAGCACCATCAGCCATGTTTGTCCACTGTGGGACCAGCCAATATCAGTGTGCATTACTTTGCCTTGTTGGCTCAATTTAAATTGGCAAGGTTACTTAATTGGTATTATAAGTATTAGTACATGAGTGTAAGTTACCCAGTCTATAGAATAGCACTGGATTATTACAGATATTTGTGAAGACTGACCTGCAAATGGGAGTTGTTGGCATTGACAGATCGGTTGAGGAGAGTGATGCCGAAATCGTCATTGTCATCCTCCCCGCCCCCGCCCGGCAAGAGTTTCTTAGCCACCGGGGGGCGGCCAGAACTCTTGCGGTGCTTGGCCACGGACCCCAGCAAAAACATCTTGCCGGATTGTGTGAGAAAACCTCGCTGGAGGGCACGTTTGGTGGCATGACGCACTAGTCCAGGGGTATCCTCGTTAGTGTTACTACCAGTATCGCCCTGCACCTGTGCCGTAATGTCCCGCAACGTGGCACCCGCAGGACCAGCCTCACGGACAACACGCACTATTTTACCCACTAAGTCACCTGCACGCGAGCTGCCCGTTGGTGTCCTTACACTCGCGCGACTTATCCGCATGGGAGGGTACTTGGGGTCTGCATAAGACTCGATGCCTTTGTTCTCGATGTAGAGGATAGCCCCAGCATCAACCTGGAGAGAAAACAAGGATAGTACTCATAATTAGAACCATGATAGTACCCAAAAAAAAGCACCGTCAGTCTGGTGGTCAATGCAAGTCGTAGGTTTGAAGAAAAAAATTACAATGCAATGGGAATAATGCCATAACATATTTTCAAGTTTTTCAGAGTAAAACGACAAAAATACAATACTTTGATCACAGCTTGTTAATATTAAATGTACAGACCCATGATAAAAAGCAGTCTTACGGTCTTATAAAAATACATAAAAGTGTCCTACCAGAAATTGTACATAAATATGCTATGGTACACAACTGACTTCAGGTCTTGAAATTTAACCCTAAAATATTTTGACCTGAGCTTGTAGAAAGATCAAAATAGTAATCCAAGTTACTGGTATATTTTGCAACTAATACTACAGGCTTAGAACATACCTGAGCTTCTAGATTAACCCCTTCAGCATGATGACGTAATTCCCATCATATTCTGGTTACCATTAGATGATTTTGCTTAGTTTATAATCTACCTCTAGGCCTCAAAGGGGTAAATACGATCTCGGTAAGCCCTCTGAATAACAAAGGTCCTTCTTAAGCTGTATACAATCGTCTAATATTAGTCAGACTAAGATGTAAAAAGGGCTCATCGTGGTAAAGGGGATAAAAAATAAGCCTTAGTATACAAGTGTCTTACGGTTCTAAAAGTTACCTGAGCTTGTAGATTACTAAAAACTAGATCAGGAGCCACGGTATAAAGCTGCCTCATGGTCTGTGTGATGCGCTCCAGGTTGGGTCGCTGCTTCTGACTCTTGATCTTGGCTATGGCGGTCAGGAGGCGCTGTAGCCAATCCTCGGAGCTAATGGAAGGGGAGCTACTGCCCCCTCCACCGCCCCCTCCCCCACGGTCCCGGTCTTTAGGACCCATTGCAGCTCACAATCACATCATTAACACTGTAACAAAAGAAAAGACAAAAATGTTAATTAGAATGTGGGCCTGATGCATATTATTAAAAAAATATATCTACTGTATTTATCTATATATTGTCGGATGCCTTACTCCCCTTAATGAGGGTGGCCATGCACAAAAGGCCCCCAAGCGGACCTATTTCCTGTAAGAGGGACAACCCAAGCCAGTTTACTGAAGGACTTACAGGATTGACCACTCAATTTAGGATCCTTCCGACTCCGAGACCCTCTATGTACTTTGTTAGCTATTTTTCTACAGTGGTGTTCGGCTAGTCCATCCACTAACCTGCCTTACACTTGGATAAGCAGTACGGATTTGTATCAGGCTTACTCCCCTAGACAGGTTGCCGACCAAGGCTGACAAGTCCCATCCACCCGGATTTTTATAAGGTTGTCTCCCATAGATGGGTTGCTGACCAAAGCTAACGAGTCCCATCCACCCGGACAAAAATTATATAGGCTATAGGAAGAGATAATGCAGACATTAACATCATGATTAATGCTGCCAAAAAAAAAATTATAAATTACGTATAATCTAAAGAGGCCATTAAGTTAACTCTACACACATATTACCAGTAACAGACTATTAGAAACACATCAGGAATACCAATGACCTGTCAATACAGGTACGGTATATAACTTAAAATTTCACGGTTTATGAGGAAGGTTTTTGCCGAAAGAATAATTTTTATTGTAAAAAATAAATAAAAATATACCGGTACTAAAAAATAAATATATAGAACCCACACCAGTAGTAGACTTTACCAGAACACATTTTGGCTTATGGTAACCTATTGCATGACTCGAAAGGAAATATTGAGCAAAAATGGCTAGTATGGCATCATCTCTAACTTGTAGTACCGGTAGGCATGGGCTATTTATATCATCCTGTAACTCAGCCAGGCCATTCATAGACTGAATTAAATCATCTGGAGTTGGTGGAACACAACATAAAATAGGTGTGATTTGATAGAGTTAACCCCTTCTGTACCGGTGACGTCTTTTAAATTGTATTGTGGCTACTATTAGACAAATTTATTCAGTTTTAAAAGGGCCTCTAGCAATTCACAGGCTTCGAACTACAGTATCTCACTTAACCATTTTTAATACCACAGATCCTTCTTAGAGTGCAGAAAATCGTCTAAATATAGCTAGAATAAAATAAAAAATGTCGCCGGTAAAGAAGGGGTTAATCACCAGTAAGTAAAGTGTGGCCCATAGATGGCAGAGGTCCAGCATCGGGGCTAATATAAACTTACCATCACAGAGGGTAACTATGGTACTCTTGAACGCCTGCCCAGTAGGTGCCAGAGCCGTACACATAAAGCTATTAGCGTTACTTTCTTCCTCAAATCTGACACCACTGCTCTCTTCCTCACATCTAACACCAATATCTGACACCACCGCTCTTTTCCTTTATCTTATACCGGTAGTTAGAGTGCCGGTATCGTAAGATTTTTCTTTTCAGCTAAGGAAGGACCTTTCACAGCCAAATGTATCTTACATGGCAGTTACTGTAAACCAAACCATATTGCTTAGTCCTTACAACAGATCACTGAATGTTTATTTTATCAGTTTGCAAATATCTCTAATAGATCCCTTGATATATACCGTAACTGTCTTGTTATTGGCTATAAGTAACATGAATAATAAACAGCACAAAAACTTTGGTACTGTATCCGTATGTTGCCAAGCTGTGAATGCCGGGTACAATGTAAGAAGTCACAAATCTTCCTCTAGCCTCACACCCAGACATAATAATCCTCCACAAACTGGCTTACAAACAACTTGGCACGACTGCACTATGTCTGGCACGGGACTGAAATGACCCACACGTCTCTCCGAGCCTCGCACATACTCCTCTATGATGATGCCATGTTTTGTCACTTTGTCGCTCAATTAATACTCGCATCTTTACCACATCTTGTACTTGCAATGACATACTGGTATACGTATTCTTGTTATTACATCAAAGTCTCACGTATAATCCTTACACCAATGTATCCACCATTATATTAAATCACCATGTTTTATCACTTTCTTCCTTAATTATTACTCAGAAGGTAATCATATTCAATATTTACAATTATCTATAGATTGTATCATATATTCTTGCCATTGCACTTGAACCTGACTTAAAAGCCTTACATCATTGCACCCCAATGACCTTTTAAGTCTTAATGATTATGACACCATGTTTTGTCACTTAACTGATAAATCTGTACACTAATCAGCTTCACATTTTTCTAGTATAAGCACACACCCATACACTTGTAACTCCTCTATAACAACATCACTCACACCTTCACAATTCTAAGTTATATCCCCAAACATGGTTCACACGGTGACTCACACTACATGGCACATGCTACTAAGGCTACCCTAATAACGATACATGTTTTGTATACTAAATCCCCACTAATTCTACAGCAGAGGAACAAGAACATGGTTTTCTCTATAACCTTTCATAACAGCTTTACTTGTAGTACTGTACTGTATTGTAGGATTAAGATTACACTTACCGGCAACTAGAATAAAAATGTGTAAGTTTGGCATTTTTAACATGATCTTGACAGTCTGTGTATATACTGTAGTACTATAGCTTAGGGTGATAAGAACTGGCATTAAGTATGTAGGACAGCAATACTGTAATTTTTGCCTTTAAATTATTTACCGGTACGGTATAATATATATAATTTTGTTTAACAAATCTGCGTCAATTTTAGGAGATAAACAGCTGGAGAATGAGGGTACAGTATAAATAAACCCTCTGAAAACAAACATCACCTCTTTGCTATCATGGCACACTTACAAAATACATTTTTGGCAAGCATTAGTGACCTCTTTAGATTAATTACTTTTTTCTGGTACCGGTAGTCTATGGGCTATATAAGCTAACAATTAATCCATTCCAGTACGGTACCATGAAAGCTTTCTCATGACTATAAAGTATATTCTGGCTACAATAATTAAGGGGATTAATATCAGGATGTCAAACCGGAGCAATTTTGTGTGAAAACTTTAATGAATATGAGAAGGAATAGAGGAAAATTAACATGAAATAGCATTGTTTTGGCCAGTATATCACTTCCAAAGATATAATTTGAACTATAATAAACCATAATTCTACCTATACATGTACAATAATATAGACTAAAAATTATGGCCTCTGTCTTGGTTTGACACCCTCCTGATTTATATTCACTATAGAAATAACCTCTCGTTATCCCTATACCCATATTACCCGGCGACACCCCAAACAAGACTAGTGACATCATTCTCTTGGTTACAGCGCGGACCAATCAGAAGCGAGTGAGGTGCGCACTTGGCACATTCCCTCGGCTTCCTTGACAAGCACCGAGGCAACATTAATAGAAAACCAGTGCATGATTAGGCTTGTCTCCTCCCAATGCTAAAAAAGAATAAATGTAACCGAATATCCCCCGGCACTAGAGGAATAAGTTGAATAGCATCAGAATAGGTACTGTGTGGCATGGTTAATGAAAAATCTATGGTTTATGTAATGGCTACTTCTCTGTTATTTGCTTTACTCATAGGTCAACTTAAGGGATCTGATCATATGCTTTCTTTGGATTGCCATAAGTGCACCCCCTCACCCCCACATACCATAATGGTACAAAACAGTATTGCCATTTCACAAGGTGTGATCTGTAGCCTATCTCAATAAATGAAAACAAAGGAAATCAGTTACATAGTACAGTGTAGCTCATTAATAACTAATGATAGAATCAATTATTCTCTATATCACCTATTTCTTTTCATAGTTCATGACATTTATATTTTATTCTAGAAACTACTGTAAAGTATGGTCTATTTATATCCAGCTGATGGCAAATTGTCATGTAACAGTCTTGATTACTCGGTTATTACAAAGATTTTGAAGCGTATTATGCATGTTCATAATGAAAACTTGGTATTTACATGACGCAGAGACAGAGTACCAATACTTTCATATTATTCCATTAAGAATTTATTAAGTATCGAAAAATCAGCTGCTAAGAGATTCAATTTACCCTCAGCTGGGAAAAAACAGACTGTAGTACAGTAACAGTATAGCCTACAACAGAACACTAGGGTGGGGTGTCTCTCAATCAATTGTTTCTCTTTCAAGGTTCATGGCAGATGTTCCATATTTATGGTCTACCTCTCTATGAACTAGTTAGTTTTCAAGGATACCATAGTTGTTCTACATATGCTTGACAAACTAGGGTGATCTGTTTCTCAATTGGTTCTCTTTCATGGTTGATAACAGCTGTTCTATATAATGTATATGACCGAAAACAAGGGTGGCTGGTCTCTCTTTCAGTTGTTTCTGTTTCAAGGTTTATGACATATACTCTATATACTGTATACGGTACATAAGAAGACTAGGGTGGACTGTCTGTCTATCCCTTCCCTGTCAAGGTTTATGACAGATGTTCTTTACTATACATACGACAGGAAACCAAGATGTATTGTCTTTCTAATTGTTTCTATTTCAAGGTTATGACATTCGTTCTATATACCGGGTATATATGAGCGGAAACTAGGGTGGGGCTGCGAGGAGTGCCTGTGCATACGATCACATGACACCAGACCCAAACAAGGCTGGGAATATCCCGGGCAATGCACAGCTCCCGCCCAGTGCGCATATATCCATGTGGCTCCAGCCCAACACAACCCACCAGCCTCATCTCCTCCTCTCACACCAAAGCACAACTGGGTTTCACATACAACAAGATTTAGCAATACTGTTGCCTTGTGTTGGTATTGACATTGAAAATTAAAGGCATAGCCTACAGTATACAACATAGATAATGGTACTGTAGATACCAGTAGCTTTTGGTAGCATTCCATATATAAGCAGAGAATAGCTAACTCAACCATGGTCCTGATTCTTGAAAGGCCTCTTGAGGTTAATGAGCATAACCATCAACTGGTAGCATTGAGATAATGGAAATTAAAAAATAAAATGTAGCTTTGAGGCTACATATTTAGAAAGTAAGAATTGGAATTGTCTATAAATCACAATTTCTCATACTGGTACAGTAGGCTTAGCATACCATACCTGTAACTGTTTAGGCCTGTAACATATGCAATACTGGCACTGGTACAACAAATTTATATTTTCTAAAAATAAGCTACAAGTTATACAGTAATTAAGTAGATAGCTACACTTCCTAATTTCAATCAAATAACCTACCAGTACCAAGAGTGCAACAATTGTCCTTAATACAGTACGGTACAACATTACTGTAATAGGCTAGTCTCGTCAAAGGTTTAAAATTATTCTGTGGCAAGGTGAAATTCCTGCATATATAAATGACAGTGTGAAGCCATAACTTGCAGCAATCATAAACAACCATTCTAGGCATTTCCTTCAACTGTTATTTCTTCCTGTCCTTAGTTTATATGATAAAATCTGCCTCCCACAGGATTCAAACTTCTTGGGTGGATAAATACTAGTACAGTTGATTCAAGTTCAATATCCTTTAGGCTACCGTATATCATATTAATAATGTACCAGTACGGTACAGGTACATCAAACAACTTTTGTAACTTTCACTTTATTGCAGAAACTTTTTGCCAGTACAGGTAGGCTACTGCAATAGGGCCTATAGTTAAAGGTACCGTACAGCTACTGAAAAATGTAGCTGTTATTCAATAAAACATCAATGTTTTTATATTATAGGCCTATTGGTACAGTAATAGAATTAAAAGTGAAATCAAGCAAATCCCAAATCTACATACTGGTACTGTATAGACTACTGTGCAATCACTTCATACATACAGTACATATATACACACACACAATTTACCTAGTGTCAATAGTTGCAAGAGAAACACTCAACTAGTCATTGGCCACTAGCTAAATAATAAACAATTACAATGTACGGTATATAAAGAGAGCAGTCAGAAGTTGGACACACTCCGTCTAACCCCACTCTCTACTCTCACTCACCAGGCGGCCATATATGTTGCTGACCTCTACACCATAACAAGCTACACAGACCTACATACACTCTGACACCTAATATCAATACTTTTAAGTCGTTCAATAACAGGGACGCCCTTTTCATCATATTCTGGCAACTATTAGGCAATTTAATTCAGCTTAGGAAGGCCCTGTAGCAATAATATGGCTTCAAACTATCTCAACCAACCCGTTTAACTACCACAAATTCTTCTTAAGCTGTATAATATTGTCTAAATAGCCTATAGCTAGAATACGATATAACACGTATCACTGGTACTCAAAGGGTTAAAATCATGGGGATTTTTTTTTTAATACCACAACTTTCAGATTTAATTTTATCTGACTAGTAGCAAGAAAAACTTATACCAGCAAAAAGTACTCATGAAAACACTGCATTCACTTAGTTGATTAATGATTAGGCTTAAAGAAAAACTAAGTACCGGGGTACTGATACCTAGGTCCAAAGTTGAGATGTTACAACTAGCATGACTATTGACCCCAAATGTACAATAATTCTTGAAAATACTCAATCCAAGAATTCAGTACAGTATAACATTAGCATTGGCTACACTATGTACAGTTGGCCACACACATTTGAATACACTGTGACTTGATGTACGGATGTAAAAATATTGACTATTTCAAAGGATAATCCATACATACAATCAGGGAGTGTAATTTCAAATATATGTGGCCAACTATAACGGATTGTTATATACAGTAGGCTATACACAAAATATATATTCATGCAAGCCTTGTTGCTAATAGTTGTAGTGTATTTATTTGAGATATGAAATGGTAATATAACAGAGAGAGAGAGAGGAGAGGAGAGGAGAGGAGAGGAGAGGAGAGGAGAGGAGAGGAGAGGAGAAGAGAGGAGAGGAGAGGAGAGGAGAGGAGAGGAGAGGAGAGGAGAGAAGAGAGGAGAGGAGAGGAGAGGAGAGGGGAGAGGAGAGGAGAGAGGAGAGATGAGAGAGAGGAGAGATGAGAGAGAGGAGAGATGAGAGAGAGGAGAGATGAGAGAGAGAAGAGATGAGAGAGAGAAGAGATGAGAGAGAGAAGAGATGAGAGAGAGAAGAGATGAGAGAGAGAAGAGATGAGAGAGAGAGAGAGAGAGAGAGAAGAGAGAGAGAGAGAGAGAGAGAAGAGATGAGAGAGAGAAGAGATGAGAGAGAGGAGAGAGGAGAGATGAGAGAGATGAGAAGATGAGAAGATGAGAGAAGATGAGATGAGAAGATGAGAGAAGATGAGAGAAGATGAGATGAGAGAGAGAGAGAGAGAGAGAGAGAGAGAGAGAGAGAGAGAGAGAGAGAGAGAGAGAGAGATGAGATGAGATGAGATGAGATGAGATGAGATGAGATGAGATGAGAGATTGTCGCACTCTAAATCCAATTAGCAAAATAACCTATACAAGCAAACCATTCCTGATTTTAGGCTTAATCCCAATATTTTACAATTTTGAATTAAACATAGTGTGGTAATTTGTGACATAGGCTAGCTAAAGTGAATTATGCTAACATTGATAATTAAGAGTCATACCATGTCTATGCGGTAGCTATTAATGTATGCTGAATACTGATAATGGTTACCATGATAAGGAACTAATTGAAGGCTGCTCTGAGTCTGACAGCATGATATGATATGCAGGGAATGAATGAAGTAGTCTATTGGGTAGCAAGAGGAAGGCTATTTAACTAGCAATCCCACTGGTGGATGGATGCTGCAGGTTAGAGAGCTTGTACAATAACAATATACCAATATGTGTTACCTAATACGTATGGTAAAGCCATGCCGGTTACATGTTTAAACGATGTGTGTATGTTGACATATTATCAGGCATGAACTCACTGGCAAACACAGGCCAACTCAAAATACAATTCACTGGTATGCTACATGAAGGTTAAGCAGCGTAGCACAGTAGAGTACCCGCGCTAACCAACCAGTGATATATGAAGCCCCTCAGTAGTTGTAAAGTGTCGTAGTAAACGGCCGAGGTAAACAAACTCGCCAAAGTGTTTAAACCCCATCTCTACTTCAAGCCAAAGTCCTGAGTCTACCTCCCCACGCACTCTTTAACTTAGGCCAATTAATTCATGTATATACTGCGCCAACTCAACCAGATACAACCACAATCTGACCCCCAAATCGATGCAATACTGTTAATTCCCTATCGCAGTGGCGTGTGGCCGTCCGATTCCGCGAAATTAAATGCCTTTTAAAAGCGGAGGGAAAGTCACGTGATAGGATGCGTCCGAAATATAGGGTGCGGCTCTGGCTTTGACGAGAGAGAGAAGGCAAAGGTGTGTGTATATGCGTGCGTATGGTGCAAGAGATAATTATGTAGGTGGAATATTGTGTGTGCGTGTGGTATGCCTCTGTGTGTGTGTGTGAGAGAGAGAGAGAGAGAGAGAGAGAGAGAGAGAGAGAGAGAGAGAGAGAGAGAGAGAGAGAGAGAGAGAGAGAGAGAGAGAGAGAGAGAGAGAGAGAGAGAGAGAGAAAGAGAGAGAGAGAGAGAGAGAGAGAGAGAGAGAGAGAGAGAGAAGCCGGAAGTGTGAGGGGGGAAACTCTCACAAACATACATCCTGTGCGTTCGTTTTTGCATACATCTACCAGCCAACCAAGCTATGTGTGTCTATAAAGTTGTTCCAAGTGTTGTATGGGGTAAAAGGGGTAATTTCTTCCCTTCCCTATCAGATTGTCAAAAGGGGTAATTTCTTCCCTTCCCTATCAGATTGTCAATGTAAAAATTCCAGCAATTTGCCATCCAATGTCGTGTTAATCGAACACTTGCGAGTTTCAGGCTAAAAGAAAGTTGGGGCTGTAGACATCGATGTTTAGCAGAATTACCACTAAACCGCAAACTTAAAATATGGAGTGATTATTACATAATAGTTCACATAAACACTACCGGGCATTTTTTTTAAACACTACTACACATTGCTTCTCTAGCTGCCAGAAAACATATCTATGTGGGATCCCCACTTAATCGAACTGCTGAATTCACAACAGCTGGCCATATACAAAATCAACTACACATCTTTTAATTTACCGTAGCCTAAAATATATACATGTATAAAGTCCTACCAGTGTGTAGTCGACGTACTCCTAATTCATGTAGATGCACTAAATGACTAAACTGTCCATATATAGTCATTTTCCATATCCAGATAGATTTAAGAAACATCGTCAATGAATGCATAGGGTAGTGAGTCAGTGTAATGTCATTGCCAGTTGCCACTCAGCAGTAGTGACTTTATTCGTCGGTGATAACATTGGGTGATACGACATAAAAGCATTGGAGACTGCGATGTTTACATTTACAGGAAACTCGCCATTGGTCCTATACAAATCGCCAATAAACATAAATTAGCTGCGGTAATTGATTTCCATTTAATTGTGAAATTGGGTAGCAGTGTCTGTTTTTCTTAGTGATTTAAAGGACAAATAGTGACATTAATACGGTTTAATTTCGTTTGCAATGGTGATCAATGATTAGGCCTATACAAAGTTACAAGAGGGAATATTTTCGATCTAGGAGATATCAATTAAATTTTAAATGCGAAACTTTATACATTCTCAGGTAACATTTCCACGTATATGCCACCCAATTATTCAAAGATAAACCCTAGCCCGTCACGTCAGTCCGAACATCTTCAAAACCCGACAGGAGGAAAGAGCGACAGCACTAGCAGACTTGAACTTCCCGCCAAACGAAAGCCAACAACTGTGTCCTCGCCAGTTGACGATTTCTCTTTCATAATCAGACGTTACGGACAGATCCTATAGTAAACAGAGATTGCACAACCTCGCTATCATATTGGTGTCACTATATATCCAGTTTACCTTCAATGTTTGTGACAATAAACACTCTTGAATTGAATTGAAATGTACAGTTGGGGTCATAAAATCATGTTGCCCCTTTACACCAAGCGTATGTCTACTACTAAATACGACATAAGAGATAGACAAACCGAACTGAAATTATTACTGATTACGGATTACTGATATTTACTATAGGATGTAAGGTATCTTAAAATAACCCCCTAGAAATACTTTCTCTAAAGTATCTATTTCTTTATCCTCCCCATTTCCCCAGCTAACCTAATCCCACAAGGACCTCAATGGAAATACGCCTAACGGCCTTATTGGGCTATCCTTAGTTGGAATTATGCAAGGCTGGTACATGTCATACTTGTAACATACTATGTGGTACCAACTCTGTAAATTGCTAACTGAATAAATAATAATATTATTATTATTATTATTATTATTATTATTATTCATACTCATGTTTTCTCGCTCAACTTACAATAACTCCAATAAGTACCTTGACAGTAAACGTAATATATTTACCAAGTGTTGCTCAAGTACCAATAAGTAAATTATTATGTTCTTTCCAACAACCAACCATACTCCTAAAATCGATTAATGAAATTTACAAACACATGGGCAGTCCGTGGATTCGAACCCAGGATGCTCACACCGAAAATCATCACCTTATACATCGCACCACGAAGACAGTTAAAGGTTGGTGGACACTGCCTACGATTTATTATGCAACTTCGAATCCTGCATATCAATCTAAGCATGTACACACATCCCAACTGCAACTCACGTAGGCTATGCATATGTGAATGGAAAGAGCAATTAATGGGGCCTTAACCGGTTACTTAGGGAAGTCCTCTCGATAAATTACTCCTGAACCAATATCAATTATTATGTATATTGGAAGTTTGTAACCCCAGAGAAAAGTTAAATATAGTACTTTGTAATATCATTACTCCCTATTATACATTTAGGATATTATATAATTTGCGCTATGTAAAGCAATCCACGCATCAGATATAAATACACCATGAATCAATATTGGTACATCTAGACTACATCCTAATTAAATACTCGGAATTCTGTGTTGGTAAGCTGTTGTCAAGACTTCATTTCCTCCTGTGAATGTTTGACAATACTGACAGTTAACCCCTTGAGGATTATGATGCACTTTAATTTTATTTTGGCTATAATTTGACGATTGTATACAGCTTAGCAAGGATCTATCATCTATGAGAGTTCAAAGGGTAACACAGGTCTTAATCGACCCTCTGACTTGCATACACCCTTCCTAATCTGGATAAAATCGTCTACTAATAACCAAAAAGTAGAAAAATTATGCGTCATATAATAGTGACAGGGATAAGTTGTTGTTAAATAATTCCCCAACAGTTGGAAAGATTAAATATTTGTGGCAATGCCCCCTTGAACCATTTGCTACATACCATTCTTAGTACCACAGTTCCTGGAAACGGGTTGAGTTGTCAAATATCATCGTTTTCTGCCCAGCGTGTTTAGCATTGAAGATCAGTGTAGAATCATACCAAATTAGCCATAAGATTATTAATTAACATGACAGTACAGGCGCAATAATAAACCAGTCTGTAGCCTATGATAGTTGTAAAAAGTTCCAAATATAACCCTCTGTGTGGACGATATCTCAGTTTTCATTCACCGTTTTCAATATTTGCCTCAGGATTGTCAAGTGAACGTTTGCCCTTCCACCGCTCCCTAAAGGTAATAAAGGTCGTAGGCTTAAATTTGAACTGGGCTGCATAGAATATACCACCAACAGGATTAGTAAAATAGCCTTTAGACAATGGGAGTACTGGTGTTTGTATGGCGCTGAACGAAAGTCTCCAGGGCCTTCTACAAGGAGACCAGCCATCTGTGTTTATGTATCCACCATGTTGCACACCTCAGCTTACGTTCCTTTTGAGTTCCTGTAATGACCTTAGTTTCCTGTGCTGTGATTCACGCCATAAGAAAGATCACAAGCACATACAAAGCTAAACGGAAATGCCAATGCCTGAAATACACGAGGGTTCGCAACCTGAGGTATACAATATGGCGGCCAAATACAGATAATTGGCAGCACCTCCCTGTCGATGGGTGTGAACGAAAGTATGTGGGTCGTGGCAACATTCAGCCCGCGAAATATTCCCGCCCCATACTAGTTGTCGGGCTTCAAATCGATGAGAAACATCTTAACATATATATAATACCCCCTAACAATCAATATAACCTAGATCTACCTTCCCAGTACCTCAAAACACCATTTCACTCTGTTAAAAAGGAGAAATAGCCGTTTATATACGGCTGGCAAGGACGTTTAGGCCACCAACAAAATCTTTCTATCTCTTTCTCTTACACTGACAACATTGCACAACCTTAACAACCTCTCAAAATAATCCCAAATACCCAATACTCGGCACCAGGAACCCCAGACAGAGCCGCTAGGGACGCGCCCGCATCAAATCCAACCAAAACCTCCACAGCACGACGCCATTTTTCACTCGGGCTTCTACCTTCCCCATAATCTTCCTCTATTTTGATGTACAAATATCCCTCCAATTCCACCACTAAGGCTTCCGCTGCCTAAATTCACGTTTAATTCTGCCTATAATCAAGGAAGAGGGGTAGAGGAGCGGTAGGGAATCGGTGAAAATAAGGAAAACAGGGTAGGACATCCATAGCTTACCCGTCCACGAAGAGGCGAACCAGCCAGCTGCACTTCTTGTTCAATTTATCCACCTTAATAATCACTCAAACACATTATAAACTCCTCTATGTATTCGCTATGACCTCTAAATCCTTGTAGTCAAAGTTAACCCCTGTTAGACGACGTGTATCCGCGGTAAATCACAAATATTTCACGACATCACTCACACACACACAAAGAGCGGAGACATAACAAAATGGCTGACGCGCAGAAACCCCGGGCTCGGACTCAGACCACCCCCAAAAAAAAAAAAAAAAATCATCACGGACTCTAACACCGCTGCCAGCCATTTATATACAACTAAATCTATTAATTACAATGTAATTGATTACTTGAAAACTATATATATTATTGCTTTGGCTTGCTTGTTTGGGGTAATTATACAAAAGAATGTATCAATTAAAACAATAGCAATAGTCTATTTAAGTCTGAGCTGTCTATCGGGAGTTGATCACCATGTATTATAAAGTAGACGCCATGCTGAAAACTTCCGTTAACATTAAATCGCATTAGACCTCATGACTATCCACTACTCATCTTTCTGTACTTGTAATAGGTTCTATTTAACCATGCATAATATACCAAACTAAAGGAATGCACCGGAAGCATGGTAAAACACGGCACAAGGTATACAAAATGGAGGATATATATATGAAGGTGGTAGAAGTGTCCTAAGGTAGAGGTGGCCACGTTTTCTGTGATGGTAGACAAGTGTGATTGGTTGGAGCAGACGAGAAGCTGTCAATGGTACGGTGACGCAGTTGTGACGTCACTGTATCTCACCTCCCGGGGCTGTGACGCACGTGGCTACCATAACATAACGTAGCATAACATGGCGTAATGTAACCAAGATAGTATGCTGTTATACTTTGATGTAGCATAACACAGCACATGACCGAAGGCTAAACAGATTACGCAATACAAGGCTTTGGTGTAGCACTGTAGTCTATCTGTAGAGAGCCGAGTATGACGTAACACCCTGGTTGAGCGTGTTGCTGCAGTACAATATAAACAAAGCACATATAACGCAGTGTAACGGTTTGATATTGAGAGCACATAACAATATAACTCCAGGGATGTGGTGAGCTTGGCACCACTGTCATAACACAACATTGATCACATAACAGCGTGTAATTACTTGCTACATCCTAACATAAAGCTACACAGATAAAGTGGTTTATCGTGCAACCAAAAATAGAACAGCCCAACAAGAAACAATATACGAGGTGTAATGCTCTGATATAGGTTACATAGAATAGATTACGTATCACAACTATTTCAACTCTTCTATACCCTTGGTATAACAGGTAGGCCAAAAATTGTGACCTCTATCCTCTATAACTCAAAAAGGGCTAGAGCAAATGGGCTGTAAATTTCTACACCTATTACCTAGCTGACTCCTCCCAAATGGTATAAGTAACAGCTCAAGTATTCAAGTCGTTTTCGAATTATAGAGGTTAGTAGTCAGGATTTCTGGTTTGTCTTGATAACGTAATGCATGAGTGCACGGAGTTCGTGGCGTGCCACATGTATTTGTTGATTTCATTAATTGAGTTTAGAAGTGAAGTTGGTTGGTGAAAAAATATAATATTACCAACAAATAGATTATCTAACATTATAATAGAATCATATAGACTATTCCAATAAACATAGCAAATCTGACGACATGGTGTAATTTACTTTACCACTGAGATAATACCACAGATCGAAACTATAAAACTTGTTAATATACTAAGTGGCACTGGGATGTAAGATAATAGGTTAAGTGGCCTCGAACAGTCGGCCAAATAAGTTATTTCGCGGTAACAAGTATATTTCGATCAATAATTGGTATCAGCACTATCTAATCATTAATTCATCGTTTCGAGTGATATATACAAACTTGTTCCTATCTTTAAAAACCCCTATTCAACATCTGACAGACATTAATACAGCACAAAGCGAGCAAAACGTAATGACAGCGGCGACACAACTTATTTGGCCAACCGTACTATGGTAAGGTATGATCAAGTCACGACATTATTGTATAACACATTACGTGGTGCGACATTCTGGTAATGAGTTTTGAGCGTAAGGTGGACACAATCATAATTTAACACATAACAGGCTAAATCATATTTTAGACTCGTACAAATGTGTTCTTTTATTTATAATATTATTTGGTAAAGTGTTGTTTCCACATAGCGATTTTGATAAAAACAAATTGGTCTTTTTACTGTGTTCGTCTAAGTTTTGGTTTGTTTATTTTGCAAGTTTTACATAATAATTTTCTAGATATCTGAACACCATAATGACCCTGTAAGACAGATAGTTGTTATAATTATTGTGAAGTTCTAAAATAACTTGCAGACAACCAGACACAACTTGTGGATCGAAAGCGTGCAAAGCGAAATAGCACAGTAACATTAAACCTTTTCTACCCAGCCACAAAGAACTGACAGTCACTTCAGAAATGTCGCAGCTGCTGATAACATATACAAAGGAACCTTATTATAGTATCCCTCTACCGCCTATTCAAACAAGATTGCAATTCTATTATATACTAAAGTTCTCCAGCTTGCTGACAGTGGCATGCCTAGCGACTCTGTATATGCTGAATGATCTGCAAGGTTATATACAGTAGTCTGTTTTGTTACCAGCTGATGGTAAATTGAATCCCTTTGCATATATTTTTTCGATTCTTAATGGCAAAATATGATACTATGTCTCTGCGTCGTATTATTGCCATGTTTTCACAATTAGCATCATACTTGGCTACATCTTGGTAATATCCGAGTAATCAGGATGGCGAGATAACAATTCACCATCTGCTGGAAGAAAACAGTCTGTAGTTAAGGGGAGACTGACCGTTTGTTTGGTCTATTAATTAATTTATTCATATATTTTTTTAGTTTCCTCCCTAGACCTCATCAAGCTTAGAAAAACACCCCCTAGACCCCCCTTCAAGACAAATTTGTAAATTTTTCGGTAGAAAAATGTACCGGCCAAAGGCGGGTTCCTCTTAAAATTGCAGGCTTGCTATCGCTCGCCTGGAAATAATCGACACCTAAATGGCACGAAAGGGCTTAAAATTGACACCAAATTGGGCGAAAGGTGCTAAAATCGCCAAACTAATGGACCGAACGTATTATAATCTCAAAACTAGTGGGGCTAAACATTAGGGAGAAGGGAGTCCAGAAAAACGGTCCTACGTTTGCCAACTATTCTTGTAACTCATGATATATCTAAGTCGTGATCGGCAATGTTTCATATTAATTATAAGATAAAGTACGAGGTGGAGTGATGACCTCAAAGGATACGCAGTCAGGTCAGGTCAGGTCAGGTGTATTGAGGGATAACAGTTGACAAAGGCACCTACCTACTTTCTGTTCGAACAACCAATGGCGAAGAAGCGCGTTATCTGCGTGACGTCACACATGTAAACATCAACCATCTATAGGGAGACTTTCACTATTTTTCTTAATAAGCACCATGTTGTAGAAGTTATAGTGAGTTGTTTCTGCCTTGTAGTGCGGTACTTCTACTTCTTAGGATATAATTTACGAAATATAACTGATCGAGTACCGTATGAAGCTAATTATTAACAACAATTCGGTTTTAGCAATGGTTCACAGCTTAAAATATATTGTATGGCGGCTTAAGAATCAAAGCTAAGCAACCTTACCCTTTAGAAGACACTGCCAATGGCGAAGAAGCGTGTTATCTGGGCGTGACGTCACACATGTAAACACTGTCGCTTATCAAGCTCAGACAGTGGTGACATCATCGGTTTCCCCGCACTCGGTGACGTCATAGTTAATGTTTCTCGCTCACAAGTCTTACCACTCCCTTCATTCTAGTTTCTCGTAACCCCTTCTGTACCGGCGACGTCTTTTCCATATTATTCTAGCTACATTTAGACAGTTGTATGAAGGTTAGGAAGGATATATGATAACTAAAATGATTAATTGAGATAGTCTGTAGCCTTGTAATTGGTAGCCATCCTTCCTAAGCTGAATTACATTTTCTAATAGTTGCCAAAATATAATGGAAAGGATATCATCGGTACATAAAGGGTTATTATAGAATTACTTCAAGACATGTTATGTTGACCAAATACTCGTAAGCATCATATCTTGCACATGTTGTTTGGTTCACTTTTGGGGGGATTTTTGCATACATTCATTATTTTTCTAGTTTCCTCCCTAGACCTCCCATCAAATTAAAAAAAAAAAAAATCCATTAGATCCCCCTTCTAGATTAATTTGTAAATTTTTCGGTAGAAATATTTCCCGGCCGAAGGCCGGTTCTTCCAACATTACAGGCTCACTATCGTTTGCCAGGGAAAAAATCGACACCTAAATAGCACGAAAGGTCTAAATATTGACGAAGAAATGGGGCGAAAGGTCTTAAAATCGGCTAACTAATGGGACAAACATCTTTATATCTGAAAACTAACGGGGCTAAACATGAGGGAGAAAGTGGTCCAGAAAACCGGCCCATGTCCCCTTAACTTGATTATCCTAGTCGTTTGTGAGCTACAGAGGTTAATATTCAAAAGTTTTGGCCTACTTATTTGGAACAGGGCATATAGTTATTTCAATGCTATGGCTTACTATAGCAAAGCCACATTATATATATTTTCGTAATTGAACATTTTGACTTACACATAGGCTAGTTAAGTCATTGTTAATAGGAATTTAATAGGACAAGGAGTACTCCTACAGTCGGCCAAATAAGAGATGTTGCGATACCAAAAATATTTCTATCAATAATTGGTATCAGCGTAATCTAAGCATTAATTCATCGTTTTGAGTGAGATATGCAAACATGTTCCTATCTATACACACTCTATTCAACATCTGAAAGAAATTAATAAAGCACACAGCGAGCAAAACGTAATGACAGCGGAGACACGACTTTTATTTGGCCAACCGTACAAAACGTATTGAGATCTCCAATGTTTATTTACTGTAGCGGGGAGGAATAACACCTGACGTAGCAGCCACAGGAGGAGGAGGGGGAGGGGAGAGGTGGAGGACGAGGGAGTACCGCCCCCCACCACCACCACCACCACACTATCGACCACACTCACTCACTACCGGCACCCCAACATATTTACCCTAACTTTTGGAGGGATAAACTGGCATATCTGAAAGGCTCACGGTTACTGATCCTCATCATCTGGTTATAGCAAGTCAGGAAAACCATGGCCACTTAATTAATTACCATACCATCCCTGCCGGGGGTCGAACCCGGGACCTTTGGATTAGAAGTCCAACGCGCTTTCCACTGCGCCACAGGGACAGATGGGGAGGGCAATACCGGCTTGCTAGGACAAGCCGGTTGCAAATCATCACTCGGTATATGAGGATACTTTATTTAGGAGGCAATTACGGATATGTTGGGTGGTGACTGGCAACCAAGACTCGCGGTCTTCAGAGTGTTTGACAGTTCCCACCTACACTGTCACTACAGGGAGAGACCTAACACACATCTATACTGTACCAGACATGTTGTATACCTTGGTTTATGAAGCAATCATTGGGTACTTCAAGCAGTAGATCATCTCAAACCTTTATCGTCCAATGCGATCTGTCAAATATCGCGTTTCATGAGTTTTGCTATATAAAGCATAGTCAGTGTGACCTAGAAAACGACTCTATAATTAAAGTAGATCGAACTAAGGATGGGCCATTAGGGATGCAACATGTGGGTTGTAAACAATGAAGTGTTGTAGTGTTCCCTACAGAAGGTGTGAAGAGTGCCGGGTCCGCGTGTGAGCATTATTAACCCCTTATGTACGATCACGCTAATAAGTTATGTCCCAGCTGTCATTACGTTTGGCTCGCTCTGTGCTGTATTAATGTCTGTCAGATGTTGAATAGGGTGGGTATGTGTAGGAACATGTTTGTATATTTCACTCGATATGCATAAATGAAGCTTAGATATTGCTGATACTAATTATTGATCAAAACATACTTGGTGCCGGGACATCACTTATTAGCGCGACTGTACGGTACCGGCGAAGTCTCTTGTATTTGATTTCACCTACATTTAGACGATTTTATGAAGCTTGGGAAAGATAATGGTAGCTAAAACGATTAATTGAGATAGTCTGTAGCCTTTAATGGGTGTATATCCTTCTTAAGCTGAACAAAATCGTCTTATAGTTGCCAGAATATAATGAAAAGTACATCACCGGTACAGAAGGGGTTAAGGGGAAATTTCCACTTGAGGGATTTTAACTTGACCCCTTTCTCCCTCATGTTTACCCCATTGTTTTTTAGATTTTAAGACGTTCGCCCCATTAGTTTGGCGATTTTAAGAACTTTCGCCCAATTTCTCTCAATGTTAAGACCTTTCGTGCCATTTAGGTGTCATTTTTTTTCCTGGTTAGCGATAGCGAGCCTGTAATTTAAGAGAAATCGGCCTTTGGCCGGAGATTTTTTCTACCGAAAAATTTAAAAATTTATCTTGAAAGGGGGTGTAGGGGGCCATTTTAAGCTTGATGGAGGCCTAGGGAACAAACTAAAAACCCTCCCCTTAACCCATTCAGTACCAGGGACATACTTTTCGACACATTCTGGCAACTATTATACGGTTTTATTCAGCTTAGGAAGGACCTCTAGCAATAATAACGCTTCAAACTATCTCAACCAACCCTATTAACTACCACACATCCTTTCTAAACTGCATAATATCGTTTACATATAGCTAGCATGAAATATAGCACACGTCGCTGGTACTTAAAGGGTTAAGCACTACAATCAGTTTCAGAGCCCCCCCCCCCCACTAATAATATACCGCTAAATTGGAGGAGAGAAATAAGGATACATGATTTTGTAGGATGGAGGGAGACAAAGTACATAGATGAGGCAGAAAGCACTGTTGGTGGATAATGTGGTATAAGGTAGCTAAGACGAACTTGACCTTTTGATCCCTGACCTCTCTGTAACTGGCTGCAAATATCCACACCTATTGCCTGGTGGACTCTTCCCAAATGATAGAAACGTCAGCCCGATTGCTTTAACTCATTTCGAGTCATAAGAAGTTAAGGGGTCAAGATTATTGTCAAGTTCGCTGGCGCTACCTATAGCACGTGGCACTCGTGTCAGACTAATGGGGCTAAACATGAGGAAGAAGGGGACCCAGAGAAAAATACCATTAAGTGAAAATATCACTTGAAGGGGGCACTCTTGCTGATGGAAACAAAGAGCAGAATTTCCAACTACAAAACAGTACTCAAGATTTTTGTTTTTAACTTAACGGAAATGTTACTCCCTTAGCAGCTCATTTATCGATAACTAATGAAACAATAACAAACTATGTCTCTATCATATTAATTATAATGTAAAACTTTCAAAATAAACAAACAAAACTTATACGAACACAGTAAAAAGACAAAACAACTAATCAAAATTGCCATGTGCCAATTTTTCGTAGGTATCAACACATTTAGTTAATACAAAAATAAATAAAGTAAATCAATAAATCAGTAAGAGAGGCCAGCCGGATGAAACAGGAGTTCCAGCCACTGTTGTGCCGACAGCCACATCTTACCTATTATGATGCACGCCCAAACATCCCACCTCCATAATTATCTCTGCCAAACGAAGTATGCAGAGATTTTGTATTGTAAACAGGATTTCTCAAAACTATTGGAGGGATATACAGGGAACTTAGTAATACCATATATAGTAGTAGTAGTAGTAGTAGTAGTAGTAGTAGTAGTAGTAAATGTAGTAGTGGCTGTTGTTGTTGTTATGGTGGCAGTAGAGATGGTAGTACTATTTATAATTTGTCCTATGTGTATGGAGATAAAAGGCAAAGCTGCCTGTAACAATTCCCCCCCCCCCCTAAAAATGAAAGACTGTAAGAGAGCCAAATTCAAGGTATGTAAGAATCAAAATGTCTGGATACACGAAGCTTGAAACAGTCGAGGTCATAGGATGAAGGAAATATGGATATAATCAAACCGGTAGAGTCCAACTGGTGTGGGTGGTGGGTCTGCCGAACTGGTTGTGGTTCAATATGGGTCAATAAAACCTGGTCGATAATAATGGGTCGATAATCTGACTCACTGGCACGAAAACTACACCTGCCCGAACAGACTCAGACACGCACACACACTCTTTCAATGGCTTTCTGTGGCTACCGTTAGACGATTTTGGTTGTGCCGTGATAAAGACTGGTTGCAGATTCTTTAAAAGTAAATTATCCCAAAACTCAGCTTGCTAGAGAGAGAGAGAGAGAGAGATACGCCAACTGTTCCATGTTATTCGTTCTTTCATTCACACTGTATACATATTATATTATAGAAACAACCACGAAAGGATCATCAGTTCTGGCAACACAAGGTGAATCAGATCTGGCAACACTTACGGACTTTTGTAAACGTTTTTGGAGCGGCTCAAAGACGCGCAACCGGCACTGACGCCAAAAACGTTGTCCACGTTTGTAGCAAATTCGGATTAACTAAACTGTATGTAGCAGTAACATGTGAAACTGTATTATTGTTCATTACTTAAGCAATTTGGACAAGCTTTCATAGTAAAACATTGAAATTAACAAATATGTAATAGATATAGTGAAGTGTCCTCGAGAACGTTTGTTTAACTTATTGCTTAACGGTAATCAAATTTATTTCTAGGTCAATTTTGTAATTATTATTCTCAATCTAGATATTTGTGGAAACGTTCTTAGAAAACTTGTAAACATTGGTAACTGGTAACAGCGTGATAATGCTGACAGCTGCTGTCTGATATCAGCTGTTCTTATAAAGTACAGTCAGCCAGGACAATTAAGGTACCTCCTATGTTTACCATTGTACAAGTATAGCGATACAGCCAAGTGTATATATATATATATATATATATATATATATATATATATATATATTCTATATACATTCACACCCACTGATTTGCTCCTATTAACTAACTACCACTAGTAAGACCAAGGATTACTAAATTATTTTATGTGGATATGATAGTTTGTTCTGGGATTTTCTTCATTGCCTAGTGCAAATGCCGATACCAACAACGAAATATAATGTTAGATTAGGTATTATTAAGTCTCTGATGAAGAGAGAACACGTTCATATTGCTTGGATGAAGGTATTGATCGAGAGTTGCCCCAAAAAAAACAAAAAAACATCCATGTGACTCCCCCCTTTATAACCGTGTGTGTAAAGTACGGCAGCTGCTCTGTGATGTCAGCTGTCCTTACAATGAACACCCACACCAGCTGTACCCTAGGCCACCACCACCCACCACCCTCTGTACCCTATAGTCCGTTCATTCTAGGTTGGGCAGAAATCGTAACCTCTCCTCTGTAACTCAAAAAGGGCTAGAGCAAATGAGCTGACAATTTCCACACCTATTCCCTAACCAAGTCTTCCTATTTGGTAGAAGTATTAGTTAGATTACTCTAGTCTTTTTTAAGTTATGAGAGGTCAGGAATTACGATTTCTGCCAAACCTAGAATGGAGAGACTATAGTTAACAGTACCACCACCACCCTCTGTAAGCTATACCCCAGTCAATAGTACTGTATATTATGGTCTACTATTTCCAGCTGAGGGTAAATTGCCATGATACTATCATTATTATTCAGCTATTACGTAGATTATGTAGCGAAATATGTTGCTAATTAATAGTAATTATGAACACTTGGCATTAATACGACGCACGGCACTTACTACTTTCACACTTGTCCATTAAGTATCGATAAACTAGTTGCTAATGGATTAAATTTACTATAAGCTGAAATAAAACCGACTATGCCCCCCCCCCCCCCCCTTAACTATCATATTATAATGTTCATCGGTATATTCCCGATCTAACTATTTGATCCACACACCCTGCGATTATCCTATAGTCTGTTCATTTTAAGGAGGCCAGATTTGTTAAACTCTATCCTCTGTGACTCATAAAGAGCTGGAGCAAATGGGCTGTACATTTCCACACCTATCTCCTGGTTGACTCTTCCTACCTGGTGAAAATACCTCGATTACTCCAGTCGTTCGTTTATGAGTTATAGAGGTTAGTGGGTAATATGTCCCCCAGATATATAGTGAAACACATTATCTTATACCGGTACTGTATAAACATGCACACGCCATATCACACCTACAATTACGTAATTTTACTAATTTTGAATAAGTGGATACAATCCAACACACACATACACACACACACATGGGAATCAAACCCGAGCCAGCAGGTATACTATACCCTGTTCCAAGAAAGTAGGCCAAAACTCTTGGATATTAACCTATAAAGCTCACAAACAACTAGAGTACTCGAGCTAATATTTCCACCATTTGGGAAGGGTCAGCCAGGGTATAGGTGTGGACATTTACAGCCCATTTGCTCGAGCCCTTTTTGAGTTACAGAGGTTAGGGTTCACGATTTGTGGACTACTTATCTGGAACAGGGTATAACTCAGTGCAAAATACTCACAGACACCTCCTAAGTGTTAATTGATGATATATATAAACGGTGTACGAGAGAGAGAGAGAGAGAGAGAGAGAGAGAGAGAGAGAGAGAGAGAGAGAGAGAGAGAGAGGGGGGGGGGGGGGGAGTGTGTGTGTGAGTGAGTGAATGGTTGATGGTGTGTATGTATGAATGTGCATGTGTGTGTGTATATGTGTGTGTGAAAGAGAGTACACACTATGACACACACTCCTCCCAGCCTGATTGACCAACAGGTACGTATATGATGAGGATCAGTGAACCCAACCCACTACCGATAACAATATTACTATCAAGATAAACGCCAAGATATCAATGTCCCTGCCACATACATACTTACTTACATACATACAAGTATAAGGGGAGGTTTTTAGTCTGTTCCCTAGACCTCCATCAAGCTTAAAATTACACCCCCTAGATCCTCTTTCAAGAAAAATGTATACATTTTTCGGTAGAAAAATGTCGCGGCCAAAGGCCGGTTCCTCCTAAATTACAGGTTCGCTATCGCTCACCTGGAAAAATCGACACCTAATTGGCACGAAAGGTCTTAAAATTGACATAAATGGTGCAAAAGATCTTAAAATCGCCAAACTAATGGGTCAAACGTCTATAAATCTATAAAACAATGGGGCTAAACACGAGGGAGAAAGGGGTCCAGAAATAAGTCCCTGAAGTGGAAATCTCCCCTTAAAGACTGTTTTGTTCACAGAGAATGTGGTTACAGTTTCACGTTCTAAATGGCAGCACATATTTATCTTGAAAGGGGTGTCGGGGCTGATTTTATTGATATCTTTTTATGTATTTATTCTTTTTTTCTTAGTTTGAATGGGGTCTGGGGGAGGAGTTTTTCTTAGTTTAGGGGGAAACTAAAGATACATATAGGTCGAATATGGCAACTGCAATCAAAACCCTCAATAATATACCGAAGTATCCTAATATAAACACGCACATATACGAAATATCACACTGCTACATTCAACAAATTATACAATTCATAAAAATGTATAGTCCAGTGACTCTGACTCATCAATCAGCTCCCCAAGAGCAAGTATATCAACATATCCAGCGACTTAATAGAATCAAAGCATCCCCAGCAAGATTAAAGTCATTGACCCTAATATTGCTGGCAGATGTTTCACAGTAATTTTGTCCGACTGTCTGGCTGTCCATGCAGGTGTTTATAAGTGATGGGGCTAGAGCATTAACACACACCTACTCTGTCTTACTCCGGAATCACAGAGAAGAAGGGGCATATTAACCCATCGTACTTGACAGAACTCTCCCCATTTATGAATAGAGTCCAGAGACCATGGGTATTCCGTAGACACTTAGACATTATCATAGTCTCCTAATGCATTGAATCAAAACCCTATATGAGATTGAAATAGATTGTTTTTTTCTATGTGGATGAGGGGGACAAAGGGCAAAGGTGCCTGTGACGAGTGCCTCCCCTAGAGTTTAAAAAGTGACAGGCCCAAAATCAAATAATTTCGATGCTAGCAGGCCTTAATTATTGTTTAAACTTATCCGATGTTCCATAAAAATCCAATTGTGTTAGAATGGTAAATTGTTTGCCTTTTGGGTGTGAAGCTATAGATATATCATGTGCCTCGAATTAACATCAGCTGAATGTGAGTGAAGACCTTGCCTGGCACACTGAGCAATATAAAACAGTCTAATATTCAAGTCACATATACACGATAAAGCTAAATATAAGTAAAAAAATGTAATGGGACTGTGTGTGTGTGTGTGCAGGGGGAAGGGGTGGGGTAGTTTTGTTTTAAAGAAAGTGATAGTAACGATGGGTAACTAACATAAACAGCTGGCAACTTCAGAGTTGTTCTCCTTTCTTTCTTTTTCCCTGTACACCTGCCTACCTACCTACCTACCTATATGTAACACCCAGTTCTTAACATTAATCATCAATTACAAACCCCAATGTACTTGAATAAACTAATGAAAGCATATGGTCCTCCCGGAATTTGAACTCAGGACACACCCAGAACATATGCATCTAAACCATTACACCACCAACACTACCTACTGGTCACTTCAGATTATTTATTCTTTTCTGCCTGCTTTCCTGTCTCTCTACCTACATACCATTACCAAAATAATAGGCCATCTTGTTTCATAGCGTAGGTTAAAACTGTTTGCAGGGGATTTAATCACATACAACTATGCCCTGTTCCAAGTAGGTAGTCCAGAAATCGTGAACCCTAACTTGTGTAACTCAGAAAGGGCAAGAGCAAATGGGCTGTAAATTTCCCCACCTATTCCCTGGGTAATCCTTCCCAAATGGTAAAAATATTAGCTCGATTAATCGAGTTGTTTGTGAGTTATAGAGGTTAATGTTCAAGAGTTTTGGCACACTTACTTGGAACAGGGTATAGCTGCTCATTTTTTTTTTTTTTTTTTTTTTTTTTCTATATTCCAACTTACTTCCTCTCGGGCATAGGCTGAGAGCCTTAACATTCACCGCTTTACAATGAACAGTGAAGCCCGTGAGGTCTTGTTCCAGTCTAGGGAGTGAGACATGTGAAGCACGTAGAGTACAACGAGCACCTGCCATCTTGCCTTCACATGAGGCACGGTGCTCACTCATGGCCCGAAACGACCCCATCTCTGAAGCCATCTCGTTCCCGTGCTTCACTGTCTCATCCCCTACACTCGGACTCTCACACTTACACACACACAACGCCACCTGTTGAGCAGATAACTCACCAGGCATTGCACCCCTATAGCATATTTTGAATATGGGAATATTCATACAGTGCTATTTAATCAGGGAACAATGAGGGTATTTTATTGACATTTCGGTGGGCTTGTGGTAATGCACTGATACCAGGTACAGCACCAATTCCATCCCAATAATATCTTCCCATTGATACATCGGGATTTGAACCCGGGACCTTTGGATTACCAGGCCAGTGGCAAGACCACTCCACCACACCTCCCCTAAGTGTCATTCAAACCGAGCTAGTTTGAGCAGAGCATGTTCAGGGCAAAATAAGCATATGAAAAAAGTATTTTATTTAGTAAACTGGCTCTCAACTTTTTCAGCAATTTGCCTGATATACCTCTTTTTGTCTCTTCGCAGAAAAGCTTGTGTTCTAGGTCTATAACGTCAAATATCTCTCCTGAGACCTTGGTTTAATTCCAATGCATTCAACAGCTGATGCAAAACACTCAAGCTTGAAGTAATCCCACAGATCAACCAGAGTTTCTGTGGAACCAAACACTACAAACTGATTTATGAGTCACTGAATACTCCCCAGCTTGCACAATCCTCAATTGACTAATTCCTTGAACGTGACGATAGTGCGTTGTTATGAGTGTGATTAGTTTGCTTGGGAAACAGATTAACTTGCTCATGTAGTAATGTACACCTTATGTGGTGGATTGTGTTCTTTTGTGTATGTATGTATGTATGTATATACTCAGGCACATACCCCATAGCTGGGGGTGGCCAACTTGAGATAGAGCCCGAACAGAAACAATATTTAAAGTTCCAATTCTTAGGGTTATAATAATAATAATAATAATAGTTCTTAAAGCTAGCGCATGCTAAGCTAGCTAAGGATAGCTCAATAAGGCCGATTAGGCGTATTTCCATTGGGGTCCTGTACTACTACCCCATCCCTTTGCTCATGAGGGATGGTAACGACTCAGTGCTTGTGAAAAATCTTTAATGCGCCGAGCGTGGGCGCGAACCCGGGCCTTCTGGGTGGAAGTCCGAGACGCTAGTCACTACACCAAGCGAGCCGCTTGGTCCCTAACCGGTCCCCGGTTAGGGACCACTTTTGCATTCCCTCGCCCCTTTCTTTGTCTCATCTAGTAGGTGAATTTTACAAAGCGTTGTTTCCACACAGAGATTTTGATAAGTTAATTTGACTATATATTGTCTTTGTCCCAGTTTTGGTTTGTTTAGTTTGCAAGTTTTACATTTTAATACCGAGCCTCTAAAGCTGAAACCGATAAGGGTGATATTTAACATGTGATGATGGGAAGCCTAACTAACTACACCTGAATCATTATAAGTAGGCCAGAAATCATAAGCCCTAACCCTGTAACTCAAAAAGCGCTAGAGCAAATGGGCTATAAATTTCCATACCTATTCCCCAGCTGACTCTTCCCAAATGGTAGAAATATTAGCTTGATCACTAAAGTCGTTTATTGAGTTACAGAGGTTAGGGGCCACAATTTCTGGCCTACTTAATATGAATTGGCTATAGTACCACTTTGTTAGCATTTTCCTATGAACGAGTCGGCTTATACCGCTATTGGCCTATAGATCACATGCACTTTAATGGAGAAAGAAAATGTAATTCTTAAAAAGATGTTTATTTTAGGAACATACAGGGTATATTTTATACCTGCATTCTGATTTACTGTGTATTAACTATTTGAGGATCACAGCGCATTTTGAGAGTACAGGTACTGTATATGCTGGCTATCATTAGACAATTTTATTAAGTTTAGGAAGGGATTGTGGGAATCAGAGGGTTAATTGTGATTAATTTTACCCCTTTGATTCCGAGATATCCTTCCAAAGCTGTAAAAAATTGTGTCATGATCACCAAAATAATCTGTTAAAATGTGTCATAATCCTCAAGAGGTTAATCTATGTAAAATATCTCTATCTTAAGGGAGCCCACCTCGCTTGTTTTCTCTTTCTCTCCTTCTCTCTTTGGCTTTTATTCATTCGGCCCCATTCAGCCTACTGTTTTAAGACATTTACCCCCATCCAGGTGTCAATATTTTCCTGGCGAGCGAGCGGCAGCGAGCCAGCATATATATATTTTTGTTTTGGCAGCAAGCTAACTTTGTAAATTTTTTGATAGAAAAATGTCTCATGCAATGCTGGCTCGCTATCGCTCGCCGGGAAGAAATCGACACCTGGATGGGGATAAACATCTTAAAACAGTTGGCTGAATGGGGTCGAATGGATACAAGCCAGGGAAAGAGAAAAAAGGAGAGAAAGATAAAACAAAAGCCGGTGATCCCCCTTAACATAATACAGTACAGTACTTACAATACTTGAAGGTCAAGAAGTTTAGACTTATGATTGCTACAACTTACAGTACTCTTAAGTTTAGTATAAATAAACATTACAGCACCAATTGAAAACAATCTTGCACTACAAAAATACAAAAACAATAACTTAAATTAAGTAACTTCTGTTACGAGATCGGAAGCATATTCAACTCACGTAAGGAAGGCACAAGCGCGTTATTTTGAACCTCTGCTGATACGGAATCGATACCGAAAAACCCTTTGTTCACGGATACTTGTCTCGGATACAGTTTAAGAACATTAGAATCAATCTACAGTATAGAAGAAATAAGAAACCACAGTTAAACAAAATAGTTTCAGCGGTTCCAGGACAACTCAACCAGTGCCAAATCAACCAGGGACAACCAAACTAGTGTAGTTTTAACCTAACCTAACTCTACCTAACCTAGCGTAACAGCATTGGTTGAGTTGGCACTTTTTGAGATACTGTATATTGGTTTAAATGGTCTACTGGTTGAGTAACAATTCTCTTACTCAAAGAGGCAGAGAACGGGGCGAGGGAATGCGAAAGTGATCCTGGAACTTAACAATTAATACTTTTAACCCTTCTTGCCCGGGCTCGCTATCCTAAGGACATTATTGAGAGCCCGAGGGATATGGCCAAAAAACATTGTAATAGGCTAGCCATATCTTTGTTAATTTAACTGCTAGAGAATTCGCAACCCATCTCAAAACGTAGTCCTGTTTCATATCTGTAAACTGGCGTTGAGTAGAGCTCTCTAGGTCAACTGGTTCAGTTGTGATGACGATTTCCGTGGAGAGAGATTCGATGCGATGTTAGCAATATCGGGCATTTGCGGACACTAATCTCGTCATAGCATTCAACAACAACATTGATCCGACGTCTCCTTCTTGTTTTCGGAGGTGCGGTGTCGCAAAGACAGGCTTTGTTTACATGCGTCGGATGCATGGCTTTCAAGACACGCTTAATAGGCTTTCAAGCTTACAGATTTTAAAATGACACCCGGGCTCCTGCCCATCTGCCGCGGTGTCATTTTAAAATGACAACCGGGCAGGAAGGGTTAAAGTTGTTTCTGTTCGGGCTCTGTCTCAACTCGTCCACGTCCAGCTATGGGGTATGTGCCTGAGTATATACATACATACAATACTGGCTGAGTTGTCCGGTGACCAGTTTCAGCAGTACAGTACTGTACCATTATATGTTTTCGGTAACTAAATATATTTGTGCATCTTGTTATGTGAATTTGTCCTTTTAGGTGGTGTATACATATTTTGTTTTGTTTTCTCATTTATAGAACCCTGAAGATGACAGACAGATGATGTCAAAATATCAGTATGAAAATAAAGATGCTGTTCGCTGCTACATTAGACATCCTTATCCTCCTTAACCCATACAGTACCATGGACGTCCTTTTCATCAAATTCTGGCAACTATTAGATGATTTTATTCAGCTTAGGAAGGACCTCTAGCAACAATAAGGCTTCAATATATCTCAACCAACCCTTTTAACTACCACCATAAGCTGTATAATATCGTCAAAATATAGCTAGAATAAAATATAGCACACGTCGCTGGTATTCAAAGGGTTAAGTTACGGATTCCTACGAACACCCCTATATCTCACATACTTTGTGCAAATTAACTTGGCAGTAAATAATCAGCTCTTAAGTATAATGTATTGTATATACTCAGGCACATAACCCATAGCTGGGGGTTGCCGATTCGAGACAGAGCCCGAATAGGGAAAACACAACACAACACAAAAACAAAACAAAAAACTCGCACACATCTAGGTCGCCCAGAAGACCCATTATATAATTTCAATTAAATCAGGCCAATTTTGGTTTTACCCTAGCTTCCTCTGGACAATATTGTTTAACTTAGGGAAGATATTAGTCAAGTTGCTCAGTGGACTGTGAACCAATTATGATTATGACTATGGAATTAATAAGGTCTCACTCGATTTACGATTGGGTTTCGTTCCTGAAAACCCCATCTTATATAGGAAAATCGTATAGCAAACCCTAAAATCAATAGGGTAAATGGGGATGCGTTCTTGGACCAGCCAAAACCCAAAAACAAACGTCTAAAAACATATAATAATATCGTAAATTGGGGCATTGGATAGTGAGGGAAATCTACTGTATACAGTATTTTGCTAACTGTACATATAACAAACATAAAAGGCTCATCTATTCTATATAAAGATAACCTGTTGCAATCTTATCATTATTATTATCATCATTATACATTAGTGTGAAAAGAAACGCCTTGAGATGGTTCAGCCATACGGAACGTATGAGGAGCGAGAGAATGACTAAGAGAGCGCACAAGAGCAAGGTGGAAGGACAGAGAGGGAGAGGTAGACCGAGTGAGAGGTGGAAGGATGGAGTGAAGAAGTATATGAGTGAAGGCGGTGCTGGATGGGAGGAGGGGCGTCGACTGACTTGGGACTGAGGTGCATGAGGGCGTTTCGTTCGTGGCCACCCCTTCGGGGATCGCAGAGTCCGGCAATAGATAGATTATTTATTATTATTACAGCAGAACAAAGAAAGAGCAACATATTCACAACCATGAAACCCTGAACTGTTCATATGAACAACATAAAAGGCCTAAGCATAAAACCATCTATTCTACATACATATCACCTCTTGCAATCTTACAGCACAACAAAGAGAGAGAGAGAGAGAGCACAGGGTGTCAAATCAGAGCAATTTTGTTTGAAGACTTGAATGATTTTGAGAATTAATAATAAAAAATTAACATGAAATAGCATTGCTTTGGCCATTTTATCACTTCCAAACATAATGTGAACTATAAACCATACTTCATTATAACATATACCAGAAAATTAACATGAAATTGCATTATTTTGGCTATTGTATCACTTCCAAAAAACATATTTTGGACTACAAACCATAATTGTATCTTTATATATACAATAATAAAGACTAAAAATAAGGACTCGGTTATCGTTTGACACCCAGAGAGAGCAAAATAATCATAACCGTGGACCCCTAACTGATTTTAAATTTTGTAGCTTAAAATCAGGATAAAACACCTCAGAGCACCATTAAATTACCAAAATACTGTAGTAACAAAATGTATGTACTGTTTGTATGTATGTATATACTCAGGCACATACCCCATGCTGGGGGTAGCTGACTCGAGACAGAGCCCAAACAGGGACAACACAACACATCATAAACAAAATACAGTCAAATTCCGCTAATCTGGAGGCTGAAACCTCGGAATGCCCAATACCTCGGAAGGTTTTTCCCCCAAAATAAGATTATAAAATAAGATTCATGTCTATCTTAAGTCAATCAATCGAGTGTTTTGGATTTACACCTCTACACCACCGGAACTTCACCGCACTGCCTCTATTCTAATTAATTATTAATTTGTATGTGTTTTAGGGCCATTTTTATGTATAAATCTGATACCTCGGAAAATGTGCTAATCCAGAAGTCCCGCGGTCCCCTGCCTTCCGGATTAAAAGACTTTTACTGTAATAATATTAAATGTTTTAGATGACAAATTCTGATGGGAGATACAAGTGTGTGCTACTTTAGCGAGCGGCCTACTGCTCAACCGTGGTCTAATGGTACGGGTTAGTTTTGTATCCCATGTACTGGGTACTAGGAACAAGTACTAGCTTGTAGGTAAGGGTTAGTTTTGTATCTCATCTATTGGGTGCTAGGAACCCGCACTAGCTGGTAGGTAAGGGTTAGTTTTGTATCTCATCTATTGGGTGCTAGGAACCCACACTAGCTGGTAGGTAAGGGTTAGTTTTGTATCTCATCTATTGGGTGCTAGGAACCCGCACTAGCTGGTAGGTGAGGGTTAGTTTTGTATCCCACTTACTAGGTCTAGGTTTGGTTAGCTTGGGTTGCTTGGTTAGCTTAAAACACACACTAGGTCTAAAAAATAATTATCACTAATTGAATGCTCAGCACACTTTTGGGTGTTTTTTAATGTAAGTGACTCGGTAAACTGTAGGCTAAAGTGTGAATGTTCCAGTAGACCGCATGCTAAACGGCACCTACAAGTGACTGTGTGACTAGGGCTTAAGGGCAGGGTGTCAAGCCGAAGTAGTTTTTATGAAGTTTTAAATGAATATGAAAAAGAAACAGATTAACTTGCTCATGTAGCGATGTACAGTACACCCTATGTGGTGGTTTTGTGTTCTTTTATTTCACAATTTTATTTTGCTAAAGCGTTATTTCCACATAGCGATTTTGATAAGTTCTTTTGCCTTTATATTGTTTCGTCCCTGTTTTGGTATGTTTATTTTGCAAGTTTTACATAATTATTATTGAGGAATACAAGAAAATTGTTTTGGCCATTCTATCACTTCCAGGCAAAATATGAACTATAAACCATAGTTTTATCTTTACATACACAATAATAAAGACTACAATAATATACTGTACTCATCTCTCGTTTGACATCCAACTTAAGGAAGATCTGGAATGAGGTTCTAAGGAGTATTCTCAGGTTAAAGCAAGTTAACATGAGTCATAACATAATATAAAATTAAATATCACTAAAAGTCACAATGGCCTGTCAAGGTCATTTAGACATTGTAGTTTATTGCACAACATGGACCATAGCCATCAGCTGACCAACACTGACCCTTACACTAGTCTGATAATAGTCAAAATACCTATATAAAATGTTGATGATGATGATGGCAGTATATGGACATGATATAGAGAGGTAGCCTATCACACAAGAGCTTTAATCATCAACTTTATTGGCCACATTTTTTATGGCAAAATTTCTGGAAGCATTTGCATTGGTAATGAAAACTAAACTGACGGTAGATTTTTTTTAAAGTACATTTGCTAAATTCTTATACAACTTCAATATAGAAACTCAGTTCAAAATTGCCAAAGAAAGTTGAAGGAAAAAGCTCATATGTGAGACTGGCTTAATCCAGCGACACCAACACCAACAGCTAGCAACACTTCCACACAGCGATGGCCAGGTTACCGGCGAAGAACATGTAGAGCAGGTTCTTTACTTCATAGGAGACCTCAAACCCAAACGCCTCGCCCACCACGCAGTGCCAAGTGGCCCCGTAACGCTTATCCATCGTCTCCTTGATGATTCTGGCTGCACTCTGTAATATCACTCAGTTGTAGGACTTGATTTAACCCTTACTGTACTGGCGACGTCTTTATCATATTATTCTAGCTACATTTTGAAGATTTTGTGCAGTTTAAGAAGGATCTGTGGTAGTTAAAATGGTTAAGTGAGATAGTTCGAAGCCTGTTAATTGCTGGAGGCCCTCATTAAACTGAATAAAATTGTAAAATAGCAGCCAGAATAAAGTTAAAAGGACGGCACCGGTACTGAATGGGTTAATGACCTATACTCACCACCCTACCACCCCATAGAGTGGGGTGGTAGGGTGGTGATGTCCATCATCCATATTATGTGGCCAAAGTGTTGGTCAGGAAATGTAATCTTTACTGAAAAGTGTAGGCTATCGGATAATTAACCAGTTACACTTACCACCATCACATCAAGATGGTTGACAACATAGCCCAGGGTGCCAGTAAGGACGTACGACCCTGTAGTTGGTAGCATGGTTCACCTCTCAACAATTATAATAACTTGCAACATAATTAAACCAAAATAGAGACGACACAATATAAAGACAAAAGAACTTATCAAATCACTATGTGGAAATAACGCTTTTGCAAAATAAAATTTTGAAATAAAAGAACACAAAACCGCAAAAACACAAAAAGAGAGTCGAAAGATGGAGGGAGTACTTCAGTGAGTTGCTAAATGTAAGGAATGAAGAGCCAGCAAACATAGCTGGATATGGTATGGGAGGGAGAAGAAGAGAAGTAGTGGAGGAGGAGGTGGGGATCAGGAGGTCAGAAGTGTGGGAAGCCATGAAAAGAGTGAAGTTGGGGAAAGCACCAGGAACAGATGGAGTGTGTGGGGAAATGTTGAGGTATGGTGGTGAGATAGTGATAGAATGGGTATGGAAAATGTGCAAACTAGCATGGGAGAAGGGGAGTGCACCCGATGACTGGAAGACTGGCATAATAGTCCCCCTATATAAGGGCAAAGGAGAAAGAGGAGTGTGTGGTAACCACCGAGGAATATGTCTTCTAAACGTAGTAGGGAAGGTGTACAGTAGGGTAGTGATTGAGAGAGTGAGAGTGAGAACGGAGAAATGGATAGGCAACGAGCAGGGAGGTTTTAGGAAGGGAAGAGGATGTGTAGATCAGATTTTTACCCTGAATTGTGTTGTGGAGAAATATCTGGAGAAGAAACAAAAGGTGTATGTTGCCTTTATGGACTTGGAGAAGGCCTATGACAGAGTGGATAGAGAAGGTTAGTGGAAAGTACTTAGCATATACGGAGTAGAGGGCAAGTTGCTGAAAGCAGTGAAGAGCATGTATGAGGGTGCAAAGGCGGCAGTACGTGTGGAGAGTGAGCAGAGCGAGTTCTTTGACCTGAATGTTGGTTTGACAGGGGTGTGTGATGTCCCCGTGGTTGTTTACTGTATACCGTACTGTATATGGATGGAGTCATGAAAGAAATACTATCAAGAGCAGTGGATGTTGGTGTATCGCTGAAAAGGGAGGGAATTGAGTGGAAGCTACCTATACTGCTGTTTGCGGATGATACAGTTCTGATGAGTGATAATGAATGGGAGTTGCAGGGTCTGGTAAATGAGTTTGGAACAGTGTGCGAAAAACGGAATTTGAAGGTAAATGCGGGGAAGAGCAAGGTTATGGTCTTCGAAAGGGGTGAAGTCACAGAGTGTGAGGTGAAGCTGAACGGTCAGGCTATGGAGATCGTCAACTCTTTTAAGTATCTGGGCAGTGTTGAGTAAAGATGGGACTTGGATGAAGAAATTCGGGAGAGGGTACAACAGGGGAAGAGGGTTGTAGGAACGCTAAAAGCAGTAACAAGAAATAGGGTGGTCAGTATGGAAGTGAAGAAGTCCTTGCATGACAGTGTGGTAATCCCAACACTGACTTACGGAAGCGAAGCATGGACGTTGGTTGAGAGACTCAGACCAAGAGTGAGAGCAGTGGAAATGAATTACTTAAGGAGTGCGTGCGGAGTTACAAGGAGGGATAGACAGACTAATGAGGAAGTAAGAAGGAGGTAGATGTGCTGGAAAGTGTGAAAAGGAACAACTTGAGATGGTTCGGCCATATGGAACGTATGGAAAGCGATAGAATAACTAAGAGGGTGTACGAGAGCGGGGTGGAGGGACAGAGAGGGAGAGGTAGACCGAATGAGAGGTGGAGGGATGGAGTGAGGAAGTACATGAATGAAGGCGGTGCTGGTTGGGGGGAGGGGCGTCGACTGACTGGGGACAGAGGTGCATGGGGGCGGTTCGTTCGTGGCCACCCCTTCGGGGATCACGGCGTCAGGCAATAGATAGATAGATAGAAAATCACCACATCTCATACGGTCCATGGAGGTAATTATGTGGTTCTGGAGCCAGGGGGGATGGGGGGGGGGACTCCCACATAACTGTTGTGTTACAGTTGGGTACAGTATAACCCTTTATGTTTCCACAACCAGGGTGACCAGGGCTCACCAGTGCATGCATGTCTGTTATGTGTGTGTGTACCTTATTGACTTTTCCTAGTGGATTATGAGCCGATCCTTTTCTGGAGTTTCTTCCTCCCCTGGTTAACCTTAGGGGGATGATGCAGTATTATGGACATTTTCCTTGAACCATAATACCAAATCAATGTTCACAATCTCAAGTAAAAAAATAAAATAGTGTAAGAGGTATTTGTCAAAGGGATTTTACCTGATTGCTGAAGAGCTTGACTATTATAAAGTAAAACTTGCAAAATAAACCAAAACAAACCAAAACAGGAACGGCACAATATAACAACAAAAGAACTAATCAAAATCACTATGTGGAAATAACGATTTAGCAAACAAAAATAAAAATAAAATAAAACAAATAAATTAAATAAAAGAACACAAAAAGGCTCCAAAGATTGTCAAAGGCTTAAAGGTGCACTGATTAATATATGTGTCCTGAATACTTTTTATGGCTTGTGAGTGTACATCAAGTACAGTAATCCTAAGGTACAATACTGTACAGGTATCCCTCACTATCCGATGCCCCGATTTACGATATTATTATAGGTTTTTGGGTGTTTATGTTTGGGTTTGGCTGGTCCGAGAACGCATCCCCATTTACCCCATTAATTTTAGGGTTCGCTATAAGATTTTTCTATTTAAGATCGAGTTTTCAGGAGCGTAACCCAATCGTAAATCGAGGGAAAGCTGTACTGTACCAGCTATTTCTGCAGGCAATTGTACAGTCGTAGGAATAAATAGTTGCACATTTGAATCTGGATCAACCCCAAACGAACCATAACATTATTGTATTTGATCCTAGATGCTTCAGAACTTGGCTTTAGAGTATATTTTCAACTCCTTCTCCCTCATGTTTAATCCCATTAGTTTTGATATTTTAAGATGTTCGCCCCATTTCTTTGTCAATTTTAAGACCTTTCGTGCTATTTAGGTATCAATTTTTTCCTAGTGAATGAGCCTGCAATTTATAAGGAAATATTCTATGGGAAAATGTACAAATCTATCTCAAAGTGGAGTTTTGGGGGCATTTTTTTAAGCTTACCGGAGGTCTAAGGAGCAAACTAAAAAGCTCCCCTTAAAGTTGAAAGATACAAATGGAAGTACAGTAACCTTAATAATCTTCACGACTATATCTGCCTACATAAGTAGGCTATGAAATAAAGCAAGGAAGGTGTTATACCCTGTTCCAAATAGGTTAGCCATAAATCATGGCACCCTAACCTCTGTAACTCAAAAAGGGCTTGAGTAAATGGGCTCTAAATGTCCACATCTATTCCCTGGCTGACCCTTCTTAAGTGGTAAAAATATAGTAGCTTGATTACTCTAATTGTTTGTGATTTATAGATGTTAATGTTCACAATTTCTGGCCTACCTACTTGAAACAGGGTATAGTCTTTTCATCATTTAGTATTGAATTGTACACTAAACTATCTAACCTCATTGTTGGTTTGGTGTTTTTCACAAGCAGTAACAATCAGCTCCATGGTCTCTGTCTTCATCTCCTCTGTCATATCTGTGTGCTGGTAACAAAAACAACAAATTATCTAGCTATCAATATATCTACACATCTCTGTCCATCCACATCTCTCCCTCCCCCTAAGACATGCACATACACAAATGTGTATTTATATATACAGTATACTTTTCTTTATGATTAGGAGACAAAAGGCATGATAATCTGTACCTAGGGTTTCTTCAAATTCCTTCTAGCTATCGCTAAATACCAAACTTATATAGAGGAAACTGATTTAGCAAGAGACGAGATATGATCTATCCAGGAAAATTAATCCTTCCTAATGTTAAATGTTAAATGTTAAATGTTAAACATTAACCCCTAAAAAGCAGGGCACTTGTAATTTCCCGGGATCACTGAACGGGCACATTCACAAATTTTCTTTTATTTCAACTCGTTCTATCTCTGTGATGCAAAAGGTTAAGAAAGAAGACAAAATGTGTGGAAGAACGTACGTGTTCCGGCCTGAACGGAGACACCCGATTTCCCTAATCTGGTTTGTGGCTTAGACTGTGACGAGCAAGGTGTCAAACAAAAGCAGAGTCCTTTCTTTTTAGTTGTTATTATTATATATGCAAAGGGGGCTGGTACAGGCGCGGCGACGTGCTTGAGTGGCCCCTGATCAACAACAACAACATAGATAGATAAAATAATGGTACCGGTATGTAGTTCATGTTATGTATTTGGAAGTGATAAAATGGCCAAAATATTCTATTTCATGTTAACTTTCTTGTATTCCTTCACATATTCCTTCAAGTATTCAAACAAAATTGCTCCGGTTTGACATCCTGTGGTGACATTCACAAGAGGAAGTGGTCAAGTGGAGGTGTTTTTGTGCGAGACCCCGGGCAGTATATAGATATCAGGAAAAATTAGTAACCAAAGCAACTGAAGCAACTAACCCGTAATAGTGGATAAGTATGAACAATCTTCTTGGTTTCATCAACACTCTCTTGTTTCCGTAGATCAGACATCCCCACTAAGGACAAATCTGGAAAAAAAAAACACTCTTTAGTATGAAAGAGTGCAAAATATCTGGAAATAGACAGATGCAGTAGCCTACAGTATATAGATAGAAAAATCGTTCAAATCACCTATTATCGGATTTTTTAAATTTTCACACTCCAAATCTTTGAAACGTCACTAGTAAAATAATAATGGTTACTTGGTCAATTTTACAATTAAATTCAAGTACCCTTTCACGACCGTAACAGTCGGACCGTTACGCGTCTAATACAGTATGACCATTTTTTGTTTCCTATATTATTTGTAATTAGCCCCTTGCTCATTGCTGGCAATATACATGCTGATGATAATATATCTTGGGAGGGTGAGAGGGGACGAAGCCCCCCCTCAACTCAAAAAGCGGACAAATTAGAAGCAATCGTAACGATCGTGACCTAGAGCATGTGAATTACCGTGAAAGGTTGCTTGAATAGGCCTAACAATTTACACTAATTAAGTCTAAGACATTTTGGTATGATTTATTAGATTTGACATTGACCTAATTTCACAAGAAAAATCACTGCCCTAATCTAAACTAGGCCAGTTGCCAAACTAGGTACTACTGAAGTTAATTTATAACCATTTGTGCATGGCTACATGAGTAGGAATAGGTAAATAGCATGAAATTAGCCTATATTAATTTAAAAGTTCCATGGAGGTATTGGAGGATGGAAGTCCAATAGTAAAATTTGACTGGTTAGGCTAGGTATTTAAGGTGTTTGGCAAATTGGCAGTTAGCTCACATTAAGTTTGGGCCTAGGCGTATTTCCAAACGAATTGAATGTCAAATTAAATTGAATTGCGGAAAAGAACATCAGCTAGGGCCGCTAAAGATAGGTTGGTTCCAGTATCAATTTGATTTGATGAATAACTTGGCCTATCTTCAATCTTCAATATTGCCGAAGGGAAAGCTCTACTATACAGATTTACCTAATACTCAAATTAAGGCAATGCTGTTCAGATTGAAACTATAACAATATATTTCACTTGTAACACGATAATGGCTTTATTACAACAAGAAAATCCCGTTGACAGCCGTTGTTGACAGAGGTAGACGCCCTAGTCCGGTTGCCATGGTGATCGCTCCGCTATTCGCTACGTCTTCAGGGCAATGACTTTGTATCGGTGCACTGCTAAGTCGCAGATTTTTTTTGTTTTTTTCCTTTGTGTATGAAAGAGACGAAACTCGAAAGGCAAGCGGCCTGTAACGAGTGTCAACCCCAAATCCAAAAATAATAATAGAGAGCCCGATTCAGGAAGCTTGGGGTCAAAGTGCCTGCAGACACACTCGAAGTAGGCCAAGTCACAATGATGAAGGAAAGATTAATTTGATTGAGGGAGAGATACATCAGATGTTCATACCAGTGAAGTGCATGTTGAATGTTACTGCATTGCTGTTTTAATTCGTAGCCACCCTCTCGGGGAAGCTGCGTCTGGCAATAGATAGATTGAAGAGCTCACTTGAATTAAGCAAATTTGTATCCAGATTAGGTCTATAGCTATAATTATTGGCTACAATGAATATTTCGAATGAAGGTAACACATGGATTGCTTCATATAATAAAGATTACTACCATTTATAGTGAGCGTAATATTAATAAAGATCGATCGGAAGCCTATATAAAAACTTTTTAGACTGATGACAAGATTTTTGTCAGCATCATTTTTGCCAGGTTAAAGCAGCTGCTATGCCTCTAGATTCGCACCAAATCATGATTCTATTACATGGCCATTGTAGGCTAAATCGAGGGGGCATGGGCATGGCCCCCCAGTGCCCCCTGCCCAGTGTCCCCTGTGAGTGTGCTGGAGTGAGTGAGAAGGACAAACTGGAAAGCATTGCTCGAAAATGGCAAAAACAAGCAAAATCCTCCATACTAAATGAACAATGTAGCATAATAACCCACAAGACGACGGGCCAGATAGTGTTATGATGAAAAATATGCCTAGGCTATAAGGTATTCTCAAGGGTGGTTGTGGTGGTGAAGTAGCCAGTTTTAGTATAGAGTGTGAGGTGCAGCTAGCAGTACTACTCTCTTATCACCACCACAACTTAGTTTACTCACATCTTACAGGTAACAACACACATATATTAAGTTAGCTTAGGGTGTACGAGTATTATACAGTGTGAGGTCAAAGCTGTCTATATATATTGGTTCATTATATGAAGAGGAATACCTTGATGAACTAATGAACTGTGCTGTACGAGAACATCTCCAGTTTGAGAAAATCATTCCACCTTGTGTAAAGCATCAGCCATGTTACTTAAGCTATATTATAGGCTACCTATTGCTGTGTTAGTGTGTTATCAAGTTGTGGACCATATTATGTGATTCAAACTTAAGCTGTAACTGTTAATGGTTTATATAAAAGGTTAGCCTATTCATAATCAACCATGGAGATGATGGAGAACAGAGAATAGATAACAAGGTCTGCAATATGCTACCTTAAAAATCGAGTGTGCTAGAACTCTCCCCGTATAAAGATCCTTAACATACACAGATGCCAAACGCCAAGGCTAGAATTAAATATTGTTTTACTTAGGCTATTCCTAAACTATTAGGACAATATTAATTTTCAATGTAACCCAGGTTTTAAAAATAAAACTAATTTAACTGCGGCGTAGCCGATGTTATACTCCCACAAATTTGACAATATTCTACCCAGGTTTCTTTAGTTAGAACAATTCACCGTAATCCGATTGTATTATTCTGTACCAATGCTTCACCATGACCACGCACTATATAATAGCTATTATTGATGCAAGTGACAAGGGACTGGGGTTCTCGAAAAAGGCTCCAGACCTGACGCTAATCCAAAAGGGTTGATAGCCTCTGAAGTCCTTATTTAACTAACTGTATTTAACTAAGAATAATTAAGTTAAATTGGTATTTAAATTACAGGCACATGGGGTCTTTAGAGTTTAAAAAAAAAAAAAAACTAGGCTATAGTTATGGTTTAAAATTATTGTCCGGTTTCGCAAATTTCCTGCAAGAGATAATGCAAATTGATGCATTATAGTGAACATAAGAGTGTTTATTAATAGAGCACATATATCTGACATGCATGCAATTATCTCTGTTATCTGTGTGTGTGTGTAGTCATCAAATAGTATCTAATATTCAATATTATTATATGTGATCATAATAATGGTAACAATTATGGTTAGATACATGTAGTAGCGCTACGTGAGCCTGTGAACCTTTGTCGGAAACCGTACTTATTTAAATGTAATCTCAAGTAGGCCTAAACACACAGACAGACAAGCAAACCTGCAGTGAATATCACATAATATCACAGCGAATTAGGCCTATTAAAAGGAGGGTATTCAGGGTTTTATCAATGAGACGGGAAGGTCGAGGTCCAGATTAGATTATTTGACCTTTGTCCTCTGGCATGACTGATAATATTCTGGAGACCACACACACACACATACCCCATCTTGTTTATGTCTATAGATGCACTCATTATATCACCATTCACTATACATCTCTGTTGGCGAGTGTACCCTTCATTCGCTAGACAATCAAGCTCTCCAAATTACGGGTTTCACCTCGATTGCAGTCATAAACTTTCGTGACATGGCCAAAACCCCGAGAGATGAGGAACTTTTAGTTATATCTAGATAAGGTAAGTCTTAATAACTTGGTAATGTTATGCTTACCTGGTATTTTGTCACTAATAAGCAAGTCCTTTTAATGTAATGCTGGATAGGTGCAACATGTTTTTGAAAATATATTGATTTACAAACATCCTTCATCGACAAATTACTTCACTTCATCCGTTACAGTGAAAGAGTTAAAAATTAAATATATTCTTTGGGTATTTGTAAGAACTTATTTCTTTTGTTCCACAGGTGTGAGATGGAGGTGATTACATGGCGTGACATTTGGGTAGACATGGGCTGGGGCCGCCTGGCGGGTAAAACTTGCATCACTGGAGACTCTGAGACCGTCAAACTCAGAGTAGTTGGGCTGCATGGATATTTAGACAATGCCAACACTTTTGACACACTGGTACCTCTCCTCCCAGCTGGCATTGAACTCTTAGTCTTTGATCTACCAGGCCATGGGCACTCAGACCATCTACCCCTCGGAGCACAGTATAATATTATTACTCACGTTCTCAACATCAGAACAGCCGTTCTAAATTATGGATGGGAGAAGTTTACGTTATTGGGGCACAGTATGGGTTCTACCGTTTCAGCTTACTTCATTGCTCACTTCCCTGAACATGTTACTGCCTTTATCACAATAGATCTTCTTAGACCAGGGGTTCCTAAAATTGACCCAGATATCTGGCGACTGAATGCTTTAAGCTTAATAAAGTCTGAACAGTATGAGGGAAAGAGGACAACAGTGTATAAAGAGGAAGAAGCCATAGAGCGTTTGGTTGAAGCTCGTAAAAGATTTGGCAAGATCTCTATTGACGAAGATGCAGCCAGCATCTTGTTGCCCAGATCTGCCCAAAAAGTCAAAGGAGGGTACACATGGGCGCATGACCCAAAAGCTCGTTCAACCTTTACCTCGTTTTATGCCTTTGATCACTGGATAGCTACCGTGACCTCCATAAAGTGCCCAGTGCTTCTGGTGCGTGCTTCGCAAGGAATATGTTACAATCAACCCAGCTCTAATGAGATTCTGAATGCTTACAGGGATAATGCTCTGTGGTTTGATGTGGCAGATGTTGAGGGTGCACATCATGTCCACCTCACCCAGCCAGAAAGAGTTGCTCCAGCTGTATGCCAGTTCATCAACAAAGTCATGTCAACAGTGCCACAACAATTGTCTTCCAAGTTGTGATAGATTTAAGAAAAATAGCCAATCTCAACATTTGCCTCTGTAATCTAATTGCGACGGAAAGTGAGACGTGGTGGCTTCACCCCCCGCTCTGCTCTGGGATAGGGAATGCACTCTTATTACATAACTCTGTGTGATGGAGGAACTACATTGGTTGGAGTGTGGCTAAAGTTTGAGCCATGCATTCAGCTTTATCAGAGAACTACTTAACAAAGTAAATAAGTGAAGGCAGCTTTAGGTTAAGAAAATAAAATGGCTGGAGACGATTATATTTAGATGGCATAAAGATTGTGAAGGAATAAGGTTGAAGAGATCGTTGAATGAAGGATGGATGTAGTAGACCTATTTTTGTTTTCAATCAGAGAATAAATTTGGTTTGATTTAGGAATAAAGACAATATGTAAGAGATACTTGAGTTTAAAGCTTCTGGGTCTGTCTGGACTGTGGACGCTTCCTCCATATTATGGATAAAAGAAAAAAAGTGTAAGTGAATCAAGATTGACAGACTCAGTAGGTGTCTATTGTATACTTTCAGACAAAATCCTGGCCTATTATGAACTCTCTAACAACATAAACGAACCTCAGAAAAGTATATATTAGGTACAAAATTAATGAGAAGATTTGATTCAGTTCGGGACAGCTTCGAATACTTAAGGCCCCGACTTAAGTCCTCCGAAGAGTAGGCCTACATGTCTGAGATGAACACCTTGGCAGTGCATTCAGATCACTCAACTATAATAGAATGAAGGGGGGCCTTTATCACAACTAAGTAAAGTGAAAATTACGAATTCTGAGGGATCCACAATTATTATTTGAACATATTTTATGGTGGCTCATTATGGCCTCTGTTGGTGCTAGGCGTAATATTCAGGCACAACTTCTTATACATATATAAGAAAGATTGATGTAAATGTATATATTAATGTATTCATATATGGGTATGCATAGACCTATAGGGTGCTTGACTAACTGCTCCTCTAATAATAGTTCAAAGGTTGTTCACCATGCAGTGTGGTCTGTGAAATGAAAGCTAGGGAAGCTAGATATTGGCGGTGGTAAACTATCAATTATTATAAAATGGATATTTCTTAGAGAGGAGATTGATATATATGCGAGTGCATAGAATATTATTTTCTTAACAAAAACTGTGTTGCTTATAGAGCCTGTATACAATAAACCTTTTTTGCGTATTCCTGTGTTTCACACCCTATAGTCAATAATATAACAGTTTATGTTAGATGAATATAACAGGAATAATTTAGAGGGAGAGAGGACAGGAGGCCTACAAAATCTGTAACCTGGGAATCTTTTGCTAGAAACCCCCCATGATCCTTAATTGGTCTCTGCCTCTTCTGGGCGACCTAAAGTAGGTGTGTGATTTTTTATTTTTTATTTCAGTTTGTTGTTTCAATTCGGGTTCGAGTCAGCCATATACAGTATATATATATATATATATATATATATATATATATATATGTTTCTAATCTCTCAGTGGGGTTCGAACCGCCGACCGTCAGGACGATAGCCGACGCTTTAATCAACTACACCACGGCGGTCGGCGGTTCGAACCCCACTGAGAGATTAGAAACATTTAGTGGCTCACGTGTATTTGATATATACTCAATATATATATATGCCTACAGGGTGTCCCAGGTCATAACTTTGGGAAGTGATAAAACAAGGTATTCTAAGCATAAAATATGTTCTATAACAAAAAGTCCAAATCTCAACCGTTAAACAGATATTGAAGGTTTCATGTAGTGTCCTCCCCCGCATCACTATAATGGACTTTTCCATGTCAAATAGTTTCCAACTTGTCCAAAGTGAACTATTATATCTAATAATTTTGTAACTTACATAATTATAATATCTTTATAATAACATGGTAACATAATTGCAGTTAGATGGAAGTGTGGTAGGCACAAGGACAGCTAGTTATGGGGAAATACATAGGAAAATACCATTTTCAACATGCAATATCTCAATACTGGTTGAGATTTGGAATATGTCTTATAGAACATTTTAGTCTTAGAATACCTTGTTTTATCATTTCCCAAAGTTATGACCTTTCATCCTGGGACACTGTATAATATATAGGCTAAACAAAAAAAGTTACATATCTAAAGTAATTCTTTTGATTGCTTATAATAATAATAATAATAATAGTTCTTAAAGCTAGCACATGCTAAGCTAGCTAAGGATAGATCAATAAGGCCGATTAGGCGTATTTCCATTGGGGTCCTGTACTACTACCCCATCCCTTTGCTCATGAGGGATGGTAACGACTCAGTGCTTGTGAAAAATCTTTAATGCGCCGAGCGTGGGCGCGAACCCGGGCCTTCTGGGTGGAAGTCCGAGACGCTAGTCACTACACCAAGAGAGCCGCTGATAGTGGGGAGATTGACTAACGCATGTGATGATAATGAACATGACAGAGAAAGAGAGAGCTGAGCTATGTGTTTATGATAATAAGTCAAGGAAATGTTTGACTTTCTGATGTAAATACCTTTCCGTGATAAATGCAATTTTTGCATAATTTCCAAGTAAAAACTATGCCATGAACTTTAAATAGCTTTGGATAACTCTTGACTTTAGAGATGTAATTTAAGTATATTTGTTTGTCTTTTTTACAAAAAAGGAGTGAGAATTCAATCACAGAATTAATTACACATTCACATAGTCAGACATCGAAAGTATTAAGGCAGGTGGGGGCAGGGAAAATCTTGCCTTCAAGACCCATGGCAATTTCTCCTATCCACCTGTTGCATGCATTCTTCCACAAGACTAACAAATACCCTTCAACAATACATAAATCAACCCTTCATCTTCTATCAATAGTCTTGGTGTATCTTTTTCACCCGACCTTTCTTAGAACTCTTGCTAAAAACAGCTTCCCAGAATTGTTAGGTGCTCAACCGTCTCCGTGGGTTCCTCACTCCCGCACAGCTTCTTGCTCTGTATGGGGGCACAGTGCGCCCATGTATCGAGTATTGTTCGCATGTGTGGGGAGGTTCCACCCATATTGCACTTCTTGAAAGAGTAGAGTCAAAAGCATTCCGCCTCATCAACTCACTTCCTCTTACTAGTTCCCTACAATCTCTTTCTACACGCCGCAATGTTGCATCTCTTTCACCCTTCTTTCGCTATTACAACATCAGTGTTCTTTAGAGCTCTCTCAGTGCATATCCCCTCCCTTGTGGCGAGTGCGAGGCACCCACCTTGCAACACAGTCGCACTCCTATTCTGTCCAGCTGTCCAACACAAGAATTGGCAAATTTTCTCAGCCTTTCTTCTACTCAACAAGTGAACTCTGGAACTCTCTCCCTCAATCAATTATTCCTTCATCCTATAGCTTAGACTGCTTTAAATTTCGTGTGGCCAGGCACTTAGACCCCAACGTCCCTTGAATTTGGCTGTCACTCTTTTGGCTTTGGGGGAGACACTTGTCACAGGCAGCCGAACTTTTGCCTCCTTCATACATATAGAACAAAATAAAACATATTTTTGCTAGGTAACAAAAAGGGCAGGGTGAAGAGCCCAAGCTTAAACGAATTTCCATGTGTGATAAACATCCCATGTTGTCAAAACTAAGTCAAAGGAAGCTATGACTGCATTTAAACTGAAAAAACATACCATGGTCTCTCGCGGGAGTAGCGGACCACTGGGGTGCGTGGGGTAACAGTATACATTGTGGTGGGTGAAGCCAGCAGCACCACAGCACTATACTCTCGTATCTCCACCACAACAATTAATATATAGTCTACTCACATATTACAGGTAACAATACACATTATCTTAGGATGCACAGGTATGGCAATGTGAGGTCAAAGCTTTCTATACATATTCAGTATTTGGAGATGAATGCCCTGAGGAACTGTGAACTGAGATGTTAGAGAACCTCTCCACAACTTGAGTGGAGAATCACACTTCAGTCATGTTGCATAGCTATTGAACGTCATGCAGTCGTGTTGCATACGGTATAGCCTACCTAGTGCTGTGTTGTCAAGTTGTGAACCATACTATGTGAATTATGAGCTGTAACTGTTGGCGATTTAAACAAAAGGAAATTCATAATAATCAGATCAGATCAGATGAAGTATTGAGGGATAAGCCTTTAGCCTACAATGGCACCTCGTATTTACATTCTACTTTTCCTATTTTTCTGAAGCGTGTAGAGACGGGAGAAGGGGTGTTGGAGAGAGAGGAAGCTGTTGGAGTGGCTTTGTTATGTGTGTTTAGTCTGTATACGTCATCAGGTGGTGTGCAATAATAGGCTATATGGTATCTTGAAACTGAGTGTGCTAGAACTCTCCCCAAACGCCATGGATAGTGAGTGATTCAATATTTATTTATTTACAACATATATTTAAAAAACATATTAAGACAATATTTCAAAACCTTAATTTAATGGCGGTATATTACTCCAACCAGGGTTACCAAATTAAGTCCGCTAGATAGTAAATATATACTGAAACTAGCTAGAATAAAGACACAATCTCTACAATATCTCTCTAAAATGGCTCAGATCTACAGAATATCGCTGGAATTCATGTCTCTAGATATAAAATTTGCCTCTACTGTAGGCTATATTGAAGTAAATACCTCTAGATCAAGTGGGAAAGTAGCTAAATTGGCAAAACTTACTCCCACGAATATAACAATATTCCTTAAATAGCTGCTATTGAAGCATAAGTTAATTTAATATATAATTTATAGGCAGTTTGGAGGAGGGTGGAATGGTGAGGAGGGTGGAGAGGTTGCAGGAGGAAGTCAGGGAGGAGTACAGGAGAGCAGTGGAAAGACGACTAGGTGGGTTCGACCTGGAAGTTATGGAGGAAGTGGAGGAGATGAGCAAGGTGTTTAAGGATGAGATCTGTGCAGCATGTGAGGAGGTGTGTGGAGTGAGGAGAAGAGGGAGGGGAGTGAAAGGTACAGCATGGTGGACAGAAGAGGTAAGAATAGCTGTGGAAGAAAAGAAGAAAGCATATAGAGTGGTTGAGTAGTAGAGGGAATGAAGATTTGGAGAGGCAGAAACGAGCGAGGTATGTACGTGGAGAGTAAGAGGGTGGTGAAGAGAGTAGTGAAGGAAAGTAAGAGAAGAGTAGATGAGGAATTTGGAAGGAATCTGAGTGTAAAATGGAGGGAGAGTAAGAAACTGTTCTGGAAAGAAGTCAAGAAAGTTAGGGAAGGTAGCAAGGGAAACAGTAAGGGTGTGAAAGATAAGAATGGGAGAATGCTAGCCGAGAAGCAAGAGAGCGTCGAAAGATGGAGAGAGTACTTCAATGAGTTGCTAAATGTAAGGAATGAAGAGCCAGCAAACATAGCTGGATATGGTATGGGAGGGAGAAAAAGAGAAGTAGTGGAGGAGGAGGTGGGGATCAGGAGGTCAGAAGTGTGAGAAGCCATGAAAAGAGTGAAGTTGGGAAAGCACCAGGAACAGATGGAGTGTGTGGGGAAATGTTGAGGTATGGTGGTGAGATAGTGATCGAATGGGTATGGAAAATGTGCAAACTAGCATGGGAGAAGGGGAGTGCACCCGATGACTGGAAGACTGGCATAATAGTCCCCCTATATAAGGGCAAAGGGGAAAGAGGGGTGTGTGGTAACCACCGAGGAATGTGTCTTCTAAGCGTAGTAGGGAAGGTATACAGTAGGGTAGTGATTGAGAGAGTGAGAGTGAGAACGGAGAAATGGATAGGCGACGAGCAGGGAGGTTTTAAGAAGGGAAGAGGATGTGTAGATCAGATTTTTAGCCTGAATTGTGTTGTGAAGAAATATCTGGAGAAGAAACAAAAGGTGTATGTTGCATTTATGGACTTGGAGAAGGCCTATGACAGAGTGGATAGAGAAGGTTTGTGGAAAGTGCTTAGAATATACGGAGTAGATGGCAAGTTGCTGAAAGCAGTGAAGAGCATGTATGAGGGTGCAAAGGTGGCAGTACGTGTGGAGAGTGAGCAGAGCGAGTTCTTTGACCTGAATGTTGGTTTGAAACAGGGGTGTGTGATGTCCCCGTGGTTGTTTACTGTATATATGGATGGAGTCATTCAAGAAATACTATCAAGAGCAGTGGATGTTGGTGTATCGCTGAAAAGGGAGGGAATTGAGTGGAAGCTACCTATACTGCTGTTTGCGGATGATACAGTTCTGATGAGTGATAATGAATGGGAGTTGCAGGGTCTGCTAAATGAGTTTGGAACAGTGTGCGAAAAACGGAATTTGAAGGTAAATGCGGGGAAGAGCAAGGTTATGGTGTTCAAAAGGGGTGAAGTCACAGAGTGTGAGGTGAAGCTGAACGGTCAGGCTATGGAGATCGTCAACTCTTTTAAGTATCTGGGCAGTGTGTTGAGTGAAGATGAGACTATGGATGAAGAAGTGCGGGAGAGTGTACAACAGGGGAAGAGGGTTGTAGGAATGCTGAAAGCAGTAACAAGAAATAGGGTGGTCAGTATGGAAGTGAAGAAGTCCTTGCATGACAGTGTGGTAATCCCGACACTGACTTACGGAAGCGAAGCATGGACGTTGGTTGAGAGACTCAGACCAAGAGTGAGAGCAGTGGAAATGAATTACTTAAGAAGTGCATGCGGAGTTACATGGAGGGATAGACAGACTAATGAGGAAGTAAGAAGGAGGTGTGGTGTAGAGGTAGATGTGCTGGAAAGTGTGAAAAGGAACAACTTGAGATGGTTCGGCCATATGGAACGTATGGAAAGCGAGAGAATGACTAAGAGGGTGTACGAGAGCGAGGTGGAGGGACAGAGAGGGAGAGGTAGACCGAAAGAGAGGTGGAAAGATGGAGTGAGGCAGTATATGAACGAAGGCGGTGCTGGTTGGGGGGTGGGGCGTCGACTGACTGGGGACAGAGGTGCATGGGGGCGGTTCGTTCGTGGCCACCCCTTCGGGGATCACGGCGTCGGGCAATAGATAGATAGATAGATAGTTTGGATCTGTTGATTGAATCAACAATCATTAATATGGAAAAAATATTTATATATACATATATATACTGTATATATATGTATATATATGTAGGCTATATATATATATATATATATATATATATATATATATATATATATATACAGTAGGCCCTATGTATATATACCGGTATATATATAATATATATACAGTATAAATATAATGTTAACAAAGTCGCACATTTCCTGCCAGAGATAATAAGCATAATTTTTAGCTGATACCAAACAGTGAAAACAAGAGCGCTAATTATTACTCTCTAGAGCCTGAGTCTCCGCTAATGTACACAAATATCTCTGACATAATTGGAATTGTGCCAAATTGACAATGAGCACAATTAAACCAAGACTATATTTGGATTCCTTACACTATGGTGAGTCCATTGATATAAGGTAAAATGAATTTGGGTCCATATCTTAGGGCAAAGGAACATTTAAACATTGACAAAAAATAAAAAATAAATAGCCTAAATAAAAAAATAAAAAATCTGCATGTTTTCTGAAATCGATAAAACACAATTTCCACAGTAAAGTCCCAATACAATTCCGATGCTACTATTTTGGGTAATTTGTAAGAATTTATCTCTTGGTTTGCAGGTGTGAGAAAGATGGAGGTGACATGGCGCGATGTTTGGGTAGATGTGGGCTGGGGCCGCCTGGCGGGTAAAACTTGCATCACTGGAGACTCTGAGACCGTCAAACTCAGGGTACTTGGACTGCATGGATGGTTAGACAATGCCAATACCTTCAACACATTGGTACCTCTCCTACCAGCTGGCATTGAGCTCTTAGTCTTTGATCTACCAGGCCATGGGCACTCAGACCATCTACCCCTCGGAGCACAGTACAACATTCTTGCTTACGCTTTCAACGTTAGAACAGCCGTTCTGAATTATGGATGGGAGAAATTTGTTGTATTAGGGCACAGTATGGGATCCACAATTTCAGTCTATTTCACTGCTCATTTCCCTGAACACGTTACTGCCTTTATCACGCTTGACCTTCTGCAACCAGGGGTATTTAAGAGAGACCCAAATGTCTGGCGTCTGGAAGCTATAGATCTGATGAAAGCTGAAAAGCTGGAGGGACAGAGGACAACAGTGTACAAGGAGGAGGAGGCTATAGAGCGTATGGTTGTTGCTCGTAATAAACTTGGCCAGATGCCTGCTATTGACAAAGATGCGGCCTACGTCTTGCTACCCAGATCTGCCCAGAAAGTCGAAGGTGGATACAAATGGACGCATGATCCAAAAGCTCGTCCGTTGTTCGCCTCATTTTACGCTTTTGGTAACTGGATAGCTGCCGTGTCCTCCATCAAGTGTCCGGTGCTTCTGGTGCGGGCTTCACATGGCATTTGTCTCAAAATAATCAACAACGACGATGTAATAAGTGCCTACAATACTAATGCCATGTGGTTTGATGTGGTAAATGTTGAGGGTTCACATCATGTCCACCTCACTCAGCCAGAGAATGTTGCTCCAGGCGTATCCCTATTTATCAATAAAGTCATGTCAAGAGTGCCACAACAACTGTCTTCCAAGTTGTGACAGATTTGAACACTTCTAGAAGTTCTAAGATTGTATGGTTTAGGATTATGTTGCATTGTGTAGTGGTCTATCGCCAATATCAAGAGTACTAGTCGTGGTCAGGAATTGTCTGGACACTTTGGAAGCTGTTATAATACACTGGTAAACTATTTTGACAAACCTCTTGAGCTACACATTATAGAACCACAGCGGTCAAGTGGAGAGCACGCTCGTGTAAATCTGCTTGACCTGGGTTTGATCCCAGCCAAGGCAGACATATTTAGTGAGTGTGGTAGTACGTCCTAGCATGTTTCACATGCTCGCACCCAGTCGGGGGACATCTCGACAACATATACAGACTATCGAGACACACAACAAAGCCACTCCAACAGCTCCCTCTCTCTCTAACACCCCTTCTCCCCTCTCAACACTCTTCGAAAAGTAGATACAAGGTGCCATTGTAAAGGCTTATCCCTCAGTACCTTCACCTGGTCATGTAACTGTCCAATTCCAGGTCCTTCACTCATTAACTTCCCACATAAGCGACCCGGTTCAAGCTCACACATACCTAAACTTACCAACAGATCACCCCCATCTCCAATAGATGGATATCTCTCATTAATAATACTGCATGTTGTTGCACCTCACCACTGTTTAATGCTAGCACACAATTGAACACTATGACATGGGACTAGACTCCGGTAGCCATGGCAACCGGTTACCAGTTATCCCCACGTAAAATAAGTTACATAAGCTATATTCCTATGTTGATAAAACACATTGATGAAAGTTCTTCACTATCATAACCCTAAACCCAAGCAGATCACAATGGACATTGTAGTTTGAGTACGTTCTATTCCTGGAGTTAGTCTCCGAGTGTATATCTGAAGTAACCTGACTCACTATAATCTGTTAGTTTATTGCTGACAGTAAATTCAAGCAATTAACCTTTATAACTATATACGCTACTTATGGACAAATATGAAACTACTGCCTCTGCATCACATTTATGCCAAGTTTTCATAAATAGCAATGTATTTCGCTACAAATCTTCATAATAGCCTTGTAATTAAGATGGGGACATGACAATCTATCATCAGCTGAAGACAAACAGATTACTGTATATATAAAGCTTTATAAGCGTCTATGCCATAAGATAAACGAGTCATTTAAACTAGCTTGTAAAGAAGATAATAACCACACTTTTATGTTATCAGCATATACATAAAAGTTGTTCAGTTCATTACATTTTCTCAGAATATAGATTATGATTTTCTGTATTGTATTCTATTTATATTCAATAAAGTTGTTAATAAATCTACAAACATTCATCGTTTTCTATTATATTCATGCAATATTGTACAGCCGAGTAGGCTAATCCACAAGTGGTATGGTTTATGTATCACATCCAAATAAAATAGCGGCATTCCAGGAAGTCTTGTTATTAAATGTAATATCAAATCAAAGTACCTGATCCCATATCTTTCTAGGTCTACCCCTCCATGCAGCTCCCTCTACATTTACAGAATTGCACCTCTTCACCCAATTTTGACAATCCATCTCCTCCACAAGCTCAAACCAGGTCAGGTAAATTTGGAAAAATACTTTAGGTTATGCCAAATTTACAATGCGCACAATTAAACTATGAGTATATTTGGAATCCTTAGGCCATGGAGAGTCCATTGATATAAGATAAAATTAATTTGGGCCCATACCTAAGGGTACTGAAGCCTTTCAAATTTGGAAAAAGTAGATAAATCCACCGGTTTTCAGGGGTGGCTAGAAACCCATTTTCCACAATAATGGCCCAATTTCAATTATGCATCTACTGATGGATCCAGGGGGTTGTAGTGTACTTGTGAAAAATAGTCGAGCCGATTCCATACATTGTTTCATAGGTTAGGTAAAGTTAGGTTAATAGCAGATTTGCAGGTTCTCTTTGGACTCTGTCTCAAGTCTTCTACCCCCAGGTATGTGGTATTGTGCATGAGTATACACATATACAAAATATCAGCCTAAATGTGATATAAGGAACTATGTTGGTAATATCATCACCATGTACTCAAGAGGATGTGACTTGACAACAATACTGTATGTATGTACTCAGGCCCATTCTCTGAGTACATACATACAGTAATACTGTATGTATGTACTCAGGCCCATTCTCTGAGTACATACATACAGTAATACTGTATGTATGTACTCAGGCCCATTCTCTGAGTACATACATACAGTAATACTGTATGTATGTACTCAGGCCCATTCTCTGAGTACATACATACAGTAATTTTGTCAAGTCACATATTCATATCTGTCAGCCACTAAATAAATAGAAAACATTTAGTAGATAAAAAAAATTAAATAAAAATCTTCTAAATTAGTTAAACCTGACTGCTGAGCTCCACAAAAGAACTTTGACAGAGCTGTCCCAAAGAATTAGATCAAGATGGACTACTATTCAAGATGAGGTAAGGAAGGGCAGGAGGGGTCAAACTGAGCGAGGCGTTTTTGAGGAAGCGGAGAATACGGTCGGTCAAGAAGGACGGAGACAATAATAACATTGTATATATGTATATACTCAGGCACATACCCCATAGCTGCGGGTGGTCGACTCGAGACAGAGCCCGAATAGGGACAACACAACACAATAACTCTCACACATCTAGGTTGCCCAGGAGAAGACCCAGAGACTCAGGTCCATTGGATAATAAAAACCCATGGTAAAAGTCATAAATGTGATTGGTCTTTAATAAAACATAAAACATTCTCAAGGAACAAATACACTACACAGGAACAAAAACAAAAATGATGTTGGTACAACTCGTACTTTACACTTACAAGTACAGTAGGGTCATTGTAAGACTTGTCAGAAGGCAATGTCACACCACCAATTTTTCTGTCAATTTTTGACGAGCAAGTTGTTTCTCATACTAGTTTTTGGTATTTTAACATTGGAATTGGCAACTGACTGTATACTATATGATCTTAACCCCTTCAGCATGATGACATAATTTTCATCATATTCTGGTGACCATTGGATGAATTTCTTTAACTTATAATCTACGTCCAGGACTCAAAGGGGTAAATACTATCTCAATAAACCCTCTGAATAGCATAGGTTCTTCACAATCTGCTATAATCGTCTAACTTTAGCCAGAAATAAAGCTTCGTGCTGAAGGGGTTAAGAGACTGAAATAATATATAACTTTACTAGAGAAGATGCCAGATCACAATTGGCTGAAAAAAACGCTTGTGTGACACCGGCTTAATTTCATTGGGAATAAAAAATTGTCAGTCCTTTAGTTTTGAAGGGGTAGTGCTGGTTTTCTGGTCAACGTATACAGTAATAAACACTACAAAGAAATGATCCGGCTTTCGTTTTAAAACCCTGGTTCCAGATACTCCCTCAAAACTGCTGGAAATATTGACGTTACATGTCTCCCTTACTATCCGATGCCCCAATTTACGATATTATTATAAAGTTTTAGGAATTTGGGTTTGGGTTTTGGCTGGTCCCAGAATGCATCCCCATTTACCCCCATTAATTTTTGGGTTTGCTATAAAAAAATTCTATTTAAGATCGGGTTTGAGGAACGTAACCCAATCGTAAATCGAGGAAGACCTGTATAATGAGAGTGGACATTAAGTACAAACTATAACCTGATTTTTCCCAGCTGATGGTAAATAGCTATCTCGCCATCCTGATTACTCGGCTGTTACAAAGATTTTGTAGCGAAATTTTCTTAATTACAAAAAACTTGGATATAATTCGTAATAACACGAACTCACAAATTAACTTACAAATAAACCTAATTAATGAATCGATGAAATTAATGAACATGTGTGGCACTCCCGTGACTCGAACCTAGGATACACTCACAGAAATCCAGCGCACTAACCATTACGCTATCAAAACCGTTAAAGGTTTAAGCACACTTTCACGATATTATCCATTCTCGAATACTGGACATTAATCTAAGCATGTACGGTGGCGCTAATAAGTCATGTCTCGGCTGTCATTACGTTTGGCTCGCTCTGTGCTGTATTAATGTTTGTCAGATGTTGAAAAGGGTGGGTAAGTGTAAGAACATGGTGGTATATCTCACCCAAAAATAAGAAATAATTTGTAAATATTGCCGATACCAATTATTGATGAAAACATAATTGGTGCAGAGACATCACTTATTAGGTCGACTGTACTTACACTCAACTGCACTATGATAGCGTATGACACAGATACATAGCAGTATCATACAGTATTCTTCTATCATGAATCGAGAAATCAAATGCTAAGGGATTTAATTTACCATCAGTTGGAAAAATATGAGCCTCTATAATCCGTTCATTCTAGGTTGGGTAGAAATTGTAACCTCTAACCTCTGTAACTCAAAAAGGACTAGAGCAAATGAGTGTCAATTTATACACATATTCCCTAGCCAAGTCTTCCTATTTGGAAGAAATATTAGCTTGATTACTCTAACCTTTAAATCAAGTAATGCCACTTGAGAAAAACTTCACACAACCCACCCGGGATTCCAACCTAGTCCTTTTTGAGTTATGAGAGGTTATAGGTTACAAGTTCTGCCCAACCTAGAATGAACGGACTATAGTTCATGTAGTAAACATTTTGTACTGATGTGAAATGACAATAGAATAGTTACATTAGGACTTTGTTCTTAACTCATTCAGTACCGGTGACGTTCTTTTCATTATATTCTGGCAACTATTAGACAATATCATTCAGCTTAGGAAGGATATATACCCATGAAAAGGCCTCAGATTACCTAAATTAATCCTTTTCTCAACCACATATACTTCCTAAGCTTCAGAAAATTGCATAAATCTAGTTGAAATAAAATACAAAACACATCACCAATACTGAAAGGTTTAATTATTTGTTAAATTCTGATAAAAAACCACCTTACTAAAATATAGATTCACGTCATCTTAAGTTTTATAATTATTGTTTAGTTTAAAATGGCACACTTAAGGTTGGGTTTTCTAAATATCTACCCACACTATTTAATAATAGTTCACTACACTTCATTTCAACAAGGTATATTTTCCATTATGTATGCACTGGTCAAAGTGGTATGCAAAAATAACATATACTGTATCACTAACCCCACACCACAAACAGAGAACAAATAAATAAAAATACAATAATAATACAGGTAATAAGAATATACTGTATATTATACAGTACTGTACTGTACATATAATTGTTTTTCTTTTCTGTATATCATATACGGTAGTCAGAATAATAATTTAGTATAAACATGTACGATAGCTAAGGGATACTTGGATGATAACTTTATTCATCTAGTAAAATATATAATTTTCTGAGGGGGATATCTGTCTTTTTAGTAATATCACATAACAATTTGAGGACCGCGTACAAATGGACTATAGTTTATTCTTCTCCAGCCGACAGTAAATTGCATCCCTTCGCAACTGATATCCCAATACTTAATGAAAGAATGTGAAACTACTGTCTGCATCATATAAACTACTGTCTGCATCATATAAACTACTGTCTGCATCATATAAACTACTGTCTGCATCATATAAACTACTGTCTGCATCATATAAACTACTGTCTGCATCATATAAACTACTGTCTGCATCATATAAAGTATATAGGCCCACCAAGTTTTCACATTTAAAAACAAATTTCAAGTTACAACCGTTTTGAAATTTGTTGTATTGAGACTTTAATGTTGTGTTTGCTGTGTTCAACATACATTTAAGTTAAGTTGTCGAGTTTCATATATTTTATTGTCATAATAGCGGAGTAGTTACGGTGAGGATATTGCAATTTAATGTGGGCAGAAACTAAATGACTAATAGCCTACCCTATGTGCAAGTAATTAGACAAACTATGACTAACGTAATGAACTGCTCCCTTGTACACCACGTGGAAGAGATCTTGTATGAAAGTCAAAGGTATCTTGGACCCTCATTGGAGAAACTATCTTTTATCAGACATTCTAAACAATGAACTCTCTTCCTCTTTCATATTTTTTCACCAACCAACTTTACTTCCCTAAACTCAATTAATGAAATCAACGAATACATGTGGCACTCCAAGGACTCGAACCTAGGATACTCCCACCAAAATTCCGCGTATTTATGCATTACGCTATCTAGACAGTTAAAGAATTATGCCCAAGCCTATATATTTTAAGGCAGTATGATAACTATAATGATCTTTTTCAGACATTTCCAATGGCCAACTCTCTTTCTCGTTATCAGGCAATAACCCTCTTTCATTATCTTTCTTTCAGCTAAGGAAGATGTATACTTGACAAGAGGATTACAATGCAGTTCTCCCACTTCAATCTTGGAGTTTTGTGTTCTTTTATTTCAAAGTTTCATCTGAATAAAGCGTTATTTCCACATAGCGATTTTGGTAAGTTCGTTTGCCTTTATGTGTGTCGTCCCTGTTTTGGTTAGTTTATTTTGCAAGTTTTACATTATTATTTCAGACACTTCCAAGGAACAATTCTCTTCCTTGTTATCAGGCATGGCAATTCTCTTTAGTTATCCCTGTTTAGCTAATATTTACGTTGCAAATATTGTTACTGTTTTGCTTACCGAGTTTGGCAGGGTTTTCAGCTAAAGTTCCCGAGTTTCTATACTTAAAATCCTGAAAAAGTGGATTCTATCTATCTAATGCCCGACGCCGTGATCCCCGAAGGGGTGGCCACGAACGAACCGCCCCCATGCACCTCTGTCCCGTCAGTCGACGCCCCTCCCCCCAACCAGCACCGCCCTCGTTCATGTACTTCCTCACTCCATCCTTCCACCTCATATTCGGTCTACCTCTCCCCCTCCACCTCACTCTCGTACACCCTCTTAGTCATTCTCTCGCTTTCCATACGTTCCATATGGCCGAACCATCTCAAGTTGTTCCTTTTCACACTTTCCAGCACATCTACCTCCACACCACACCTCCTTCTTACTTCCTCATTAGTCTGTCTATCCCTCCATGTAACTCCGCACGCACTCCTTAAGTAATTAATTTCGACTGCTCTCACTCTTGGTCGGAGTCTCTCAACCAACGTCCATGCTTCGCTTCCGTAAGTCAGTGTCGGGATTACCACACTGTCATGCAAGGACTTCTTCACTTCCATACTGACCACCCTATTTCTTGTTACTGCTTTTAGCGTTCCAACAACCCTCTACCCCTGTTGTGGATTGTGTTCTTTTATTTATATTGTTATTTTGCTAAGGTGTTGTTTCCACAGCAACTTTTATTAGTTTTCTTGCCTTTATATTGTCGTCTTTGTTTTTGGTTTGTTCATTTTGCAAGTTTTAAATTATTTTTCATTCAAGTCTTCAAAACAATATTGCTCTGGTTTGACACCCTGCTCAATACATAATCTGTTTTGGTGTGGTCTTGACCCCTTCCGTACCGGTGACGTCTTTTTAACTTTACTCTGGCTACTATTAGACAATTTTTATTCAATTTTAAAAGGGCCTCCAGCAATTAACAGGTTTCAAACTATCTCCCTTAACCATTTTTACTACCACAGATCCTTCTTAAACTGCACAAACTCGTCTAAATACAATACATAATCTGTGGTAGTGTGATAATAACAAATTGGGAGGCTGCTAAAATTAAAATGGCACATGAGTTACTTGAGGTGTCACACAGTCAGTTTTACCAGTGGATTTTTATCGTAGTACTGTATACAAATATTGTGTTCGGTCAAAATAACAAGTTTGCCATATTCTTTTATTTCAAAATTTTATTTTATTAAGCGTTATTTCTACAGCGATTTTGATTAGTTCTTTTTCTTTTATCTTGTATCGTCCCAGTTTTGGTTAGTTTATTTTGCAAGTTTTACATTATAATTATAAACTGTAGATATTTTAAGTTACACTGCAAAATTATCACACAATTTTGCCATGTTTTTGGCGAGCTAATGATTTTGACTAATTTGGCTTTTCCAATTATTCTCACAATCATAAACACATTCTAACATCTCCAGTACAATGGCGTATTTCTTAATTTTATTCCGATTATCAATAGATGGTTCAATAAGCTCAAGCCGGTGTCACACGAGCAGTTTTCCGGCAATTTGTTATGCAGTTTTTCTCATACTTTTTTTGAGGCTATTTCGCACAAGAATCGGAAACTAGATCGAAGGTAGATTATCTTAGGCACTTTAATTCTCATGGAACTTATATTTCGAAGCTGCCAGACGACAATTTGCCCATAAAAATTATCTGAAAAGAAGGTGGTGTTACATCGCCTTGAGAATATCATAGCACAGGACCCTTTAATCCACCAGTAAAAGTAGTTAAAGGTGGGGGTGCAAGGGTTGAGATAAACATGGAATAATAATTGCCAACCTGCACATAATTATCTTGCAAAATGCAATGGCACTGAAATAATTATTAAGTGGTATAAAGGATTTTGTGGATCATCTACACCGGACTTGTGACGTCACAGCAGTATCCTCATCGTGGACTGGATGGTGGACTTGCACTCCTATGACGTCACAGGTCCGGTTTAGACAATCCACAAAATCCTTTATACCATTGTTAATAATTATTTCGGTGCCATTGTATATTGCAAGATATTTATGTGCAGGTTGGCGATCATTATTCCATGTTTATCTCACCCCATGCACCCCCACCTTTAAGTGCGACGCCTTCACAATATAGGATAGATTTCTCAGACATGTTTCATGGTCGATAAAACACATATAATATCTCTGTAACTCCTTGAGGAATATAACAGTGTTTAACAGTTTATTCTGGCTATCATTAATTAAAATGTAAAACTTGCAAAGTAAAAAAAAACAAAAATGGGACAAAGACAATATAGTCAAATTAAACCTTTTAAGCTCCAATACGCATTTCTTTTCTGTTTTCTGGTAGTTATTAGACAATTTGTATTCAGATTAGGAAGGGTATACGGAAGTCAGAGGGTTGATCGAGATAGTTTCTACCCTTATAATACCCGTAGATCCTTCCTAAGCTGCATAAAATTGTCTAATGACAGCCAAAATATACTGCTAAAACACGTCGGAGCTTCAAGGGGTTAACTTATCAAGTGATTTTATACAGACTAGGAAATATCTGTGGGAGCTAAAGTGGTAAAGACAGTCGCAATTAACCCTCCGACTTCTTTATGCCCTTCTTAACCCTTAAAGAGCGGCGCTCGACTTAAGTCGTGCACCAATTTGCAGCAAGTTAGGAGCATTATTAAGGCTTTTAAAGGGTTAAAATAGAGTGCAAATGGCCGGGAGAGCAGCGGGCCAGACAGCCGACTCCCAGGGCTTACCGCCGCCCATTAACTCATGTTCCCTGTGTTCTCGAGAGGTCGGCAGTGTAGCCAGTATTGAGCATAACTGGGAAAAATATACAGATATTTGCTAAACTTCCATGATCGTAGCACCACTGCAAGAGAACCACGAGTGCTACGTAGCTCGTTCTGGTCTCATTTTGAAGCTTTTAGTGCCTAGTTTTTTGCTAAATAATGTTTTTTTCATGCAGATGCTTGATTTATCATGCAGGAGGGCCTGAATATGCCCAAATGAGCCCAAAACACCCCGCTAGACAAGGGTTAATCTGCATAAAATTAGCTAATTATATCTAGAATAAACTGTTAAAATGCATGATAATCCTGAAAGGGTTAAACCAGTATAACACGAGAGCTTTTACCGTCGACAATATTCCCACAACATATCTGTAGCACTGGTATCGGACAATAGACTAAGGATACATTTTTCACTTTATTCTACCTATATTTAGACTAGTTTATTCAGCTTAAGAAGAAAGTCGATCTCTATTAATCCTTTTAGCTACCATATATCAAGATAGATTTACCCTTTCAATACGGGTGATGGGATATTAGTCCTATTTTGGTCACTATTAGGCTATATATTTCAGTTTAGGAAGGACCTATAGTATTTATTAGGCTACAAGCCTACAACATTTATTAGGCTATAGGCTATCTCAATTATTTGTTGGCTAACAATCTTTCCTAAGCTACCTAAAATTGCTTAAGGCTAAAATAATATAAAAAATGAGTCACCTGAACTGAAAGGGATGATGCAGTGAAATAGTGTATAAAATTAACCTCACAAGCTGCCAGATCAGTGTTGAGGATAAATGTTGAGGGAGAAAGCGCTCGTCATACCGGCTTCACTCGCGACATCCGTAAAATGTCACGCACTACGTAATATAAAACTGTACAGTACACCTCTATTCACAAGTTCTATTACAACTTTGACAAAATATAATTATGGGGAAACTTATATAAAATCTGTGGCGTTCATTTTAACAACTTCTAACCCCTTTTGTACGGTTGGCCAAATAAGTTGTGTCTCCGCTGTCATTACGTTTTGCTCGATGTGTGCTGTATTAATGTCTGTCAGATGTTGAATAGGGTGTGAGAATGATAGGAACATGTTTGTATACAGTATATCAATCAAATTTATGCTTAGATAGTGCTGATACCAATTGTAGATAGAAATATATTTGGTGCCGCGACATCACTTATTTGGCCGACTGTACCGGCGACATCCTTTTAACTTCATTCTGGCTACTATTAAAAAAAAAAATTAAGTTTAACAAGGGCATTTAGCAATTAACGGGCTTCGAACTATCTCGCTCAACCCTTTTTACTACTAAAGATACTTCTTAAACTGAACAAAATTGCCTAAATATAGCTACAATTAAATTAAAAAGATGTCGCCAATACTGAAGGGGTTAAGGGGAGATTTTTACTTATGTTATTTTTTTTTTCTGGACCCACTTCTCACTAATGTCCCCCCCCCCCAAAAAAAAAAAAACATTCATAAATCTGTGGCGTTCAATTTTACAACTATACTGTAAGGGGAGATTTTTAACTTGAGTTTTACTTTCTTTCTGGACCCACTTCTCACTCATGTTTGGCCCCAATGGTATTGAGATTATAAAATGTTTGCCCTATTAGTTTGGCAATTTTATAACGTTTTGCCACATATCCTTGCCAATTTTAAGACCTTTCGTACAATTTAGATGTCAATTTCTTCCTGGAGAGCAGGGCAATTTTCTACCAAAAATGTATAAATTTATCTCAAAGAGGGGAGGTGTTTTTTAAGCTTGATGGAAATTTAGGGAGAAAACTTAAACAAATGTACCTTAAAAAGTTTATTTTACTCTTTATTTGTATATTTGTGTAACTGAAGTAGACATGAAAGGTCTGTTGATACATCAGTCGGGCAAATTGCTATATTCTCATCCAAGTTATGAGAGAACTATAGAATGTTAGTGTACCTGTGGACAAGTCGTGGAAAAATATAGTTCAATGGTTTAAGGTCCATGAACCAAAGGAGAAACATTTGCCTTGTTCATCTTTTTAACTAACTTTAATTCCCATTAGAGGATTTAATTCAATATCAAAAAGATTTGAAGTTTTAAAGTCCCAGGGTAAAAAAAAGTTGAGGGAGCTTCCATATACTACCGGTAAATCCATTTATAGACTTCTAAAACACGTACTGTACTGTATATACTGTAGGAGAAAAACTTGAATATTTTGTGAGAATAAAATGTAGTAATTTTTCCCCATTCTCTGGTCCTCTATTGGTTCCTGGCCTCTGTTATGCAAACATGACAGCTACAACAACATCTTTCATGGTGTTTACATTCTCTCTCAGTTAATAAACTAGAAGAGCCTCTTCTCATGGGAGTATAAGCTGTGTACATTCCCTTCCCTCTGAGCGGACAGTGTACGCTTTTCAAACTTGAGTTCTCCCGCATACATCATGGATCTGTAAACAAATACACCCTGGATTAGCCACAGAATACCTCAATTTGTAAATTAAGTATTGGTACATACCTATCTATCTATCTATCTATATACTCAAGCACATACCCCATTGTTTTTTTTAATTTTATTTATTTTTTAACTGGGGGTGGCCGCTTTGAGACATACCAGTAAAACAAAATATAATGTTATATGGCAATAACTGCTATCTAACACAGCCTTGGTGCATTTTTTTAAAGCTGTGCACTCCCTTGATTGACAGGGCTAGGACGTGCCCTTGTTACAGGGACTTTACTGGATATTTGCCATGAATTGCTAGACCGAGCTGCCCAAACTCTTACCGTCTACCAATGGCATGACGTGGGATCAAACTGCCAACCGTTTGATCAGCAGTCAGACGCTCTACAGACCATGCCACAGCCATTATTAACCCTTTCACGTTTTTATGACGCAGAGGTTGCCAGATTAGCAATAAGAAATAGAGTTCTCTCTCTTATAATTACCTCTCCAAATTAGTTTTCTGCCCACAGCTAACTCAAAGACAACTGCAGAGGTTGAAGTAACTAAACTAAAGGTTTATAAATACCCCTGATGGTAACAAAGGCTTTAAAGTATCCCTAATAGGCTCAAAATTGCATAAAAAACATGAGAGGGTTAACAATAATACCTTGCAGTGTATTTACAGTAATTATAATGTTACTGGCTTAGCACCATGAGGATTGGGCCCCATTTTGACAGTTTATTCTGGCTATCATTAGACTATTTTATAGAGCTTAGGAAGGATCTGTGGGAATTCAAAGTGTAAAGACATCTCAATTAACACTTGGACTTTCACATATACTTACTAATCTGAGTAAAATTATCTAATAGTAGCCAGAAAACAGAAAAGAAATGCGTCATCGTATCTTGAAAAGTTCAACTGCAAGCTAACACAACCTAGATTAATAACAAAATACCTAAAAAATTATTTAAAGAGTCCACATGCTAGGCTTCAAAACTTTTATATTTTGCTCAGAGATATTGAACTACAGTTACAAAGACATAAATGAAGCCGGTATCACGCGAGTACTTTTTAACACACATTTACCTTCAACACTAGTCTGGCAGTTTTTAATCCTTTTGTGTACAAGGATGCGATTTGCGTCCTTTCTGAGATTCCTACAAGACTTTGTGACCATCAGGGGTGTTAAGAATAATTTAGTTTAGCTGTGGGCAGAAAACTAAATTTGGAGAGGTAATTACGAGATTAAGGGAATTCTATTTCTATTTAATTCTCACAGATCCTTCCCAGGCTGTAAAAAATCTTTTAACAAAAAGCCAGAATAAACTGTAAAAAACGCGGCATAATCCTCAAGGGGACAATGTTTATCATGTATTGTTAGGATGGTAAGTAAAATAGTGGTGTAATGGTTTAGATGCTTATGTTCTGGGTGTGGTGTCCCGAGTTCGAATCCCGGGAGGACCATATGCTTTCATTAGTGTATTCAAGTACATTGGGGTTTGTAATTTATGATTAATGTTAAGAACGGGATGTTACTTAAGTCATTGGCAACGTTAGTACCACACAGGAAGCAGACGGAACACACAACAACAACAATGACAACAACAACAATGTCACTTAGTTTATTTTTGCTATAAATGTAGGTTATTTGTAGGGTAGTTATTGATAGGGGTCACTTGAGGCATGCTATGCTTACAGGTACCTACCCGATAGCACTATCGTTAGTGAGTGCTGTACTGTACTGTATTTTATATATTATTTTGTAATAGTATAGATATCTTATCAATATTTGTATTTTGTACTATTGTTAATGTCTTGTCAAGTTGCAAATTTGATTTTAAATAATATTTTGACATTTAACATGTAGTTTCTTTATTCATGCAGAGTTTAGTCAAATTTGCCAGAACGTCCCGGACTTCCCAAACTTGACTACTTCCTTTAACGTGACGATAGTGCGTTGTTATATGTGCGATTAGTTTGCTTGGGAAACAGATTAACTTGCTCATGTAGTAATGTACACCCTATGTGGTGGATTGTGTTCTTTTATTTAATAATTTTCATTTTAGTAAGCGTTGTTTCCACATAGCGATTTTGATAATTTAATTTGACTTTATATTGTCCTTGTCCCAATTTTGGTTTGTTTAGTTTGCAAGTTTTAAATTTTAATTTAGTAGAAATTCTCCCTATAGAAGACAGTATAACATCAAGGCCGAGTCATTGCAACAAAAATGATGTCAATACTTTAATTACCAACCCATTCTACTTTGGGCTGATTGTGAACTATAGTCTATTCGCTGTAAGTAGGCGAGAAATCATGACCTCTATCCTCTGTAACTCAAAAAGGGCTACAATAATCAAGCTAATATTTCTACCAGTTGGGAAGAGTCAGACAAGGAATAGATGTGCAAACTTACAGCAAATTTGCTCTAGCCCTTTTTGAGTTACAGAGGATAGAGGTCATGATTTCTCGCCTACTTACAGCGAATAGACTATAGTAGCTTGGCTCTAGTCAAGGTTAGTAAATCATATTTTTTCACTAACCAACTTTACTTCTAAACTCAATTAATGAAAACAAATACATGTGGCACTCCAAGGACTCGAACCTAGGATACTCACACTGAAATTCTAAGCATTTATGCATTACGCTATCAAGACACATTGTGCCGTTAAGCATACATAGTGGTTCACTCTCCCCTATGCCACACAGTGGTAAAAAAGGGAAGGAGACGCTGAGCATCTAAGTAAAATAGCTTTGCTTGAGTGCTCTCAGACTACAAAGCAATCACTTGAAAGACAGATTTTAAGTCAAGCCAACACGCCACAGTATCAAAAAAGCTAAGGCAGAAAGCACTCATCTAATTCACTAATGCATAAGGAACTTGTAATCTTACTTACTCCAGACATTTATACTCAAATAGCCTAGTGGAAAATTACTATTTACTCAATAATGGTTCTTGAAAAAGGAGAAGATTGAGAGAATAAGGGAGTGGAGAGGAGACAAGGCGAGGGGAGAAGGTAGGGAACGGAACAGAAGAGAAAGATGAAGATAAAGTAGATACTATGCTAAAAGAACCCCCCCTCCTCACCAAACAGGAAGACACAACGACTTTCCGACTGATCTTAGCATAGAGAGGAGAGAGGAGAGAAGGGAGAGGAAAAGGAGGAGGGAATGGAACAGAGGAGAAAAGATAAAAACACAGTACTGTACAGATTATGATAAAAAAAACACCCCTCACCTTAGGGACTAACCTTAGCATAGAGCATGACTTAGAGCCAATATCCTGGCAGCTATGTTGTATACCACAGACCAGGTAGGGCAGGAAGCGTAGGATGGAACCCTTATCCACAATATTGCCACTCACACCTTGGGCAACCTTTATACTGTCACCCTCTCTGAAACAAACAAAACTTGACATGAAATTTGGCCCTCTCACTAACTACCAACACATATTCTTCTTCTGTTCATATATATATATATATATATAGTAAACTTTTCAAGATTTTGTTTTTAACCCTCGAACTTACCGGTACATCTTAAATTAATACAGAACAGGCGTACTGTATCTTCGCTTTGGTTTGAAATAAATACATAAATTTAAAGACCTAGTCCTGCACACAAAGTGTGATTCCAGTCTTGTGTCCTAATGACAGCGCTCCAGGCAGCCCTATTCAGAGCTACCTTAGTTCTATTTTGTTTTTGTATTTAATCCCACATCTTTCTTGGTCTGCCCAGTTGTCAAAGATTGCAGTGGATTTCTTTAGAGCAATTTTGACAGATAACTTTCATCGTCAACTTCATTCTGGTAACATTTTGGGATTTTTTAGCACTGGATATTGGAGGCTAGACTCCTATGTACATTTCTAAGCAGAATTTAAAAAAATAAATTTGATATAAAAGACTCAAGTTACAGAAGTAAGCCTGTGTGCAAATCAACTTCAAAATTTCAAGGTTATGAGTTATACATTATTGTATACTTTATGATAGTGAACATTTGTGTTACTTAAATGAATAAGACTCGTCAATGAAGCCGAGTTATCTGATAACGCTACAAAACACATTTTTCTACAGCTTTATTCAGATTTCAAGGCTCTGATTAATTTCAGTACCAGAACTGTTGACACCATATTCAGCATAGTTCTCTAGAATGTTAGTAGTTTTGATAACACAAACAAGGGTAGGACTAACATAGTAGGATAAAATACACCATCTGAGGAAGAGTACTTTATTGACAAAGTTTCGCAGATAGCTTCATCAGGTCACTGCGATCTGCGAAACGTTGTCAATAAAGTGCTCTTCCTCAGATGGTGTTTTTATCCATTCTGTCTACTTTTAAAGTACCACTCAACAATAACATAGTATATCTCTTGCACTCGCTAGGAAAACCGCTAGCGAGTAGAAGAAATTTATCATCAGGTTTTGATTGAAAATCAAAGTTCATATTAATCAACAAAAATAATGATATATACTTAATCCTCAGACTATTTAATAAAGTACTAAATTATGATAGACTATAAGTATTCCTATGTCACTAAATACTGTAAAGGTATATAATAATTATAGTATATGAACAAATCCAAAATCAAGCTGGGAACCAAATGTGCTCTACGAATGTGAACTTTATCAATAACATTACGGTATTGTACCTAAAACCCTACTGTGCTGTGCATATTAATTTATATAGCATTCAATCTTGTCATTAACTACTGTCAGAGAATCTAAGGAAACATTTGTCAAGAAATTAGTAAGACAACAAACGGTCTACTCCAACGTTCATTCATTATAGGTAGGCCGGAAATCGTGACCCCTAACCTCTGTAACTCCAAAAGGGCTAGACCAAATGGGTTCTAAATTCACACAGTCAATCCCTGGCTGACCACTCCCAAAATAAGTTATAGAGGTTAGTGTTGAAGTTTTTTTGCTTACCTATAATGAATGGATTATAGTATTACAAAACCAGAAAAATAAGTGTAAGAGAAAAACACCTAATATAAATGGCTGGGAAAGGTGCAAGGACACACTTCTACACACACAGTACACAACTACGGTCTCAAATTGGCATCACAACCCCATACAAAGATTTGTATTATATTATACTTCAGGAATTACAGTAGTACTAAAATTTCACTAGCAAAACATTTCTTCCTGAAAATCATGTCTCGTGAGCAATTCTAGAAGCAGATTTTAGCTCCTCGGTTGTCTAATTGGTTTGGTGTTGGTCTGCTACGCTAGAGGCCAGGGTTCGATTGTCACAAGTCAGAAATGTTGACCCTTTCAGGTCCGGGGGTTGCCGTTTAGTATTAACAAATAGAATCCTTTTAATCTCATAATTACCTTTCCAAAATTAGTTTTCTGCCCATAACTCACTCAAAGACAAGTGCAGAGGTTGAAGTAATTAAACTAAAGGTTTCTAAACACCCCTGATGGCCACAAAGGTTTAAAGCACCCCTGTAAGGACGCAATCACTTCCTGCAGTGCGCAAAAGGGTTAACAGTAAATATTGAGTTACAGAATCTCAAACAGAATATGAAACAATTTGAGTGACACTAACTAACTTGTGTATTACTAGACCAATAAATAATGACCTCAATATTCACCAATATTACTGGAGGTATTGCTGCAGCCAGAATAATCTAATACACACAATATTTCTCATAGGTACTTTATTGTTTGATGTGAATGTGAGGAGGAACAATTCATTAACCTTTTGCTTATATATAGTGCCAATAATAGGGTTTCTATAAAGTTGTCTAATATACAGAATCATTTGACTCTGGGTTAGTGAGACTTTTGTAACTTTCCCCCAAACTTGGACACAATACCCTGTTCAATATACTGTACTATAGGTAGGCCAAAAATACCAACCCCAACCTCTCATAACTCAAAAAGGACTTCAGTAATAGAGCAGTTATTTCTACCATTTGGAGAGAATCAACCAGTGAAGGTGTGGAAAGTTACAACCCATTTGCTCTAGCCCTTGTGGAGTTGCAGAGGTTAGTCGTCACAATTTCAGGCCTACCTATAATGAATTGCCTATATGCTACGTATTGGTCCTCATCAACCCTTAATGGTAAAGTGAGACTAGAGATGTAAAGAGTGACCAGTCATAATGTAACGACTACCGTAGGCCTATCATACACTCAAAATAAAGATAATAAACAAGTGTATATTAAGAGATACCTTTGTGACTAACTACGACTCAAAGCAGGTTTGGGATCACTAAAACAGAACACCAATGCCTCTTACTCATACACTGTCACCATTTCACACAAGGCCATTTTCCATTATGTATAAACTCAGGCATATACTCCACAACTGGGAGTGTATTTCCAAATTACATATATATATGGTATATCTGGAAGGTCAAACACAGCTGCTTACGCCAAAATTTGTGGTAAATGTCCAGTTAAGTCCCCTGTAACAAGGACCCGCCCTAGCCCTGTCAATCAAGGAGTGCTAGACGTTAGAAACTACATCTAATAACAAAATGGAGGATACAGTACTGTACTAAAATTTGATGGAATCAAAATATATGTAATTAATGACATCCTTCACACATGAACTGAACTGTTATAGGTTGAAGGCTAACGAGAAACTGCACAAGGAATGATCAAGTATCCTTGTCTCACTATATATACCACACCACTACTGTACTAAAGACCTAGTGCAGAGAGAAGGTGCCAGATATATAGTACTACTGCTCAAAGACATAAGATATATTTATGAGCATCATATAGAGTAAGCTGTGGGAGGCCGGGGACACTTGGCTTACTCTTTGATAGGACCTTATTGTGCTTAACAACATTTGGATAACTAGCGAGGTAGTGGTAGTGATACACTTACATACATCATGCAGTTTACAGTTTTTAACACCGTGCACTCCCTTGATTGACAGGGCTAGGACGTACCCTTGTTACAGGGACTTAATTGGATATTTGCCAGGAATCGCTAGACCGAACTGCCCAAACTCTTGCCGTCTACCAATAGCATGGCGTGGGATCGAACTGCTGACCCTTTGATTAGCAGTTGGGTGCGCTACTGACCATGCCACGGCCAGTGATATGAACAAATGAAATACAATTTCTACAGCCTAATGGGCCAGGGCCCTTTTATGACTGCTGATAAAATGAAAGTAGATTATCGATAATATATGTCAAGACAATGAGGCATTAGTGTTCCATAAAGTGTGTACTGTACAAATATAATGGATTACCTGAGCTAGCAGTAATGTACAGGCTGAAGGTAACTGGACACTCACTTCTACCTACAGTACAGGTATGGTACGTGGAGTGTTACAGGTGCTCTGAGTCTATAGTAGGGTTCTTTACTCTTACCCCCCCAAATACATGACACAGTTTGGGCTGTGGGGGATTGATGAAGTAGTAGTAGTAGTTGTGCTGGAGTCAGAAGCTCCGGGTGAGTTATTACATGCACAGCTTACCCAATTTGGTGAGCCTGACCTGGTCGTAATGACAAGGCGGGTTAGTTCCATCACTTTAAGGATAATCACCATAATCATCATGCTGCTTTTATTAATTACTGTACCATGTTCATGCTGCTTCCTTTCTTTCTAACAATGACCATCATATAACACAACCATGCTACACTCTGTATATCACCACCACCATTATCATGCTAGTTATTCATACAACATTAACACCTATTAGATTCACTCCTTAAATTATTTTAGGCTTGGGCCTTACCCATACTTGTATTAGTAAGTTTTGCTATTAGTAATGAGGTTTCTCTAAGTAAAAAAATATGGCCACAGGCCGTAGCGCGGTTGGTGAAGTACTGTCCTGCAAACCGTGAGGTCAACGGTTCGAGTCTGGGGCCAGCCAGTGTATTATTGGCAGACGCCAGTGTTGTGATGGACGCCAGACGGTGCGGTCTAGCAATCTGTGGCAACAGTTCACTGTTGGCCCTGACCATCAGGACACCCACCCTAGCCCAGCTCTTGAGCAGGAAGTGCATGGTGCTAAAAACCGCATCAAAAAGATATACCGATTAAGTTATAGCTTTGTTACTTGAAGATTGCCCAAGGGAAGGAAGCTTTGTGGATATCCTAAGTTGACCAAAGTAAGGTCTGAACTGCTTAGCCTAATATAGTTAAGTGGTTCAAACACTGTAGAATGTCTAATAATTATTCTAGTTATCTATTGCATGATGGCTCAGTCCCCAAAGAACACTCCTCGAAGCATCTGTGTCTTCAATCTAAAAGCAGGTCCCTCTAACCCATGCCATTTTCCATAGCATGGGCACTTCATGTTATTCATCCAGCTTGTCCCCAATCTGCCCTGCTACCCTCACAAACGGATCTCACTATACGGTACAGGTCTCCCTCGATTTATGATTGGGTTACATAATTACGTTATGTGGTGGTGGGCTGGATCTATCAGAGTGAGGGTTGGTGTCCTCTACTTCCCATAGCCGTTTTCTGACTGTACCTTTATCATAATTCTTATTTCTAACTTTTTTCTTGAGAGTGGTGAAGGCAGTGGGGCCATAATGGTGTGCCCCATGTTTCCCTAGTGTCTTACTCTCACAACCCACTGGCACAAGTTGGCCTTTCTCTCTCTGGCGTAGGGATGCGGCGACCTCACCGCCCGCCACTTTGGTGGTGCAATCAGCCTCTGGAGCAGTGCCAGGGCCCAACTGGGGTAAATAAAATAGCAAAACAGTGGTGGAACTGCCATCCGGGTGAGGGACTGCTCTGAGTCTGCTCCTTCAGTGTTCATGGTTATAATCCACTTAGTGGAAATGGCACTGTGGAGTGGGTCAGTCGGGGCATGTCTGGAAACCTGGAGGCAGTTTCTGCCATGGCCATTCCCTTTGGGGGTGCTTTCTCTGGAAGCGAGGCGTCAGATTTGATGATGATGATGAATTACGTTCCTGAAAACCCAATCTTAAATAGAAAAATCATAAAGGGAACCCTAAAATTAATGGGGTAAATGGGGATGCTTTCTGGGACCAGCCAAAACCCAAACACCTAAAAACCTATAATATCGCAAATTGGGGCATTGGATAGTGAAGGAGACCTGCACCCTACCTCCCCCCGGGAAGGTACGGCTCCTGGGACTACCTGGATACCGCAGGATTCCCATAAAGGACATCTTTGGGGCTACTACAACAACAAACCGCTTGCCAACCTAGACTGGCCGTACAACAAAAAACTAAAACATATGGATAACTGGTAATCCTAATCATCATATCCAGTGTATTATTCTCTATATCACCACACATAACATCCACCAAACTGTCTCTTCCCGTCAGGAATGTAACAGATATAACACAGTTTTCTTCTCAAGTGCACTACAACTCACTACTAACATGTATTAATATTTGCAGCTTTAGCTAAGTACACTAATCAATAGTTTATAAAATACCATTTCAAAGCGGGGATAAATGGCTGAAAATCATTAAACCTTTTAAAACAAAAGACAAAAAGACTGCAGTCAGAGAGCATGATAGCTTTTTACACATTCAAGATGCTTTTCCCTATACAAAAATTTGACTTCTAAAAGCTGTATGGCTTGTTTTGCACTGAAATTAAGCAAAGCTCTTTATTCTATACATCCAGTCTTATCCACTAATTAGTAATAAAGTTAGGCATCTACTAACACTAAGTCTGATTTACATGCTTCATTCATTATAGATAGGCCGGACATGGTGAACCCTAAACTCTGTAACTCAAAAAGGGCTCGCACAAATGGACTTTAAATCTCCACACCTATTCCCTGGGTGACCCTTCCTAAATGGTAGAAATATTAGCTCTATTAATCTAGTCATTTATGAGTTATAGGGGTTTGTGGTAAAAAATGTTGGCCTACCTATAATGAATGGACTATACTATCATAACAATTTACTATTCTATACTGGTTTAAATACAGTAACAAAATTATGAAGAGATAAGACGGTTTTGATCCTATTCACATTATCAAAAGAAAACAAAGAGTTGTGAAATAGAACTTCTAAATACCCACCATATTGATCATAAGTTCCAAGTGCCCAAAATAGGAGTTAACCCCACATAAACACACATACACATACACATACTGTATAATAAACACAATACACCAACTAGGGCAATTTTACTTTCCCAGCCTTCTCAATTTATTAACCCTTTCAGTAATTAGTCACAAAGTAAATTCATTTGTTTTAAAGATCTTTCTTTAGCACCGGACAGTATTACTATGAATGACAAGCAGTAAGGTCACAAATTACAATGAAGTTACTGAAAGTAATTTCTTCTCTATCCATGATAAGTTAACCCTTTCACACACAGGATGCGATTTGAGCTTTTTCTGGGATACTTAAAAGCCTTGGTGACCATCAGGTGTGTTTAGAAACCTTTAGTTTAGTTACTTCAACCTCTGTAATTGTCTTTGAGTTGGCTGTGTGCAGAAAAACTAATTTTGGAAGTAATTATAAGATTGAGAGAACTATTTATGATTGCAAATCGGCAACCCCCGCGTCCACAGGTGCGTGAAAGTTAATATTTATAATGGAAAACTTGATACTGAAAGGATTAATTATAGGATTAGTCAAACTAGTGCTACCGATACCAGAAGTTAGTTGATTATATCACACTTGTGGGAATTATATAATTCTTACATTGTCAGTGATGTCTCTAGAAGATCTTTATATTGATAAGTTTGGGGATGAAAAATGGACTGAACATGATTATGAATTCGTTCACTAAGATTATCTTTAAAATTAATGTAAATTATTATAAAAACTATTATTGTAATAACGCCACTCTTAGGTAAACAAAGAGACTGACCTACTCACATGTATATCATAGTCTTTATGTACATAATGGATCTTCACAATGAACGTTAAACTACTCCACTCTGTCTTCGTAATCTGTGCAAGTGGTTCATGTGAAGTCAACATTAACGACTTGAAGTTCACTAGCAACAAGACACGATAGTACTGTACAGTTAATAGGGTAATTTAGATATGTAGTAATAGTCGTTCCCTAGGCTGCCTGGCCAAACAGCCCCGAACATAATATATCACTTCCAAAAAATGAAAAGAAATTTACAGTGCAAGTTCCCACAAATGTTTTATGTACCCTCGGATGCCCTAGTCTAGCCACTCATAAATATTTGTGGACTATACTGTATTGCATTGTATGTATGCATATACCCTGGCACTTACCCAATTTTTATTTCTATTCTTTTTTTTAGGCCCCCCCCCCCCCCCCCCCCCGACTCAAGACAGCCTTTTATTGAAAATCAAGTTCTATCCAAAAATCAATACAAATACTGTAGTTTTAATTACATACAAGAAAAACCATAGGGGGATCCACAAATACTATTGAGTGGGCTAGTCTACAGCATCCGAATGTACTTCACGCATTATCAAATTAATACCAAACCCACACAACACACAAACACCTCAAATACGCAATCTACGGTGACCAACTAAATTGCGACAAAAAACACTTCAATCATTTAACTAACATACATCAAGAGGGTTCTAATTCTTCATAGAGAAAGACTTAGTTTTCACACACAACTATATAAGTTACCAATCAAGGAATCTGGAAATTATGACACAATAAGACCTGAAAAAGCATAAATTTAATAATACCGACTCCAAACATTAAGCAAGTCTCATTTGACACCCTGACTATAAAAAAACAGATTAACTTGCTCATGTAGTAATGTACACCCTATGTGGTGGATTGTGTACTTTTATTTCATAAATTTTATTTTAGTAAGCGTTGTTTCCACATAGTGATTTTGCCTTTATATTGTCTTTGTCTAAGGTTTGGTTTGTTTAGTTTAAACATTTTACATTTTAATTTAAATTTAAATTATAATGTAAAACTTGCAAAATAAACAAACCAAAACTGGGACGACACAAGATAAACGCAAAGGAACTAATCAAAATCGCTATGTGGAAATAACGATTAATAAAAAATAAAAATAAATAAAAGAACACAATCCACCACATATGGTGTAGCCAGGATTGAGTTCGCACTGGTTGATTGATAGTCTACAGGTTGAATTAAATGGAACCTTAAACAACAAAGATATTAACAGTAAATCAACTGACCCATGATAGTATCGGTCGGCCGCGGATCCTTGTGTATCCTTGCGTTCCATGGCCTCTAAAGAACCCATCCCTCGGTACTTCTTGAGTCGCACACCGTTACTGAAGAAGTACTCCCCCGGGGCCTCAGATGTACCCGCCAGCATAGAACCCATCATTACTGAAGAAAAAGGTTAAGTTTTTATTTATATAATAATAATATATATATATATATATTTTTGGGGGGGGGGTTAACCAGACCACTGTGTTCCCTAAAAGAACTCCCATAGGGCTGGCCTGAAGGATTAGATCAAAATGAGAAGAAAGAGAATGAAATCAAATTATGAAGAGAAATATCTTTGAGGAAACAGAAAATATGGTAGAGGGAGAGTCTGCTAGAATGTTAAGATACATTAGAATTGCCAAAATAAAGGTTGCATATTAAGAAATGTACAGTGCAATTTGCTATAAACTGCAATTAACCCTTCGAGGTATATGACATTTAATTTTAGTTTTCTGCCTATTGTTAAAAGATTATATAGTTAGGAAGAGGAACTCAGAGGGTTAATTTAGATAGTTTTTACCCATATAATTCCCACAGGTCCATTCTGTCTAGGAAGCAAACTAAACCTCCCCATAAGTAATAAATAGACAACCTCCTAACCTGTAGATGCTCCTAGAGACAGTGCCTTGATGATGTGCCCCACAGAACTGATACCACCATCAGCCATCACTGGAACACCAAATCTTCGCGCATATTCTGCAACCTGATACACAAAATACATTAGTGAAAATAGCCAACTATATAACTTTGTTAACACATGTCACAATAATTAATTAATTAACTATACTCCAATCAAATTAACTAGGCCTTTCTTCTACTCACCCCCATATTTGATACTATCAGACCGGTCATTCAACGGAACCTTCCCTTTTCATACTACACACACAAATTATCAATTTGGAACTTTTACCTTGACAGAGGTCCTATTATCATACTACAACAGTTCTTCCCATGATGCATCAAGACACTACAAGTAATTGAGTGTATACAGAGTAACTGATAGATTAATGTATACATTAAAATGTAAAACTTGCAAAACAGGAACCAAACAATATAAAGACAAAGAACTTATTAATACAATAAACAAGTGTGATACCAAAGGACTAACTTTGTAAACAGCTGTTGCCTGTGGTCGTCCTACAGCCATGACCTCCTGGGTGATACAGATAGACCCGGACCCCATACCCACTCTCAACCCGTCCACTCCCGCATCAATCAGGTTCTTGGCTTGGGCCGCTGTCACCACTGAAACATAACACAATAGAATTAATTGTGGGTAAGGTTGGCCTGAGTCTCTGGGTCTTCTCTTGGGTGACCTAGATGTGTGTATTTTTTGTTTTTTTTGGTGTGTGTGTGTTGTCCCTGTTCGGGCACTGTCTCGAGTCGGCCAACCCCAGCTATGGGGTATGTGCCTGTGTATATACATACACATATAAGTGAGGTAAAGAGAGATGTTCACAAATTTAACTCCATTTTCCTTGATACTGTATATGAAAATGCTCCTCTTTGAAACAATTTGAAGAAAGCAAATATATAAATGTTTAAATCTGCATTGGCCAGGTGACTGTCTGTGTTTTCTATTATTTATATTTTTGTGATAAACAAATTGTAATTTTTTACATAATGTGATTTTGTTCAGCTATTTTTGTGTGTGGAGACTTTAGTTAATGTTATGTTTGCCGTGTTTAGCATGCATTTCAGTTAAGTTGTTGTGTTTCATAAATTTATTAAGTTTATTTTACCTCTTTAGTGAAGATATTCTTATGAAAGTACAATTCATATGCGGTCAGAACAAAGTTGCCAATAAATTTCGAGGTAAAAATGCCCATACGATATCAGTTTTGACTAAAGTTGCATAAATTAAACATACCATTTCCACCAATGATCTGCAGTTCTGGGAAGGTTGTTTTTATATAACGGATGAGATTAATCTGGTAGATAGAGTTGCCTTGTGAAGAATCCTAGAAAAGGAAGATTACAATAAGTATAGGCCTATATAAAAAAAAACATGCTATATAATTTTATAATATGAAGGAGACAAAAAGGAAAGCTGCCTGTAACAAGTGTTGTCCTTAAAGTTGAAAGGAGTAAAAAATATCAAAATTCAAAGTACAGTACATTAGAGTCAATATGTCTGGACACATGGAGCTTGAAGCAGATTAACTCATAGGATAAAGGAAAGCTAATTGCATTTAAAAACATCAAGAAACTAATACCGTTAACTATTAAAAAAAAAATAAAAATAAAATCCCCAATATATCCAGGGCAAATAAGTGAGGTAAATAATATACGAAGTAACTCACCAATACAATTACATCAACCCCGGCATGCACCAGTTGTTGTAGTCTGGATTTATCAGTGTCTCTGGTGCCAATAGCCGCCCCCACCAGGAGTTGGTTGTTGGCATCATAGGAGGCGTTGGGGTAGTTCCTGGACTTCTTCAGATCTGTCCGGGCTATCAGGGCCACAAGCTCACAGTGTTCGTTGGTGATTGGTAACTTGCCTGTAAGTTATAGTCACATAAATATACCATATACTGTAAGTTTAAAACAAAAGTGAATTAAAACAAATCTAAGAATTTTCCGCATTAAAATATATGTACAGTTGTACACTACAGTATTTATAAATATAAAGTTGGATTCATTTCAGTTGACCGTAAATTGAATCCCTAGAGCAACTTATTTCTCGATAATTAATGGGAGATTATGAAACTACTCTATCACTGTATCATATTAATGCCAAGTTTTCATAATTAACAACATATCATGCTATAACGTCTTTGTAATACCGGAGTAATCAAAATAGGGACATGGCAATTTACCGTCAGCTGGAGAAAAACAAATTAAGTGTTTGAAGAGGTAGGGAGGAGTGGGGGTATTAGTGTTGGAGTGTTGTACCATATGAAGGTAGTAATGAGATTCATGATGGAGGGAATTACAGGTATTATGTTTTTTATACCAACCAACTTCACATCTAAACTCAATTAATGAAATCAACAAATACATGTGGCACTCCGATGAAATGGGTAGTGGTAATATGGTCTTATCACTTATAATTGCGAGGTAATTAAAGTATGAATCCTCCTCCTTCGACTCTTACCTTTTTTAGAGCGCTGTAATATCTCATTGGCTTTGTCCAGACTGACTCCTGCAGGTGCTGTCTCCAGGTCATCTAAGGAAGTCATAATCTCAGAAAGCAGTCTGTCTGAAGCAGGCTCCATGAAGTCAATGTCTCGGGAGGTGACGATACCGAGGAGTTTACTGCCCATCTTCCCGTCTTCTGTGATAGGTATCCCTCCGAAGCCATGCCTCTTCTTCACATCGAACACGTCACATACCTGTGCCAGATTTATGGAGACCTTTAAATTCAAATTTAGATGGGAAAGATAAAGTTAATGTTTTGTCTATAGATCTATCTATCTATTGCCTGACGCCGTGATCCCCGAAGGGGTGACCACGAACGAACCGCCCCCATGCACCTCTGTCCCCAGTCAGTCGACGCCCCTCCCCCCAACCAGCACCGCCTTCGTTCATGTAGTTCCTCACTCCATCCTTCCACCTCATATTCGGTCTACCTCTCCCCCTCTGTCCCTCCACCTCGCTCTCGTACACCCTCTTAGTCATTCTCTCGCTTTCCATACGTTCCATATGGCCGAACCATCTCAAGTTGTTCCTTTTCACACTTTCCAGCACATCTACCTCCACACCACACCTCCTTCTTACTTCCTCATTAGTCTGTCTATCCCTCCATGTAACTCCGCACGCACTCTACGCACGCACTCCTTAAGTAATTCATTTCCACTGCTCTCACTCTTGGTCTGAGTCTCTCAACCAACGTCCATGCTTCGCTTCCGTAAGTCAGTGTCGGGATTACCACACTGTCATGCAAGGACTTCTTCACTTCCATACTGACCACCCTATTTCTTGTTACTGCTTTTAGCGTTCCTACAACCCTCTTCCCCTGTTGTACCCTCTCCCGCACCTCTTCATCCATAGTCCCATCTTTACTCAACACACTGCCCAGATACTTAAAAGAGTTGACGATCTCCATAGCCTGACCGTTCAGCTTCACCTCACACTCTGTGACTTCACCCCTTTCGAAGACCATAACCTTGCTCTTCCCCGTATTTACCTTCAAATTCCGTTTTTTTCGCACACTGTTCCAAACTCATTTACCAGACCCTGCAACTCCCATTCATTATCACTCATCAGAACTGTATCATCCGCAAACAGCAGTATAGGTAGCTTCCACTCAATTCCCTCCCTTTTCAGCGATACACCAACATCCACTGCTCTTGATAGTATTTCTTTCATAACTCCATCCATATATACAGTAAACAACCACGGGGACATCACACACCCCTGTTCAAACCAACATTCAGGTCAAAGAACTCGCTCTGCTCACTCTCCACACGTACTGCCGCCTTTGCACCCTCATACATGCTCTTCACTGCTTTCAGCAACTTGCCCTCTACTCCGTATATTCTAAGTACTTTCCACAAACCTTCTCTATCCACTCTGTCATAGGCCTTCTCCAAGTCCATAAAGGCAACATACACCTTTTGTTTCTTCTCCAGATACTTCTCCACAACACAATTCAGGGTAAAAATCTGATCTACACATCCTCTTCCCTTCCTAAAACCTCCCTGCTCGTCGCCTATCCATTTCTCCGTTCTCACTCTCACTCTCTCAATCACTACCCTACTGTATACCTTCCCTACTATGCTTAGAAGACATATTCCTCGGTGGTTACCACACACTCCTCTTTCCCCTTTGCCCTTATATAGGGGGACTATTATGCCAGTCTTCCAGTCATCGGGTGCACTCCCCTTCTCCCATGCTAGTTTGCACATTTTCCATACCCATTCTATCACTATCTCACCACCATACCTCAACATTTCCCCACACACTCCATCTGTTCCTGGTGCTTTCCCCAACTTCACTCTTTTCATGGCTTCCCACACTTCTGACCTCCTGATCCCCACCTCCTCCTCCACTACTTCTCTTCTCCCTACCATACCATATCCAGCTATGTTTGCTGGCTCTTCATTCCTTTCATTTAGCAACTCACTGAAGTACTCCCTCCATCTTTCGACTCTCTCTTGCTTCTCGGCTAGCATTCTCCCATTCTTATCTTTCACACCCTTACTGTTTCCCTTGCTACCTTCCCTAACTTCTTGACTTCTTTCCAGAACAGTTTCTTACTCTCCCTCCATTTTACACTCAGATTCCTTCCAAATTCCTCATCTACTTCTCTTACTTTCCTCCACTACTCTCTTCACCACCCTCTTACTCTCCACGTACCTCGCTCGTTTCTGTCTCTTGGAATCTTCATTCCCTCTACTACCCAACCACTCTCTATATGCTTTCTTCTTTTCTTCCACAGCTATTCTTACCTCTTCTGTCCACCATGCTGTACCTTTCACTCCCCTCCCTCTTCGCCTCACTCCACACACCTCCTCACATGCTGCACAGATCTCATCCTTAAACACCTTGCTCATCTCCTCCATAACTTCCAGGTCGAACCCACCTAGTCGTCTTTCCACTGCTCTCCTGTACTCCTCCCTGACTTCCTCCTCCTGCAACCTCTCCCCCCTCCTCTCGCCTCCCTCCCGCTCTCCTCACCCACTTCTTTTGTATCCTAACCTTAGCTACCACTACATAATGATCAGACAAACCCCTTCCAATACCCCTATACACCCTAGCATCCATCACAGATTTCTTCATTCATTCATCCACACATACATAATCAATCAATGACTTTCGTTCCACCACTGTCTTATCCTTCATCGTCAACATCCGTTTCCACGTGTACCTGTGGATCATTCTGTGTCGGAAGAAGGTGTTGGTTATCCACAGCCTCCTCCCCACACATACGTCCACAAGTGCACTACCATTCCCATTCACCTCTGATGGTACCCCCCACCCTCCCACCACTCCCTCAACTTTCCTATCACCCACCTTACCATTCATATCCCCAATCAGAAATATTCTTTCGTTCTTGTCAAACTTCTCCAGGCACGCCTCCACATTCATCCAGAACTCCTCTTTCTTTCTTTCAAGTATATCCTCTGTCGGGGCATACACGCATACAATCACCCACGTTTGTATTCCTACTTTCATTCTCACCCACACAATCCTTGAACCCACAGACCCATACTCTCTTACACATTCCTTCCATTTGCTACTTACAAACAAACATGCACCTTCTCTCGCTGTTCCTTCACTCACTCCAGCACAACACACCCATTCCACACTCCCACTCTCTCACATCTGAACCTTTTCCATTTGGTCTCTGTCATTCCACATACATCCAGCCTGGCATTCACTAACACTTCCAGAACCTCTCTCTCTTTTGTGCCATCATTCATGCCACTAACATTCCACGTAGCCATTCTCAGAATGTCCGAAGGCATGTCCTTAGTCGGTCGTGGTTCGTCAACGTTGGTTCCGTCCGCATCCGAGGCTGTTCGTTCGTTTTTCTTTGCTTAGATATTTTTTCCGGGTGGGGGTCGCAAGCCCACCGACCCAACCTCTTTAGTCGCCTCTTACGACACGCAGAAGGCACGTGGGGCATATTCTATTCCCTAACCCCCAGGGGGCAAATAGATGTATTATCTATATACTCAGGGACACACCTCATAGCTGGGGGTGGCCGACTTGAGACAGAGTCCGAACAGAAACGACACTTAAAGTTGTACACTCATTCCTCTATCACAGGTTTTGCTATAGCGTTTATGTGCTATCCCGGCTACCTTAAGAACCCTAAAATTTCCTTATCGCGTCCCAAAATGGTGCTATCGCAGTTTCCGTACCGACGGGAATGTTCAAACACGGCGGCCGATGAAGTCACAGAACATCAGCGGCTGTGATTGGTGGACAGGCTAGCAACCATTGTGTTGGAAAACTACATGTGTACAAGCTTTTTCTGCCCGAACCTCCTCGTATCTTGTGCGTTTATTATGGCCTTTGGTGCATTCAGTGATAGGGATAGTGGTTCTGGTGGTAATGATGAAGGAATTAAATTCCCAGGGCTATCAAAACCGAGAGCAAACGCCGGTCTAACGTACCGACGCCGATTCCGTGTCGGACGAAAGCGGCAAAATTATGCCGTTGAGTTAGGCTAGGCTATATATGACAGATTTCAAATATAGTATGTGTGGTAAGTAATCTCCTCATTATATGTAGTTATAAGTATATATGGTAAACAAATTGTGAAAATAGCAAGAAATAGGGTAAAAATAGATCAAAATTATGGACCTCTGAACCAATATTAATTATTCCATAAGTTCTTCAGTTCTGCTGTGGCGAATCTCGCTATGGCGGTAGAATTAGGGCACCAATTAACCGCGATAGAAGAGGGATAAGTGTAGTATACTTAGTGAAAAAAACATTGTACGGTACCAATTTAGATTATACAGCGAGTTGCAGCGATACTTTTACTACCAGAGTACAAACTACTCCCTCTCTTCTCCATGAACAATATAATCCTTCTTGAGAGGTAGAAATAAACGTCACTTGACCCTATTCTGTCATGAGCGACTATCGAGCAACTTGGCAAGGTCTATAGTCCATACATTATAGGTAGGCCAGAAATTGTGACTCCTAACCTTTTTAACTCAAGAAGGGCTAGAGCAAATGGGCTTTAAATGTCCACACCTACTCCCTGACTGAATCACCCAAAATGGTAGAAATATTAGCTCCCTTACTCAGTCATTCATGAGTTATAGAGGTTAGTGGTAAAAATGTTTAGCCAACCAATAATTAATGGACTATACAGTACAGTACTAGCATCGACTAACGTACTTGGAAAAAAAAAAGGAATGTTGAATTGAAAAGAAATCTTTGGTACTATGATACTATGGGCATATTTATTTACTCATTTGTATCTATTTTGTTATCAATTTTACTTTCCTCCCTAGACTATCAAGCTTAAAATAACACCACCAAAGACCCTCCTTCAAGATAAATTTTTAAATTTTTCGATAAAAATAAAATGTCCTGGCCAAGGGCCTCTTAAATTACAGGCTCGCGGCTCGCCAGGAAAAAAAATTAACACCTAAAT
>CM064551.1:23136813-23181813 GCA_032716605.1 Paralithodes platypus | reverse complement strand
ATAGAATAAAACAGTCGCCATGTACTCGTATGGAGGTACCGTAGCTATAATAGAATAAAACAGTCGCCATATAATCGTATGGAGGTACCGTAGCTATAATAGAATAAAACAGTCGCCATGTACTCGTATGGAGGTACCGTAGCTATAATAGAATAAAACAGTCGCCATGTAATCGTATGGAGGTACCGTAGCTATAATAGAATAAAACAGTCGCCATGTAATCGAAAGAAAGTTAAAGGGCTAATGTTGCAGAGTAAAGCCGGTATCACACGAGAGCTTTTATAGTCAACATTCGATTATCAAAATGTGTCTGGCAACATTTATGGGGTGTTTTACTCTGGTATCGGTGGGCTAGTATAAAATAAAAGCATCATGAACAACAACAACTCTGGTATCGGAAACTAGACTGATGATAGTTGAATTTAGGTGACCCAAATATTATAAATGTTGACTTCATAAGCTGCCAGACCAGTGTTGAGGATAAATGTTGAGGGAAAAAACGTTCATGTGATACTGGCTTAAGATCCACGTGGTATTGTTTACATGAGTCAGCTGTTCTGGCGTGCTTTGTGTGCCACGGGTGAATGGGTCCCGTGGGCCCCCTTGCAGTTCCAACCAGTTGGGGTCTTTACTTGTTTCCACTACCCACTGCTTTGTTTATTTCGTATAGTCAATAATCGGAAATTTTTAACACAAGATATGTTTTAAATGTTCCGTATTATATAAGTAACACCCCGTTCTTAACATTAATCATCCATTACAAACCCCAATGTATTTGAATAAACTAATGAAAGCATATAGTCCTCCCGGGATTCGAACTCGGGACACCACATCCAGAACATAAGCATATAGACCCATTACACCACCAACACAAACTTCCTTACCTAGTCTTGGACCTTGCATGTATTATGCGGATGATCTCGAAATAGCTATGTCATAAGAAACGGAAGTGTATGGTAGGCAGATCCAATAACACGATATATTTAACACAACATCTTTACAAGGATAATACACAGAAGTCCCCCCCCCCCCCCTCCCCCACCACCACTGTCACATGTCCTCCACTCATGAATCACAACCACACACACAACACATGTAACTCTCACGGACACTTACACACTACTGTACACTTAAGCTGGTATCACACGAGCGCTTTTTCCCTCAACATATATCCTCAACACTGGTCTGGCAGCTTATGAGGTAAACCTTTATAATATTTCTGTCATCTAAATTCACCTACCATCAGTCTAGTTTCCGATACCAGTGCAAAATATTTCAGAAATGTTGCCAACAAAATGTTGATCATCGAATGTTGACTATATAAGCTCTCGTGTGATACCGGTTTTACTCACACTGCTGAACTTTAATTTGCACGAGCAGGATGAGAAGAGTGAAATGTATGTATAGTCTGGATATATATATATATATATATATACTGTATATACAGTATATGTATGAGATGGGTACAGATGAGGAAAACTAATTCTACAGCCAGGCAATCATATAATAAGCAGACTAGAATCTAGACAAATAGTGTAGGTTATATCAAACAGTGTGTAGTTTATCAGACATAGTGGAACCTCTTTGGTCAGTGGTATTAGTCACACAGGGAGTGGCTCAGTCAGGAGGGATAGCCTACCCAGACACACCTACTTTCAGACACATTTTCTTCCTCCTCCACCTCCTCCTCCTTCTTCTTTGCTATCCTTTTCTCTACCTCGTAGTCAGTAGATTAGTAGTTTTAGATATCCAAACTGCCCCGTAAGGACCAATAGGTCAGTTGCAGTTTGTTCTCCTTTGTTCTCCTTTGTATTTCCTCCTCTTCCTCCCCCCTCCCACTCTTCCTCCTCCAAAATGCGTCATAATCCTCATGTGGTTCAGATATAATAACGTAGCAGTGTATCATATTTTGATACTGCATAGCTCAATATATAGCAGCATAATGTAAACATATAAATTACCATATAATTACAGCATAACTTACCGTTTGATTGCAGCACAACTTACCGTAACAACAACATAACTTAACATCATAACCTAGCAACATAACTTACCATAACATAGCAACATAACTTACCATAACATAGCAACATAACTTACCATAACATAGCAACATAATTTACCATAACATAGCAACATAACTTACCATAACATAGCAACATAACTTACCATAACATAGCAACATAACTTGCCATAACATAACTTCATAATTTACCATAACCTAGCAACATAACTTACCATAACATAACTTCATAATTTACCATAACATAGCAACATAACACAACATACCATAACATAGCAACATAACACAACATACCATAACATAGCAACATAACACAACATACCATAACATAGCAACATAACACAACATAACTTCATAATTTACCATAACATAGCAACATAACTTACCATAACATAGCAACATAACTTACCATAACCTAGCAACATAACTTACCATAACCTAGCAACATAACTTACCATAACATAGCAACATAACTTACCATAACATAACTTCATAATTTACCATAACCTAGCAACATAACTTACCATAACATAGCAACATAACTTACCATAACCTAGCAACATAACTTACCATAACATAAATTCATAATTTACCATAACCTAGCAACATAACTTACCATAACCTAGCAACATAACTTACCATAACATAACTTCATAATTTACCATAACATAGCAACATAACTTACCATAACATAGCAACACAACTTACCATAACCTAGCAACATAACTTACCATAACATAGCAACATAACTTACCATAACATAGCAACATAACTTACCATAACATAGCAACATAACTTACCATAACATAGCAACATAACTTACCATAACATAATTTACCATAACATAGCAACATAACACAACATACCATAACATAGCAACATAACACAACATACCATAACATAGCAACATAACTTACCATAACCTAGCAACATAACTTACCATAACATAACTTCATAATTTACCATAACATAGCAACATAACTTACCATAACCTAGCAACATAACATGCCATAGCATAGCAACATAACACAACATACCATAACATAGCAACATAACACAACATACCATAACATAGCAACATAACTTACCATAACCTAGCAACATAACTTACCATAACCTAGCAACATAACTTACCATAACATAACTTCATAATTTACCATAACCTAGCAACATAACTTACCATAACATAGCAACATAACTTACCATAACATAGCAACATAACTTGCCATAACATAACTTCATAATTTACCATAACCTAGCAACATAACTTACCATAACATAGCAACATAACTTACCATAACCTAGCAACATAACTTACCATAACATAGCAACATAACTTACCATAACATAGCAACATAACTTCATAATTTACCATAACCTAGCAACGTAACTTACCATAACATAACTAAATAATTTCATAACATAACTTACCATAACAACATAGCAACATAGCTTACCATAACATAGAAACATAACTTGCCATAACATAACTTCATATTTTACCATAACCTAGCAACATAACTTACCATAACATAACTTCATAATTTACCATAACCTAGCAACATAACTTACCATAACAGCAACATAACTTACCATAACATAGCAACATAACTTACCATAACCTAGCAACATAAATTACCATAACATAGCAACATAACTTACCATAACATAACTTCATAACTTACCATAACATAACTTCAAAACATAACTTCAAAACATAACTTACCATAACATAACTTCATAACATAACTTCATAACATAACTTACCATAACATTTGCATCCCATTTCCTCTAGCCCTTTTTGAGGTATAGAGGTTAGGATTCTCGATTTATGGCCTACCTGTTTGGAACGGGATACAGCCACACAACAAATTATTACTGTATATTATCGAGTACATGATTAGATTGATATCCAAAATTCGAAAATGGATATTAATTGTCATCGTGTATTCAACCTTTAACTGTGTTGGTGGTGTAATGGTTTAGATGCTTATGTTCTGGGTGTGGTGTCCCGAGTTTGAATCCCGGGAGGACCATATGCTTTCATTAGTTTATTCAAGTGCATTGGGGTTTGTCGTTGATGATTAATGTTAAGAACGGGGTGTTACTAATTATTATATTATCGTATGTCTAACCATCCACGTCTCTCTTGTCTACAGAACACCACCATGCCTATTTGCTGCGAGTGCCTGGGTACGGAGAAGAGCGTTAACGGGGGATTCATCCACTGCGGTGTGTGTGGGACCTCCGCCCACCCCAAGTGCTTGCGCCTGGACCCCGCCTCCTCCGTCAGATTACAGAAGCAAACGTGGCATTGCGAGGATTGTAAACAATGTATAGTCTGCAGGAAAACTGGTTCAGAGGTTAGTGAGTCATTTAGTTTGTAGCACTCTTATTCCTGATTATTCTCCTTCTCTGCATCATTTTCATTGACATCCCCCTTCCTTCTCATTTTTCTTCTATCCTCTATCTCCTTGTCAATTTTATTATCATAAACACCATTTGAGGAAGAGCACTTTATTGACAACATTTCGTAGATACCCTCTTCAGGTCACTAACCGGTTAGTGACCTGATGATTATATCTGCAAAACGTTGTCAATACAGTGCTCCTTCTCAAATGGTGTATATACTCATTCTATCAACTTTCAAAGTTAATTTACCAATATTATTATAGTATCATTGACAATTATTATCTTATATTATATATTGGTGCAGTACAATGTCATTGGATAAATACTTCATCTTTTATTTGTGCATGTCATATGATGCAACTAAATGGATGATGGTGGATACGACATGGTAGCAGCCTATCTAGGAGAAGGATAACCTAGAGTCCTAGACCAACAACCATCTGTTGCCTTGTAGGTAAAGTACACAATTCATAGACAAAGGCTAGGCCTACGTCTGACAATTCTGGTTGGCACTACCATGCACATGCAGCCAATTAAAGCTTGATCATAAATGCCTAAAGGAGACTCAGCTTTTCTAGTTAGTTGGAGCCCAGGATCCCTGTTGACATCCTGCTGTTTGATGATGTTGGCCCACGACCCGCTAGAGGCGATTTTTTTTTTTGTATGTTGCTTCCACTCAGTAGTGAGGAACCAAATCCAAAATTAGAACCTGAGGACGCTACCCCATCAATAAATGTTTAATACTGCATTACAGTAGTTGTAGTTTGGAGTCACACTTGGACAGGTGTCCTTGCAGCCTAGCATGGTGGGTTGCCCAGAGCCCACTAGCACAGATATCCTGGCACTGACTAGAAGTGAGGGGTGGGCAGGTTAGTTGCCTTAGAAAAGAAAACAATAACCAACTCTGAAACATTTGGAATCCAAGACACCAAAGAATGATGTTTGGAGTGTAACCATCAGGTGAGCAAGGCATATCTGTGCAAACACATGGAACTCTCTTCAAATATATGATTATGTTTTCTTATTTTGTTCTAGCTAAGACTACAGTAGATGATTTTATTAAGATAAATAATGAATACATACATACTGTACATGTATGTATGTAAATAATGAAGTATAGTATATATATATATTGACAATTGTTATGTTCCTCAGGTGCTGGGTAGCTTGGTGGTGTGTGTGAGGTGTGAGGAAGGGTACCACGTGCGGTGCATTACTCCTCCTTTAGACCACCGCCCTACCTCCCCATCCACCTGGTGCTGTCCTCCTTGTACCTCACCCTCTATCACCACCACCACCACCACTACAACCACCACCACAACCACTAATAATAACGTCCGCACCTCCCCCACCACCACCAATACTAATACCACCCCGCCACTTTCCAACGGTGACTCTGAGACCTATACCACCGCCACGCCCACCACCGCGGTCTCCTCGGCGGCGAATCGGAAGGGTCGGGGGAGGGCGCGGAAAAGTCTCCAGGAAGTCACCAGTAGAAGTAGAAAATATAGCACTTCCTCTTCCAGTTCGTGTTCTAGGTAAGTGCCTCGGTCAATTTACTTTGATATGATATACGGTAAAGGACATATTGAGTACAGATAGATTGTCAGTCATTGTATTCTCAGTTTATATTTTTTTAGGAGTTATGATAAGCTACTGATTGACTGAGTATGTATGTATTTACTCAGGCCCATTCCCCACTTTTCCTTTTCCTTTTTTTAATTTTGTTTTATTTTTTTATTGAGTAATTGATATTAATGTGACTAACTAATAAGTCAACTCAGTGGGGAAGCAATTTAAACCGAGTTCTCTTCAAATAAAAGATGCCAGATGATCAATTTAGTGATATAAACTAGCCATTGTATGATTCAATAGTTACGATATACTCGGATGCCATAGTCTCTAACCCACTCGTAAGTTGGTGAACCCCTTACGTTTTTCTTTAGGCAATTATAGCTATCTGGATTGATTTAGGATAGAACTTGCTTTTCAATAAATAGTATACATAAATTATTTAGTTTTGTAATTAATGTATACAAAATCATATTCATAAATTTGTTTCCAGAGATATACTTCCAGATCCGGTATGCAGTGGGCTAAGAAGATTTGCTGAGAGGCGGTTATACTAATGGTGGTGTATAACTGTATATGATATTTGATGACTTGAGAGCAGTGTTGTTTACATTACTGGCGGTATATGTAATATTTGCCTTTACTTCCAGATCAGGTACGCGGTGGCCGAAGAAGGTTGACGGGGACGCGGTGAAGGAAGCGGGGGGAGGAGCACTCAGCGACTCGGACGACAGCGAGGGTATGCATGGCGGAGGGGGACATTTAGGCTCCCCCAAGAAACTTATTAGTGACAAGTTATCCAAAGAGAAGGCTAAGTTTTTCAAACGAAGTTTTTGGGAGAAGGGCAGATTTAAAGTGGCTAAGAGTGAGATCAGGGTGGAGTCTCACGTTGGCGGTGGCGGTGGGGGTTATGGTGTGACTAGGGTAGTGAAGGAGAGTGGGGCCAGTGCGCGCGTTGGAAAAATTACTGAAGCAAATCCTGGTGTTAGTTCCAGTGATGGGGTCACCAGCTCCGAGTCCTCCAGCAGTAGTGACGAGTCTGGTGCTGAGGTGTGCCCGGCTGCCCCTAGAAGACTTTTGACGCCTCTACCCTCAAAGCCGCTACCCCCTAAGGCTCCGACCAGAAAGTCTGAATCTCTGAGTGAAGGCGAGCTAGACTCTGGAAGTGGTACGCCTCACGAGGAGCGTAGTTCCTCATCCACTAATTCCTCAAGTGCCGTGTTGACTTCAGGCCTCTTCGATGGGCTGAGTCACCTGTTCACCCCCTATGATTCCAGGAAGAGGCCTCCGCAAGAGAGACCAAAACATAAAGGACCAAAGAAAGTACTCCAGATGACAAGAGAAGGGGATAATCCCCCGAGTGAAACTGGTTTAGACAGTAGATCACTTACCGAGTCAGGTGTGGAGGGCGAGAAGGCTGGTAATGTGGACAGTGGAAATAGCGGGTGTGTAAGAGTGGAGGAGAGTGGAGCGTGGAGGTGGGTATCTGGTGGTATTGGGGCCAGTCCATCCGAAACCAGTGTGGCCCCGGTGGCTCTGTCCGTAGTCACCCCGGTGGCCACTAGTTCTGGTGGACCCACCGCCCAGAACTCCCCACCAGCGGAAGGACGCAACAAGTGGCGCCACATGAGAACGGAAGGCTACGGCACCACAGGGGGCCAGGGTAAGGCAACTCTGTGGACCGTGATGCTGTGCTGCCACCTTCCTCTATAACACACACTATATTATATCTCAACCTTTATCCTCACAACTCAATCACTTTAATCCCGCACAAACTAAAAACAAGACACTAACATACTTCAAGATATTATTGCCAATTGTCAAAGAGTTTAACAGCCAGTAAACCCCCTCACTTTTAACTAACTGGGGGTAGGCCCAGTCTGTAAGTGTAAATTTTCCATATGTCTGTCAGACTTTACCTCTCTTTTTCGGACTTAGTTTGAAAGAAAAAGGAAAGTGCAGGCTAGATACCTAGATTGGAAGCCCTGGGTTTTGGGGATCTGAAAGAGAGGGGGTTTATTGAACAATATACAGTAACCTGTCAACCATTAAGTCTTGCATGGTATAAACTTAGTGGTACCCATATGGGAGTTGAACGATAAATTCAGTTCCCACTTGGAGCACCTGAGAGTTGTTTTGAAAATAAGACTAACATATGTTTATTGTATATACATTTTCATTTATATGAGTATACTGTCTTGTAATCAATTATTCACATATTTGTAATTCTGACAAAAGATCACACCCCAAAAGTGTTATGTATGTTAGTGAGTTTGGTGAGTTTTGTGTGGGATACAAGTCCTTCCTTCCCTGTACTGCTTCACCTCTCACCCTGTTGCTGCTGTTAGACTATCCACAATATTAGTAGCTTTGCATGGCTGGCTTTCTGTGTCCACAATCCTTTATTATCTTCTGTGCTCACACTTCCTTGTTTCTTAACACTTTCCTGCACCGGGGGTTGCCGTTTAGTATTCAAAAGTAGAATTCTATTAATTTGATAATTACATCTCCAAAATTAGTTTTCTGCCCACAGTTCACTCAATTATTTCAACTGCAGATGTTGAAGTAACTAAACTAAAGGTTACTAAACTCTCCTGCTGGTCACAAAGGCTTTTAAGTATCACAGAAAGGTCACAAATCCTGTCTTTGTGCACGAAAGGGTCAACTCTGAATCTTTATAATATATGTACCGGTATGCTTGGTGTCCGCTCTTTCTTTGGCACATTTCCCCTTTCATTTGTTTCTGACTTGTAGTTAGGTCACTTTCAGTAGAATCACTGCACATATTTTTTTAATATATATATCAAATTTGTTTTCTTTGGGCTAACTTTAGACAGTTTAGCTCAACACAGGAATGGTCTCATAATTGATAATTAAGGGAGCTAGATTTTTTGACCTGATTTCTTGAATTGGATATACTTCTGTGGCTGTAGCAAGGATGAAGTAAATAATACCCAAAATAAATAGAATAGAGAACAGGATACAGAACATATTGTATTTTGCAGCACTGACTTAGATGTTTCAATAAATTTAGCCAAGAATGTAAATTTGATCCACTTTATATGTTAGCATAGTACTGGAGTAATAAACCTGAAATTCAAAGGCATACAACTATTATTTTACATTATGACTTTTAGGAACTCTTCGGCATAATTTCTGTTTTAAAGAACGGGAACATGATATACCTTTAAAACATTACGCTTTCCATAATGCAGTTGGGTCTGAGTACATGATTAGATTGATATCCAAAATTCGAAAATGGATATTAATCGTGATCGTGTACTCAACCTTTAACTGTGTTGGTGGTGTAATGGTTTAGGTGCTTATGTTCTGGGTGTGGTGTCCCGAGTTCGAATCCTGGGAGGACCATATGCTTTCATTAGTTTATTCAAGTACATTGGGGTTTGTAATTGATGATTAATGTTAAGAACGGGGTGTTACTTATACCTTTGCTTGATTGCTTTTGTGCATGTGTGAATTATTAGATACCGGTATGCATGAAAGAGTGATAGTCATATTTCTTGATCCTACTACTTGCATGTTAATAGGCCTAGTGATGAATTAGAATGATTTGGGAAATTTGAATACACTTTCAGCCATAGTTTTAAACACGAGGAAGCGTATCCTTTCCCCGCACTCAAATTTTGCAAGTTTCTATGAGGAAAACAAAGAGGCTATTGTTCAAAGGGGTGACAATTAACCCCTTTTTTACCGGCGATGCCTTTTTAACTATATTCTGGCTGCTATTAGACAATTTCATTCAGTTTAATAAGGGCCTCCGGCAATTAACAAGCTTGGAACTAACTCTCTTAACCATTTTTACGACCACAAGTCCTTCTTAAACTGCTCAAAATGGTCTTAAGTATAGCTAGAATAAAGTTTAGAAGACGTTTCGGTGCAGAAGGGGTTACAAAAAGTATCACCGTCAAACTGTATTTACCCTCGCCCCTTTCAACCAGAACTTACCGTGTTCCTTAACCCTTTCACGGCAGCCAGATATTGTTGATTAGTCCAAGAAAAATATACAGGTCTCCCTCGATTTACGATTGGGTTACGTTCCTGAAAACCCGATCTTAAATAGAAAAATTATATAGCAAACTTTAAAATGAATGGAGTAAATGGGGATGTGTTCTGGGACCAGCCAAATCCGAAACACTAACACCTAAAAACCTATAAAAATCTCGTAAATCGGGACATCGGATAGTGAGGGAGACCTGTAATCTGAATAAGAAGTAACTACTGTGTCGGATTGGTGCACTATCTTGGATGCAGTTTTTAACGCCGGGCACACCCTTGATTGACAGGGCTAGGACGAGCCCTTGTTACAGGGACTTAACTGGACATTTGCCAGGAATCGCTAGACCGAGCTGCCCAAACTCTTGTCGTATACCAATGGTATGGCTTGGGATCGAACTGCAGACCCTTTAACCCTATTTAGAGCCTCCCAGTTTTACTCAATTAGCTTGGAGATTTTAAGACGTTTCATCGCATTAGTTTGGCGATTATATGATGCTTCAACCCAATAAGGTGTCGATTTTTCCTGGGCGAGCGATAGCGAGCCTGCAATTTGAAAGAAACCGGCCTTTGGCCGGGAAATTTTTCTGCCGAAAAACTTACACATTTAGCTTGAAGGGGGTCTGGGGGACTTTTTGTTTAGTTTGAAGGGGATTTGGAGAGGCGTTTTTCCAAGTCTCGGGGTAAACTAAAAACACATTATTCGAAAATGGCAAAAACAATTAAAACCCTCTATAATAATTAAACAAAATACCATAATGACCTCCAAGACGTTGCACCAGATAGTGTTAATCAGCAGTCAGATACACTACCGACCATGACAGGGTCGATATATAATTCTGATATATAACAAGCCTTGTTATATTATATATCAGAATAGTGAGGAGTGAATCTAGACAGCAATTTGTATGCCTTATAGGAAGAGTAGCCATGTGCTGTACTTATAACTGTCTTGATGGTGTAATAGTTACAGCATAAAAGTTCTGTACAGTATGTGATATCCTAGGTTCGAATCCTGGGAGAATCACATGCTTTCATTAATTTCATTTGGGGTTATTGGTGTTAAGGACGATGTTAAAAATAATGCCTACAGTAATGATTATAAAGTGTTGTAATGCCAATTACTAGAATTGGTCTATTAGTGCTGCAATCAAAGGGTTAAATATGAATTGCAAAATTTCATGAAGGGGAAAGGAATCAGTCTCCTGCGTTTAAGATATGAACATTCGTCACCTTCCTCCATGAATCTTGATTTGTTTGAGAAGCTTCCCAATTCTTTTTCTCTTCTCCTCTGGTTGTAGTGTTTTGTTATTGGCAGTTACTTTACGGTCACCACGAGAGTTGCCCCGGCTTTGGTTATTAATACAGTAAACCCCCGTTTTCTCGGACTCTTTACTCGGAAACCCGTACTTCTTGGAATTGCATATCATGTTGGACATGTCCCTGTAGATCTCGTCAAATTTCCGAGTTGGACGGGATTTGTGTCCGGTTTACAGTTTTCTCTCACTCGATTTTAAGTGGTTTTAGGACGAATTCAAGCCTGTACCTTTTAACTATTATGTTAATATTAATTACTATGTAATATACTGTCCCTGAAAACATAATAATGTTTGTATTTGTCATTAATATGATGAATTTCACATGCTATGATGTAATTCGGACATTTCGGAAAATCGTACATTTCGGAAGTGGCCATCCCCCAATTAGTTCGAGATAACAAGGGTTTACTGTACTTTCATTGTCATACTGGACGAGGGTAAGCCACCGACCCCCATCACACCAACCCAACAATATCCCACAGTTAAAGAGGCACTAAAATTTACAAGTACTGTATTTTTTTCAACCAACAATATCCCACAGTTAATTAAAATGGCACCAAAATTTACTAGTATTTTTTCAACTCACAGTTAAAGAGGCATCAAAATTTACAAGCCTATAGTCAACTTTGAATGAATGAACAATCGAGCTGACGTTTCTATCATTTAGGAAGAGTCCACCAGGAAATAGGTGTGGATATTTATAGCTAGTTTGCTCTAGGCCCTTTTGAGTTACAGAGAGGTCAGGGATCAAGATTATTGTCAAGTTCGTTGGCACTACCTATAGTTTCTTTTAATTGTGGGATTTTGTGTAATTGTCAGTGAGAATAATACACCAAGAACGGATGGTCTTCTCTTGTAGTGGACAACATTTCGCTTTGGCAAACTTTGTCAACTCTTTGACTAGAAAAAGTTAGTCTTAGCGAAACTTTGTCCACTGCAATAAGGATTCATCTTAATCACAGGGTATTAGTTTCAGTCTGTCTTATAGTATAATTCAAAATAATAATAATACAGTAATAAGAACATAAGAAAATGGGAGTCTGCAGAAAGCCGATTGGCCCACACAAGGCAGATCCCTCTCATTTTACGTATTGAAAAGAGCGCTCATTCTTCATACAAATTCACAAACGCTCTTAACAAAATCTAATACAATTGTCAGAGTTTTTATTATGATGAGAGTCGTGGCTGAGGAGATAAAAGGCAGACGTCACTGGGGGTGAATCTGGCCTATCTCTCTCTCTCTCTCTCTCTGTCTCTCGCTCTCTCCGTCTCTCTCTCTCACACCACCATCAACACCATCATGCTCTAACCAAAATTGAGGTTGCTGCAATCCGCCTTCACTAAAATTATGGTTGCTGCAATCCACCCTAACCACCACCCAAAATTTGAGGATTGATCCACCAGCATTAAGGATGGACATTGATATAATCCACCTTGGCTGCCTTAACCACCACCAAACCATCAATATTGAGGATTGACCCACCAGAATTGAGGGTGCAAGTTGATGCAACTTGCCAAATTTGAGGGTGTAATTTGACAGAAGCCACCAAATTTGAGGGAGGAAGCTGATACAGTTCGCCAAAATTGCAAGTGGAGAGGTTCAATCCGCCTGCCTACCTAACCACCAGCAAAATTGAGGATTGTCTCATCAAGTTTGAGGGTGGAAGTTGATACAGTCCGCCAAAATTGAGAGGTTCAATCCGCCTGTCTGCCTAACCACCACCAAAATTGAGAGGTTCAATCCACCTGTCTGCCTAACCACCACCAAAATTGAGAGGTTCAATCCGCCTGTCTACTTAACCACCACCAAAATTGAGAGGTTCAATCTGCCTGTCTGCCTAACCACCACCAAAATTGAGGGGCTCGCGGTTGCCACAAAATCGGCCAAAATTTGGGGTCTGCCTGTACAGTGGCGCTATTAAGTCATGTCTCGGCTGTCATAACGTTTGACTCGCTCTGTGCTGTATTAATATCTGTCAGATATTGAATGGGGTGGGTAAGTGTAGGAACGTGTGTATATCTCGCTTGAAATAAATAAATCAGGTATAGATATTGCTGATACTATTTACTGATCAAAATATACTTGGTACCGAGACATCACTTATTAGGCCGCCTGTACATACCCGGGCTGCTTCTGGGTTGGGCTCGGTGCGGTGTGGGTTATCTTAAGAGAGAATCATTGCCACCTTATTCTTTATTAGCCGCCATGATCTTTACCTCGTGCAGCCGTTAATTTAAGTTCATTGTGCACTTTGTCTTAACTCATACAGCACCAGCGACTTTCTTTTTATCCTATTCTGGCTACTATTAGACAATTTGATTCAGCTTAGGAAGGACATCAGGCACTAATATAGCTTCAAACTATCTCAACCAACCCTTTTAACCACTGTACCACAGATCCTTAGGCTGCATAATATCGTCTAATTATAGCTAGAATAAAACATAGCTCACGTCGCTGGTACTCAAAGGGTTAATAAAACAGTACGTAGTGTTGACTTTCTGGCCATAATTTTACTTTATGTCCACTCGTGAGTCATTATATGCCGTCAGTTGAATCTATAAAATCCAAATATAATACCGTAATACTTGTTCGGAAAAGTTTCTAAAAGTGAGATAACAGTGCTATCAACATTTCCCATCGTCTTTTAGAGTTTGGCTTTAAAGGTTCAAAGATTGAAATGGATGTATACTTATCATGGTTTGTATAATAGACACTACATACCAAATAGCCATTTAGTTATATCCATGTTTTAAAATTATATATCCATTATTATATCCATTTCTTACATTATAAATTCATAACCGTTCATAGGTCAAGAGGTATTGAACATGGCAGCTGGTAGAAATATGTTGGCATTGAGGGCAGCATTAAATCAGTATTTTCAGCGGCAGACATTATTACAGTCGGGTACTGCAAACAATACTAAAGCCTTCTTAACCCCTTCTGTACCGGCGACGTGTTTTTTATCTTTACTCTGGCTATTATTAGACGATTTTATTCAGTTTCTAAAGGTCCTCCAACAATTAACAGGCTTCATACTATCTCACCTAACCCTTTTTACTACCACAAATCTTTCTTAAACTACACAAAATCGTCTAAATATAGCTAGAATATAATTAATAAGACGTCACCGGTACAGCAGGGGTTAATCACCAGTATTAGCCTACATCAATGACGTTATAGCTACTTCATGTATTTCACTTACTGTTTATGTCTCGAGTATTATTTTGACTGTAGTATAGTTTTGACTGATGATAAAGTTAATGCAATTTCAGTTTAAGTCTTGTTTACATACTTGACTGTATTACACTACAGCTTATCGGATAATTCAAGAGATTAGTTTTAATATGACTGGCGTGATCATTAAAATATAAAGTTATACCCAAACTATTGTCTATTCGCTGTAAGTAGGCGAGAAATCATGTCCTCTAACCTCTGTAACTAAAAAACAACTAGAGTAGTCGAACTAATATTTCTACCATTTGGGAAAAGTCAGTCAAGCAATAGATGTGGAAATTTACAGCCAATTTGCTCTAGCCCTTTTTGAGTTACAGAGGATAGGGGTCGTGCTTTCTCGCCTGCTTACAGCGAATAGACTATAGGTGATTAAGTTTTGTCCACATTTACGGTGAGAACTGTCACCCTATTCAGTGGGTGGCAGTTGTCACCTAAACGGTATCACACGAGCGCCTTTTCCCTCAACACTGGTCTGGTAGCTTAGGTCAATATTTTATATATTTTGGTTACCTAAATTCATAATCACTCTAGTTTCCGATACCAGTGCGAAATATTCCAGAAATTTTGCCAGATAGAAAAATTTGGATTATCGAATGTTAACTAAAACAACTTGTGTGATACCGGCTTAAACTGTGGAATAGGTATTTTTTTTTTCATCTAAAGTTCATTCCATTTCCTTTTTAATTTGGTGTGGGGATTATAAGGCTGACTCGCTCACAACCACTCTTAACCACATCATTATTAACACTTCTTGGTCCAATCACTACCTTTTAGTTGTCATCAGCTTAGGGAGGCCCTCTTTGATTCAAAGGGTTGATTATTGTTCTACTAATTATTATTTTATTAATTAATAGCTATAGCCTTGTTGATTAGTATGTCAGTCTGGACACATTCCAAATGGTTGAAGGAACTGAACAATGGTATTGAGTCTCGATATTTACCTTTTCTTACAGACAGTCAGTGAAACTGTCTTGATGGTGTAATGGTTACAGCGTGTAAGTTCTGTATTAGTTGGAATCCCGGGAGGACCATATGCTTTCATTAGTTTATTCAAGTACATTGGGGTTTGTAATTGATGATTAATGTTAAGAACGGGGTGTTAATTATTTATATCTTATGTTCGAATCCTGGGATGAATCACATGCTTTAATTGATTTCATTTGTGGGTTATTGGTATTAAGAACAATGTTAAAAATAATGTAAGGTAAATATCTGGACAATCAATATCTAGTCTGGACCATCATTCTTTTCTTTAGACAAATTCCTAGTCTCCATCTGATTAGTCTTAAGAGAGAAGTGTTACTGTGCAAAAGTAATAGTAATTTATTTGTATTATTACCTAAATTATTGACCCAAGCTACAGCTGTACTAATACTTAGAATGTTTGCTTCATTACGGTACAGGTCTCCCTCACTATCCGACGCCCCGATTTACGATATTATTATAAGTGTTTAGGTGTTTGGGTTTGGGTTTTGGCTGGTCCAAGAATGCATCCCCATTTACCCCATAAAATTTATTTTTCTATTTGAAGATCTGGTTTTCAGGAACGTAACCCATTCGTCAAACAAGGGAGACCTGTATAGTTTATTTTATAGATAATTTCTTGAACTCAGCTATTTACATTTTTATAGTACAGTAATTTATTTTATAGTTGTTAGTTCTTGCTAAAATACTAATTATAGGGTAAGTTGTATTAGTTTGACCCCTGCCATATGACTATACAGTAGTGATATAATCTATTTTAATACTTTTAACCCTCTCATCTTATAAGGCAGTGATCTTATTTCTGGCTATTATTAGACGATTTATTCAGATTAGGCAGGGTATATGGCAGTCAGAGGGTTGATTGAGACAGTCTTTACCCTTTTACCTCTCACAGATCCTTCCAAAGTTGAATACAATCATCTAATGATAGCCAGAGTAAACTTAAAATGCGTGGTTATCTCTCAGCTTCTTAAAATAACTTGTAACTCATAGTCAAACAAAGTCTTTATATATTATGCTGTAGCTGCTATCGAGTAATTCTGTTGAATTTGGAAAAGTTCTCTTATGTTTTTACAGTACAATATCGTTATAGCCAAATTTGTTAATTACAAAAAGTTGGCAATAATATATGCACAGTCATGGTAGTTTCATATTTTTCTATCAGTTTCCTTAAAAATACATTTTATTAGAAATATATAAATTTATCTCTAAGGAGAGTCTTGGGGATGTAATTTTAAGTTTGATTAAGGTCTAGGGAGCAAACTAAGAAATATATATATATATATATATATATATATATACCGGTATATATATATATATATATATATATAAAAACATTATATAAATAGAATAATCCCCCCATAACGACCCTAGCCTTGAATATGGTAGTGGGTGCGGGCGATGGTGACATGTTGTTCCTCTCCCCCCCGGCAGCAGCAACTCCATGTGCGAGTGAAGACCGAGGAACCACCACTGCAACCCCCACCGTCGCTGCCTCCACCACCCCATCCGCCACCGCCACCACCACCCCCCCATCCACCACCATGGATGTATCCCGGTCCTCGCTGCCTCCGGGGGTCACCGAGAGGGACTTACAGATATTTATGAAAGCTCAAGAGAAAGCCTCACATGTAAGTTTGTTGTTGTTGTGTTTGAGTGTACGAGAGAAAGCAGGAACGATAGAGAGAAAGCGGGAATCGATCGAGAGAGCAGGAATAATAGAGAGAGCAGGAATAATCGAGAGAGCAGGAATAATCGAGAGAGCAGGAATAATCGAGAGAGCAGGAATAATCGAGAGAGCAGGAATAATAGAGAGAGCAGGAATAATAGAGAGAGCAGGAATAATAGAGAGAGCAGGAATAATCGAGAGAGCAGGAATAATCGAGAGAGCAGGAATAATAGAGAGAGCAGGAATAATAGAGAGAGCAGGAATAATCGAGAGAGCAGGAATAATCGAGAGAGCAGGAATAATCGAGAGAGCAGGATCGATCGAGAGAAAGCATGAATGATCGAGAGAAAGCAGAAACGATTGAGAGAAAGCAGAAACGATTTAGAGAAAGCAGGGATCGATCGAGAGAAAGCAGGAGTGATTGAGAGAAAGCAGAAACGATAGAGAGAAAACAGGAACGATGAAGAGAAATCAAAGTATGGGTTTAGTTTTTTGTGATAGAATACAAAAATATAAATTATAATACAAGAATACAAGAATATAAATTATAATACAAGAATACAAAAATAGAAATACTGTATTGCTACTTGACCTGACATTGGCACTTGGAAAGAATGTATTTATATATTTGCATAGTTTTAAAGTGATGTGATGGTTGATGTTTGAAGGTATGGACCTCTGAGAATGGTGCAAGTTCAATGGAGAAAGGGTTGAGTATTATACAGTGATAAAAGTCCAGTTCAGAGTGAATTTTAGGTTTAAACTGTACAGTATTTGCATAAATGACATGTATATATAGATTAAAAATTATGTACAGTTGCCCACACAAGTTCTGTCCTCGTCTTGATATTGTTAAATATTTCCATAAACAAAAACAGGAGAATAGAACTTGTTTAGGCAACACACAACTGTTGTATAGTAAAATTGTTACTGTACGTAGAACATTATGGATAGTTATCAGTAAATTTTAGCCCAGAACATTTAGAATTTATATCTTGAGCTAAGATCATATTGTATTTTGTGAAGTATAAAGCTGGGATTTGATTTAACACTAAACACCATTCAGGAGATGGACAAGAACCGGAGTAACATAACGGAGCGCGACCCGTTCAACATGTCGCGATGTCCGGCCAGCATAGACTTTGGACAGTACGACATACAGACCTGGTACTCCGCCCCTTACCCCCAGGAATATGCACGGTAAGAACACCCTCTTTAACCCCTTCACTACCAGTAGGTTTTTCTATCTATCTATCTATCTATTTATTGCCGGGCACCTTACTCCCCTTAACCCCTACTGTACCAACGATGTATTTTCAGTTTTATTCTAACTATATTTAGAAGATGTGCAGTTTAAGAACGCTCTGTGGTAGTAAAAATGGTTAAGTGAGATAGTGAAGCCTCTTAATTGCTGGAGGCCCTATTTAAACTGAAAAAATCGTCTTAATAGTAGCCTGAGTAAAGTTAAAAGTACGACACCGGTACGGAAGGGGTTAATGAGTGTGGCCATGTTATTTATTATGGCTGTCATTAGACGAGTTTATGCAGTTAAAGAAGGATCCATGTTATGTACTGTAGTTAGTTTGTTAAGATAGTGTTTATCTTTTTCAGTCTTCTAGGTAGATTATAAGCCAAAGAAAAGCATCTAATGGTAACCAGAATCCAGAATATGACGAAAATTACATCATCGTGCTGAAGGGGTTTATGAAGTAGGGTATCGTAGATGTTAATCCCGGGGAATGAAGGCCTCTCCGCTAATATCAATATTAGTGTACCAGTTAATTGGACAGGCAACTGTACCTACCAGTATGTGATATCTGTCTTGATGCGTAATGTTTAGTCCGCGGAATTTTGGTGCGAGTATCTTAGGTTAGAATCCTTGGGAGTACCACATGTGTTCATTAGTTTCATTGATTTCATTAATTAGGTTTATTTGTAAGTTAATTATTGGGTTGGTGATAATATGAATTCATGTTATATTTTATGTATTTCATGTATATTTTGTATGTATATTTCAGGTTAACCAGATTGTTCCTGTGTGAATTTTGCCTGAAGTACATGAAGAGCATCTCCATGTTGGGTCGTCACCTCAAGAAGTGTGTGTGGCGGACTCCCCCAGGTACGGAGGTCTACCGCAAGGATGGACTCTCCGTTTTTGAGGTGGGTTGAAGATATTGTGTGGAACCAGAGACATTTTCTCATTTTGTTAATCATTACTAAATGTTTAGGATGTATCAGCTATGGGGTATGTGCCTCGGTATATACATCAGATGCCTTAAAATGCGGATGTGCGGATTCGGATGCGGATATCAATATTTCTATTTTGCGGATGTGGATATTGAATTGAATTTATGCGGATGTCTGATGACTACATCCTCGTGGATGTGGATGGGCATGGCCCTTCATATATACACCGGCTCCACGGGCCAGGCGCCGGAAGGACTATTGTCTATTCAAGTCAACTGGCGCCCGACCCCCTCTCCCTGCGATTGCATTTTCACTTGTCTATTCACCAGGATTCTCCATTAATTCCTATGCATTACCACTTCTCTTGCCTGTTCTTCAGTCATCTCACTATCTGCCAATGCTTGTTTCACACCATCTCTCCATCTTCTCCAATGTATTCCTCTAAATTTACAAAGGGTTAAAATTTAGACATCACTAAGTGGTGTTTAGAGGAGAGAGTGCTACAAGGACTATAATCCCACAAGATATTTCAGCCAGGCTATGACTACATTAGTGGTAAGACTTATTTACTTACCCACCAATATATCCCCTTGCTCAAGGAAAACGCTAATAACAAATGGTGATGTGAACAAATATTTTGCCCTGAGATAGATATGATTCTGGGCCACTAAAGTTAGACTCCAACTACACCAGCAAACTATGCAGATGAATGTAGCATATGTTTGAAACATTTAAAGGAAGAAAAGTGTTTAATGGAAAATACTGATGTAGGTTTTATTTTGACAATATTCATATTGTATAAGGTTTCTTATTAGAACCTGTATTGGGAGAATTGAGTGAAGCAATGCTGGACTGTGAACATGGGGGGAACTGCGCGTAGGGGTAGACCTAGAAAGGTACCTCACCTATATCACCTGTGTGGAGTTCGCCACTCTTGCTAGTGGCACCGAGGAGCGCACCGCCCTTCGTTGTTTGAAAATCTCAAAACAAAACTTGACGACAGAGGCAGCCCAAAACATGGTCGTCTGGAATGCCGCCATTTAGGGCGTGAAGCTGAAACCATACTCTCTATGGACGAAACGGTCTTTAAACTTGTAACATGTATGTATGTAATTTAATAGATTCCTGTACAAGTTTATATATTTTTTACAGGTGGATGGTAACGTGAGCAAGATCTACTGTCAGAACCTGTGCCTGTTAGCCAAGTTGTTCCTGGACCACAAGACCCTCTATTACGATGTGGAGCCCTTTCTCTTCTACGTCCTCACCCGAAACGACCACAAGGGCTGCCATCTGGTGGGATACTTCAGCAAGGAGAAGTTGTCCGCCCTAAAGTACAACGTTAGCTGTATTATGACCATGCCGCAGTACCAACGACAGGGATATGGCCGATTCCTTATTGACTTCAGTAAGTTTGGAAAGATTGAACTTTATTTTATTACGGTATTGATTTGCGAATATTCTATTTTTGTATTATTATTAGTATTTGATTTATTATTATTATTATGGTTAGTGCGCGGAATTTGAGTGTGAGCATCCTATGTTCGAATCCTTGGAGTACCACATACAGTAAACTTCCGTTAATCCGAAGGGCAGCGGACCGGCTCTCGTTCGGATTAGTGGATTTTTCGGATTATCGGACTTTACCCCTATGAACCTGTGTATGACGAAAACATTGAGACATTAGGCCACCCAAATGACACAATGGTGCACACACACATATCATATGTTCATGAAATCACTTCAAAAGTTTACCATTGTCATTGTAGCCTATTAACTACTTCAAAACATTCAGATTAATGGCCAAAGGAATCTGCTGATATAAACGTCTTCTTCTTCTTCCGTCTACTAGCGAGTTTGTCTTGCTCTTGAAGATCAGATGTGGTTCGGGAAGTAATGCCTTAACAACGGCACTTCCCTGAGAGGTTCTTGTAATTTTCCTTTTGTGATTTTCCTTTTGTGACGTGCTCTGTTATATTATATTGTATTGAAAGCACCCTTGTCTTGTTGTCTTGAAAGCACCCTTGGGATGCTCCGATCACTGAACTATAAATAGTAGCGTATCGGAACATCCAAAGGTGCGTTTTCAAGCTCAAGACTAATACGTCCAAAGGTGCATTTTCAAGCTCAAGACTGAATGCGCTTGCCGAAAATGCGGTGCAAGCCAGTAGCGCATCGGAGCGTCCCAAGGATGCGTTCAAGAGCAAAACAAACTCTCTAGCAGACGATGTGGAAGAAGAAGAAGACGAAGGTGTTTACGATTATATCAGTAGCTTCCTTTGACCATTAATCTGAATGTTTTGAAGTAGATAATAGGCTACAATGACAATGGTAAACTTTTAAAGTGAATTCATGAACATATGATATGTGTGTGCTCCATTATGTGTCATTTGAGTGGCCTAATGCCTCAAAAAGGGGACTTTGGGACTTCTTGAAAGGTGCGTTTTCAAGCTCAAGACTGAATGCGCTTGCAGAAAATGCGGTGCAAGCCAGTAGCGCATCGGAGCGTCCCAAGGATGCGTTCAAGAGCAAAACAAACTCTCTAGCAGACGATGTGGAAGAAGAAGAAGACGAAGGTGTTTACGATTATATCAGTAGCTTCCTTTGACCATTAATCTGAATGTTTTGAAGTAGATAATAGGCTACAATGACAATGGTAAACTTTTAAAGTGAATTCATGAACATATGATATGTGTGTGCTCCATTATGTGTCATTTGAGTGGCCTAATGCCTCAAAAAGGGGACTTTGGGACTTCTTGAAATTCGGACCATCGGGTGAATTCGGATTTGGCCTCAAATTGAAAAATTCGGACTATTGGGAGATTCGAATCATCGGTCGTCGGATTAACGGACTTTTACTGTATATTCAATAGTTTCATAGATTTCATTAATTAGGTTTATTTGTAAGTTAATTATAATATTAAATACAAGTAGTTGAAGAACAACTGCTTTTAGTAATATGATTCTGTCAGTGTTGAATGTATCTTAATTATACTCGATGTTAGTACAGTAACTCTTGAGAAAATAACGGCCCACCTATATGTCAATTTCAGCTGATATAATTTCAGCTGATTGTTTTTTGCGACCTTGTCCAATGTCTCGTCTTGTAGTAAGGATTTATTTATAGCAAAGGTTTGAATTATCACGGTCGCACAACTCAACCAGCTGGAGTTATTGACATGTACGTGGGCGGTTATTATCTTCAGAGTCGCTGAAACCGAGTACAGTATAATGTCACAGTACTAATCTGGCATGTCACTTCCTTATTGAAACCGAGTACAGTATAATATCACAGTACTAATCTGGCATGTCACTTCCTTATTGAAACCGAGTACAGTATAATGTCACAGTACTAATCTGGCATGTCACTTCCTTATTGAAACCGAGTACAGTATAATGTCACAGTACTAATCTGGCATGTCACTTCCTTATTGAAACCGAGTACAGTATAATGTCACAGTACTAATCTGGCATGTCACTTCCTTATTGAAACCGAGTACAGTATAATGTCACAGTACTAATCTGGCAAAATGATGCTAAATGATGTGAGGCATGGTACTGTACACAATTAGGACAGTGGTTTTGGTAACACAGTAGTTGATGACCACTGTCTTTGGTTGAGGCAGTGCTGTAAACTACATGATAGCCGGCGGGTGCCCAACCCCGAAAAGGGTTGAAATAGGGGAGCTATCCCCTCGCCAAAGGTGGCTTTCTAGGGCCTTTCCTAGCTGATGCTGAGAGGATTGGGTTCTAGTCATGTGGTGATGGGCTGGTCTATCAGAGTGAGAACTGGGCAATCTCTGCCATACCCATAGCTTACTCTGACTGTTCCTTATACTTATATATTTTCTAGATCTCAAGTGACAGCGTCTCTTCCGTGGATTGATCTCCCAATCTACCAAGATTGGAAGCCAAAGCGTCACATTTTTCCCTTGCCCCTCAACTTTCTCTTCATAATTGCTGAGGGGCACAGGGCCCTGGGTGGGGCTTTGGTTTCCCGGGCGTTTCCGCACCCTCCTCAGCTCCCCGCCATGGAGTGGCTTCGGTCACCCAGGCTTTATTGTGGTCGGTGGGTAGGGTTCTGTGGGGGCGCTCGGTTATGGCCTTGGCCTTGCTCGGGGCCTTGGGGCTGTTCGGCCAGGCAGCATGGGGAACAACAACAACAACAACTAATCTGGCATGTCACTTCCTTATTGAAACCGAGTACAGTATAATGTAACAGTACTAATCTGGCATGTCACTTCCTTATTGATTTCAGAGAATAGTGAATGAGTGAACTTGCTTGCTATATGTTGTTGTTGTTCCCTAAGCTGCCTGGCCGAACAGCCCTGAGTCCTTAAGGAAGGCCACGGCCACGGTCGGCCTTTCCCACAGAGCTCTCAAATAGTGTAAATTGTGTTGTTGGCGTAAGTGATTGTGTGAAATGCAGTCTTCTATGATGTGTTTTATGGTATGGGGTGCTGTGTTACAACCCGGGCAGGTGTCGACGACGGAGTCATCCAGCCTCTTCTGATAGCTCAGAAGAGCTGGATGGTGTCCGCATCTCAGCCTGGCCAGGTGGACTCTGTCCTCGCGAGGAAGGGAGGATTCAGAAGGATGGATTTCGGGTGGTCGTGCTTGCAGCTGCGTGTTGTCTATGAGTGAGTGGATGGAACGGCGAGTGATATGAGTATGGATGTGCTTCCGGAAGTTGGTTTGGGGTGGGCAGGGAGGGAGAGAAGACAGTATTTGTGTGTGATAGCATGTGCTGGGTGTTGTTTTGATATTTCTTGGTGTCTGTGGGTGTGTTGCCATGTAGTGTAGTGGGTGGTGTTGATTCGTGGAGGCTGCTGCCAGGAATTGAGTGCCTCTCATGTCTAGATGATCTTTGACTTTTAGAACTTTGGTTTCTTGATGTAGGTGATCTGTGGGTGTAGTAGCTGTGCATCGTGTGATGATTTTAAGGTCTTTATTTTGAATAGTCTGTAAGGTCTTATTCTTACAGTTTCTTACAGTAGATCCTCTGGAAAAAGGCAAACTATGCCTGTGTATCCAGCTCAGTACCAATACTTGCACTGCTGCGGTCGTTCACGGTGTTGGCGGCGGCGGTAGCAGACGCAACATTTTAACTATTCTGTATTTTTGTTTTATAATCAAACTTCAAATCTTGTCTTCCCCATGCTTTATCAAGATTACTTTCAAACTCCCTTATAGTGCAGCAGATAGGTGGAAGAATTGTGTGTTTCATGATACAAGTGTCAAAATTGGCACACCATAATAAACACAGTCTAATCAAAATTAGCTATAGGGCCATCACAGGTTTAGCCTATGTTGGCTTTGGCAGCCCCTTTTCAATTAATCTCCATTAGAGTACTGGAACACAGATATTTACCCCAAACTGTATACTGTGGTAGAGACGTCAAACTAGTCTCAAATGACTCGTCCGGGCAAGGGAAACAACTTATATTCAGAGAATGTTTGACTAATGTTGACCGTTTGACTTGTACTGGTCCCTGAAGTTTATTATCATGCTACAAATTGGTAAGAATTGTTGCCAATTGCCACTAATTTATTGAACTACAGGGACCAGTACAAGTCAAATGGACAACTTTTTTATAAACATTGTCTGAACATTTATTGTTTCCCTTGTTCAGACGAGTCATTTGAGACTAGTTTGACATCTTTACCACAGTATACAGTTTGGGGTAAATATCGGTGTTTCAGTACTCTTATGGAGATTAATTGAAAAGGGGCTGCCAAAGCCAACATAGGCTAAACCTTTGATGGCCCTATAGCTAATTTTGATTATACTGAGTTTATTATTGTGTGTGCCAATTTTGACACTTGTATCAAGAAACGCACAATTCCCACATATGTTTCACATATCTGCCCCACTATTATTGATTCGGAATCGACTACATACTGGGGCAGTGCGTTCCACTCATTTACCACTCTATCACAAAATGAGTTCTTTGCCTTCTCAAGCCTATTTCTTTCTTTGTAAATTTTCTTAGAGTGTCCTCTCGTTCTTGTTCCCTCCCGCATCAAGAAGATGCCTTCACACACATCCTCATCGTACTTTCCTGACACTATCTTAAAAGTCTCTATCATATCCCCTCTCTTTCTCCTATATGCCAGTGTCAGAAGCCCCAGTGTCCTCAACCTCTGCTCATAGCCCGCGTTCTTCAACGTTGGTACCAGCTTGCTAGCTCTCCTCTGCACTTTCTCCACTGCTTCTATATCCTTTACCATATATGGAGCCCACACCTGGTTCGCATATATCAGGTGCGGCCTAACCAGCGCTGTATAGAGATTCCTGAAGATTTCTTTGTCAAGTGACACAAATGTCCTCCTTATCAGCCCTACAATTTTATTGGCTTTGTTTATCTTTTCCACTAAATGTTCTGAGAAATTTAACTTATTGTCTATCACTACTCTATATCCTTTTCTGCATTCACTTCCTCCATCGCTTCATACATACTGTATCCTACCTTGTCTATCTTGCTGGTCCCAATCCGCATGTACTTGCATTTTTTTGGATGAAAAGGCATTAACCAATGTTCAGACCATCCCTTCATGCCCTCCACATCTCCTTGAAGCAAACCCATATCTTCCTTACTCCTCACTCTTCTATACAGCTTAGTGTCATCCGCATACAGGTATACCTCACTTCCATTAGTTATAACTTCAGGTAAGTCGTTGATAAATATAACGAACAGCAGTGGTCCCAACACAGATCCCTGAGGTACCCCACTTGTAATTTCCCTCCACCCCGAGCCTATTCCATTCACCAGTACCCTCTGTCTCCGATCTTTCAGGAAGGCTTCTATCCATTTCACACATTTCTCCCCTATATTATAGCTTCTAACTTTCTCTATTAACCTTTTATGATGTGTTTCAGCTAGGTTAGAAGCCCAGGCCGGGCTTGCGTATTCCATAACTGATCTTATGTATTGTTTGTAGACTGTGGTGGTGGTTTCTTTGTTGTGTCCAAATTTTGTGTGGGCAAGTGATCTGAGGGCGTTAAGTCTGGGTGTCAGTTTCTTTTTCGTGTTTGTGGTGTGCTGTTTGAATGTCATTTGGGTGTCGTATGTTACTCTTAGGATTTTGGGTGTGTGTGTGTGTGTACTCACCTAATTGTAGTATACAGGATTTGAGCCTAAGCTCGTGTTGTCCTGTCTCTCTCTCTACATTTATCCAATTTTGCTTTAAAAGTTTGGATATTTCTTGCTCCCACCACCTCCCCATCCAACTTATTCCAACACTCAATGCTTCTATACGGGAAGCTGAACTTTCTTACATCAGACTTACATATAACTTTCCTCAACTTACAATCATGACCCCTGGTTCTTCCCTCGTCCCTCACCACAAAATCTCCCTTGTCGATCTTCTCAAAACCTTTCACACACTTAAACATCATGATCATGTCACCTCTCTCTCTCCTCTCCCTCAGCGTTGGCAGCTTTAGCCTCTCCAATCTCTCCTCATAAGGTAGGTCTCTAAGGCTAGCTATCATCTTAGTGGCAACTCTCTGAACTCTTTCCAGTTTTTTATTATGTTTTATAAGGTGTGGAGACCACACCACTGCTGCATACTCCAGTCTTGGTCGTATTATTGTCCCTATTATTTTTGCTAACATCTCTTCATCTAAATAATTCAGAGCTATTCTCATGTTAGTCAACACTCCATAGGTTTCACCAGTTATTTTATTTATATGCTGTTCAGGTGACAAGCTGTCTGCCACAACTACCCCTAGGTCTTTTGCTTTCACAGCTTTACTAATTATTTCATCTCCTATTTTATATCCCCAAGAAGGTCTATATTTACTTTTTCCCATCTCAAGAACCTGACACTTACTCGTGTTGAATTCCATTTTCCAAGTTTGACTCCACTCATATAACTTATCTAGATCTCTCTGTAATTCTTCACAACTACTCCTACTTGTAATATGCTTCATTAGTTTTGCATCATCAGCAAACATAGATATATATGAGTCTATTCCCATTTGAAGGTCGTTGATGAAAACCAAAAACATGATTGGGGCCAACACCGATCCTTGAGGCACTCCGCTTTTTACCCTTTTCCACGAGGAGAACTTTCCTTTTATTACTGTTCGCATTTCCCTCCCAATTAAATAGTTTTCCATCCACTTTAATAATACTCCCTCAACCCGCCCCACAGTCCTGAGCTTCCACAACAATCTCTTATGAGGCACCTTATCAAATGCCTTCTTGAAATCTAAGTAGATACAATCTACCCACCCCTCCCTCCCTTGTACAATGTCAATTACCCTATCATAGTAACTCAACAAATTTGTGGTACACGAATGACCTTTTCTGAACCCGAACTGCTTGCTTGAAATTATTTCCCTCTCCTCCAACATACCCACCCATCTTTTTCTAATAATCTTTTCACAAAGCTTGCATATAACACTCGTTAAGGATACCGGTCGATAATTTAGCGGGTCTTCTTTATTTCCACTTTTATATATTGGAGTTATATTTGCTTGTTTCCATTCTAAGGGAAGCTCCCCCTTGTTTAATGAGTATTGAACAATATTAAAAATAGGTCTCACTAGTTGTTCAGAACATTCTCTTAATACCCATCCAGCAATGTTATCTGGGCCCATAGATTTTCTCACGTCCAATTCTTCCAACAATGATTTTAGTTCATCCTTGTTGACTTCTATCGACTCTAGTCCCTGTATCTCATTCAATTCCACCACAGGTTCTACATAGTCATCCTCCTCCACAAACACGGATGTTAATGTATGATTCATAATTTCACACATACCCACTGTGTCTTCATATAATTGACCCTCTACCCTAAGCTTTGTTATTTTGTCCTTTATTTTAGTTTTACCGTTGATATAACTATAGAACAGTTTGGGTTCTTTATTACATTTGTTTACTATATCTTTTTCAAAGTTCTTTTTCTCCTCTCTTATAGTCTTGACATAGTTGTTTCTAGCATTCTTATACTCATCCCATTTTTCCTCAGTGTGTCTCCTTCTCACTTTATTCCATGCAGAGTCCTTTTTGTTCTGGGCAATGTGACATCGCATGTTAAACCACTCTTTCTCCTTAGCCAGCTTTCCATCCTTAAATGTTGGTACATATTTATCTACCCCCTCCCTGTAAATGTCTAGTAACATGGTGTATTTTACCTGAATATTCTGTTCTTGCTCAATAAATGACCAATCCATATTTGCAAAGTATCCTCGTAATGATTCATAATCCGCCTTACTATAATTTAGTCTAAATTCCCTATGTTCCTCCTCTCTGCCTTCCAGAAATTCCACTGTCAATTCAAATTCAATCACAGCATGATCACTTTTTCCCATGGGACTCAAATATGTTAGGTTCTTTATTTCTTGGGGGTGGGGTGTGTGTGTGTGTGTGTGTGTGTGTGTGTGTGTGTGTGTGTGTGTGTGTGTGTGTGTTAGGGGTGTGTTGTTTATGTTGAGTCCTGGGACGTAATCGTGCTCTCCTGTCCAGCTTGTGAGGAGGGTTGCAGTGGATTTAGCTGGGGCTAAATTGAGTCTGTTTGTAGTGCACCATTCATGTAATGTGTCAAGATAGTCTTGAAGGAGTCTTGTTGCTGTGTCTGGGTTTTGGTGCGTGCTTGTGAGTGCTTGCTATATTATTGTTAATGTTATTTACTAATTCTACTGTGATATTAACTGGGTATTGCTGGAGTATACTGTTCTCTATATCATAACCATGCCTGGGTAACAATGTAATAATAATAATAATAATAGTTCTTAAAGCCAGCGCATGCTAAGCCAGCTAAGGATAGCCCAATAAGGCCGATTAGGCGTAGTTCCATTGGGGTCCTGTACTACTATCCCATCCCCTTGCTCATGAGGGATGGTAACGACTCGGTGCTTGTGAAGAATCTTTACTGCGCCGAGCGTGGGCGCGATCCCGGGCCTTCTGGGTGGAAGTCCGAGACGCTAGTCACTACACCAGCGCGGTCGCTGATAGAGATATAAGCACTACTACTACTGTACTAATAATGATAATAATAATAATCACGACTACTACTACTACTACTACTACTATAACATGATTAATTAATTTTTTTAATCTTTCAGGCTACTTACTATCAAAGCGAGAGGGTCAGCCAGGCACACCAGAGAAGCCCTTGTCTGACCTGGGGCGGGTATCGTACACGGCGTACTGGAAGTCTGTGTTGCTGGAGTACCTGTACCAAGTGCGGACCAACAGCACCTTCAGTATACAGGAGGTGGTCAAGGAGAAGGCCATGTACCCGTCGGATGTGGCATATACACTCAATATTTTAGGATTCTTCAAGAGGGACGTCACTGGGCAGTACGTACTTTCCTTGTTTTGTTTAGTCACTTAACCCCTTCTGTACCGGTGACATTTTTATGTAGATTAGGCATGATATATGGTAGCTAAATGGATTCATTGAGATACTCTAGCTTTTTAATGGGTATGCGTCCTTCATAAGCTGAGTAAAATTGTCTAAAAGTAGCCAAACTACAGAAGGGGTTATTGTAGTCTGTTAAATATTTACTTTAGTCTAGTGTGTGTGTGTATGTGTATATTTCTATTTTCCTGCTACTTATGTTTTATTGGTATTCATATTCACTTGTTGTTGTTGTTGTTCCCCAAGCTGCCTGGCTGAACAGCCCCAAGGCCCCAAGCAAGGCCAAGGCCATAACCGAGCACCCCCACAGAACCCTCCCTGCCTGGGTGACCGAAGCCACTCCATGGCGGGGAGCTGAGGAGGGTGCGGAAACGCCCGGGAAACCAAAGCCCCACCCAGGGCCCTGTGCCCCTCAGCAATTATGAAGAGAAAGTTGAGGGGCAAAGGAAAAATGTGACGCTTTGGCTTCCAATCTTGGTAGATTGGGAGGTCAATCCACGGAAAAGACGCCGTCACTTGAGATCTAGGAAATACATAAGTAAAAGGAGCAGTCAGAGTAAGCTATGGGTATGGCAGAGATCGCTCAGTTCTCACTCTGATAGACCAGCCCATCACCATATGACTAGAACCCAATCCTCTCAGCATCAGCTAGGAAAGGCCCTAGAAAGCCGCCTTTGGCGGGGGGATAGCTCCCCTATTTCAACCCCTTTCGGGGTTGGGCACCCGCCCTATTCACTTGTACAATGAATGTGTTTTTGTTTATTTCAACTGTCTTGACCGTTTTAATGATTTGTGCGCTGAGTATCCTAGGTTCGAATCCTTGGAGTACCACATGTATTCATAAGTTTCATCGACTTCATTAATTAGGTTTATTTGTAAGTTAATTGGTGGGTTGGTGATATGAAATATTGTTTTGCTAAATCTTTAATGCATTATTTCCACATAGTGATTTTGATAGGTTCTTTTGTCTATATATTGTGCAGCTTCTGTTTGTCTGGATAGCGTAATGCATAAGTGCGCGGAATATCGGTGTGAGTATCCTAGGTTCGAGTCCTTGGAGTGCCACATGTATTTGTTCATCATCATCATCATCTCCGACGCCTTGCTTCCCCCTGGGAAACCCCCACTAGAGGATGGCCATGACAGAAACGTCTCCAAGCTACTTTGTCAAGACATGCCTCCCTTGCCCGTGCCACAATGCCCCTTCCACTACGTGAAAGTTTTTCTTCAATATATTTTTCCACTTTCTTTTCCCATACCATAGGTGGTCTTCCACTACTAGCGGTTCCACTCACCTGACTCCCATATATCTTTCTTGGCATTCTGTCTTCATCCATTCTCTGAACATGACCATACCACCTCAAAGTACTTCTCTTTATCCACTCAACCACACCACAATCAATGCCCAAAGCCTGCTCTTCCATTCCAAAGGACTCGTACACTTCCCTATTACTTGGCCCATCTAGCCTATTCATGTATTTGTTTATTTCATTAATTGAGTTTCGAAGTAAAGTTGGTTGATGAAAAAATATTAATTAAGTATATTGTGTCGTCCCTGTTTTATTTTAGTAAGCGTTGTTTCCACATAGCGATTTTGATAGGTTATTTCGCCTTTATATTGTCTTTGTCCAAGTTTTGTTTTGTTTAGTTTGCAAGTTTTACACTTTAGTTTCATTAATTGAGTTTGGAAGTAAAGTTGGTTGATGAAATGCTCAGGCCCAATCCCCCCAAAATAGGAAAAGTGGGGATTGGGCCTGAGCATATAGATAGATAGACAAATATCACTCACTAACGATAGTACTATCGGGTAGGTATCTGTAAGCATAGCATGCTTCAAGTGACCCCTAACAATTACTACCCTACTAATAACTTACATTTATTGTACAAATAAACTAAGGAAATCGCAAAAGCAAGCAAGCAAGCAAGTTGTACATTATACTCGTTATAATTAGTTTGTTTGTTAAGTTTTACGTTATACCCTGCAGGATGATAGTAAGCATAGACTGGGTGGCGGTAGAGGAATACTATAAACGTCAACTAAGCAACCCAAGTCGTCTACGTCTGGACCCCGAGGCTCTGCGATGGTCCCCTCTACTGCCCGGCCACACCATCACCCACCACCACGACTCCGATCAGGTTCGTTAAGGGAGCTCAGACGGTATTGTGCACCATAATTTACTTGTTCAATGGTTTAAGGAGGGGGTTTAGTTTGCTCTCTAAATCTCCATCAAACTTAAAAAAACACCCACAAGACCCTCCTTCAATATAAAAATGTAAATTTTTCGGTAGAAAAATGTCGCGGCCGAAGGCCGTTTCTTCTTCAAATACAGGATCACTATCGCTCGCCAGGAAAAAAATCGACCCCTAAATGGCATGAAAGGTCTTAATATTGGCAAAGAAATGGGGCAAAAGGTCTGAATATTGCCAAACTAATGGGGCGAATGTCTTGAAATCTCATAACTAATAGGGCTAAACAAGAGGGAGGAGGAGGACTCGAAAAACCAACTGCCTCCCCTTAAGGTTTTGATACACATTGAATCTTATATATCGGTATAGAAGGACTTGTAGATGTGCAGTTCTCAACATACACAAGGTTATACTAATTTTAATATTTGAACCTTTAACCCTTATTTAGCGGCGAGCAACATAAGTCGAGTTAAAAAAAGCTGGACTATGTGGCGGCGCTCGACATAACTCGAGTGGCAATTTCAGCACGTAATGTGGCTGAGAGAGAGAGACAAGTGGTGGCAGGAGACTAGCGAGCGTATGACTGCTCCAGACCACCGCGGCGAACCTACTGACACAAATCTCAGCTCCCTCCTCCCTCTCTCACTCGCTACATACTCAATTATGTACCGAAAGTACCGAATTACCTGCTTTTTGCACTCGCGTTGCACGGTTATTGCAAGAAAACTATCCATCATACAAGGATCGTTATGGTGTCATTCGAAAGCTCTGTTTATGCCCTTTCAGGGATAGGTACTTGTTTTACGTTCTGGGTCTTATTTAGGCATGAAAATGATCACGTAAACAGCCCTATTTTGGCTAAAAACACCCCGCTGTGCGGTACACATAAATAAACCGCATAGGCCGCTCGTAAGGTGTTAAAGCCAAGTTGTGAAGTATCTAGGCTATAATTAAGTATTGCAATAGTGTTGCTTGGATTCCATACCGATTCAAATGGGTGTGTCTCCATTTGTACTCTTGACTGTGCACTGGGTATTTTATTAAACTACCGGTGTATATATTTTTTGTTATGTGTATGAAGGAGACAAAAGGTGGGGGGGGGGTTGACCCCCTGACCCCCCTTCAGACCATTTGGTTATCTAAGAAGGTGAGGATAATCAGCTCAGCTTAATGACATTAATCGCCAGAATGATAGGTGTGACAAAAAATGAGCAAAGAAAGGACTAGAGCACCAACAAAAGTTAATAAAAAGCTGTCACTCCTGCCCATTGTCACTTTGGTCCTAGTTGTTGTTATACAACATACAATGGTTTAGTGTCATTTTTCCATTACATGCATTGTAACGGCTCAGACGGGTTGCCTTTCAGTAGTTGGAGTGTACTGTAGTACAATAAAGTCCTGCCACAGCACTGCCCCACCAAGTCATCACTGTGGCTGATGTTGGTATAGTGCTAACCGTGCCTCAGCAAGACTCAACAGAGTCCCTTGCAGCACTTGCACCTACAGTATCTACAACCACACCAGCCTTAACAGTGTTACAAAAAGACAGCACCAAAAAAAGACTCTACTGTATATTAGGCAATTTGGACTATAGAACAATAAAGTCCTGCCCCAACACTGCTCCAACATGCAAACACTGTTGCCGACACAGGTATGGTGCCAAACAGCGCCCAGGTAAGACTCGGTCCCCTGTGGCACCTATCCGCACCTCACCAGCCTCGGCAGTGCCATACCAAGACAGTGCTAAGATAAAGACTTTATTGCATAGTAGTGGCTGTTGGTCCACAAGTCTATCGCCATCCCCCCTATTAGTCGGCTTGTACGACACGCAGTAGGATGCGCGAGGCATATTCTTTTTTTCCTCCACCATTAGATGAAGGCCCCCTTACTCCCTGGGGGGTTGTTGTTGCCCCAAGATGTACTTATAGGAATCCCGCGGCCCCTCCCCCAGGTAAGGTAGGGTATAGTGAGATCTGTTTGTGAGAGGGCAGTGGGGGAGGAGGTCAGTATCCTCCATCCGCAGCTCTCTCAGTAGCGCCATCGTTGTAGGCGGATCTCATCGGTGCATTATTCCCTCTTTTAGTTGCCCAGTCACCCCGTGTGTCACTCTTTGCTCATTTTTGATCACACTAGTCATTAATGTCATTTGATATTGTACTAATGCTGTCTATGTAATGTTAGTCAATGTATAATGTACTAATGCTGTCTATATCTAATGTTACTGTCTATTATAATGTAAAACTTGCAAAACAATTATACAGTATATACCGTACTAATGCTGTGTTGGTTGTGTAATGGTTTAGGTGCTTATGTTTTGGGTGTGGTGTCCCGAGTTCGAATCCCGGGAGGACCATATGCTTTCATTAGTTTATTCAAGTACATTGGGGTTTTGTAATTGATGATTAATGTTAAGAACGGGGTGTTATTTATATATAATGTACTAATGCTGTCTCTACAGGATGAAGAGGATAAATCTGTTGGAGAATTGACACCCGAAAAGAGGAACAAGCTCACCCTGGAGAATAACAAACTGAACGAGGTGAAACTGGAGACCCCCCCGGAGTCCAGCGAGGCCAGACTAGCTCACAAGGCCGAGGAAGGTTCGCTGCTCCTTCTCAAGGACAGGCACAAGGAAGAGAAGAAGAAGGAGAAGGGAATGTTGGAGAAACACAAGAAGGACAAAGTAAAGGATAAACTGAAGGACGGAGTAAAATTGAAGGAAGGAGTGAAGTTGAAGGAAGGCGTTAAGGAAAAATTGAAGGAAGGTGTGAAGGAAAAATCGAAGGAAGGAGTCAAGGACAAATTAAAGGAAAGAGTAAAATTGAAGGACGGAGTGAAGGACAAATTGAAGGAAGGAATCAAAATGAAGGAAGGCATCAAACTGAAAGATGGCTTGAAAGAGAAACCAAAGGAAGTCATCAAAACAAAGGACGTACTGAAGGAGAAACCGAAAGAAGGCACCAAAGACAAAGTAAAGGAAGGGGTTAAGGAGAAACAGAAGGACCGAGTGAAGGAAGCGACGAAGGAAGACCTACCGACCAGTCCCAAATCTCCCCCCAAGCTCCACAAACCCAAGACCACGACGGCCGCGCCCGACCCAACCGTCTCCGTGGTAAGCTTAGGCACAATTTTTAAAATTTGGTTACATGTCTCCCTCGATTTACGATTGGGTTACCGTACGTTCCTGAAAACCCGATCTTAAATAGAAAAATCATACAGCAAACCCTAAAGTTAATGGGGTAAATAGGGATGTGTTCTGGGACCAGCCAAAACCCAAACCCAAACACCTAAAAACCTATAATAATATCGTAAATTGGGGCATCGGATAGTGAGGGAGACCTGTATTTGCTAAATAGTTTTTTTCCACATAGTGATTTTGATAAGTTCTTTCGTCTGTATATGTCGTCCCTGTTTTGGTTTGTTTATTTTGCAAGTTTTATATTATAATTTCTACATAGTGATTTTGATAAGTTCTTTTGTCTTTATATATTGTGTCATCCTTATTTTGGTTTGTTTTATTTTGCAAGTTTTACATTATAATTTCTACATAGTGATTTTGATAAGGTGTTTTGTCTTTGTATTGTGTCTTTCCTGTTTTGGTTTGATTATTTTGCAAGTTTTACATTATGAATTATCATTTGATCTGACATCTTGTGGGTTAATATATTATTTGGTTTAGTTATTATTGATGATTCTGTTTAATAATTTTGGAGTAATTACACTAATAATCTTCAGTGTTATTTTATCTCTGCTTCCCAGGTTGAAGCGAAGGAGAGGGAAAAGGAAAACATTAACGACAGCTTCGATGATACACCAAAACGGAACGTCAGTCCGAGTCAGGGGGGGTCGGACGAACTATCCTCCCCGTCCATGTCGCCCAAGGAAGACGCTTATGTATTCAAGGACGAGGAGGAAAACGACTTTGAACCCAACTTCCGCAGCCTAAAGAGCGGCCGGAAGAAGTCCCACACGCTGAAGGAGACGCAGGTTTCGTCCGAGCGGCGGAAACAGAAGCGCGCCAGGGAGAAAAAGGTCCGTGCGGAAGCCAAACAGCAGAAGGAGTCACCGGAGACGGCCAACGATGAGAGGCGGAGGATAGACAAGGAAGTAGGAGAGGAGAAGAAGAAGAGAAGAGAAAGTACCAAAGAGGAGGAGAGTATAGAAGAAGAGGAAGAAGAGAATGAGGAGGAGGTGGAGGAGGAGGAGGTGGATAAAGATAAAGAAGAAGAAGCAGAAAAGGTGGAGCAGGAGGAAGAGGAGGAAATAGTTCAGCAGAGTATAGAAGTGAAGCCCAAATCACCGGAGAAGAGGAGTTCCACAGAAACCCGACACAAACACTCGGAAGTAAAGAAACAAACACCAGAAAAAAGTCATACCAGAAACGAAGACATTTCATCACCTGAGAAAGGTTAGTATATAATGTACAGTCGGCCTAATAAGTGATGTCTCGGCACCAATTATGTTTTGATCAATAATTGGTATCGGCAATATTACACATGATTTCTTCTTTTTGAGTGAGATATACAAACATGTTCCTACACTTACCCATCCTATTCAACATTAATACAGCACAGAGCGAGCCAAACGTAATGACAGCCGAGACATGACTTATTAGCGCCACCGTACAGTACAGGTATTATATTTGTAAATGACATTACTGTATTTGATACCGTAAAGTGATAATGTAGTTTAATGTCACTGTTATAAAAAATAATTTGTACCGTACAGAACTTTATGGAAAGAACATTTTGTAAATACAGTAGTTAAATAATGTATTAATTATTTATCTATTGAACAACTAATGCTGGTATCATTAAGATAAGGTAGCAATTAAAATGTATGTACCGGGTATATACTCTAGCACCTTCCCCAGTTTTCCTTTTTTTTTTTTTTTTTTTTTTTTTTTTAATTAATTAATTTATTTATTTTTATGGGGGTGGCCGACTCCAGACAGAGCCCGAACAGGGACATCACAACACATCAGAAAAACAATACAATACAAAACATATATATCTCACACACATCTAGGTCGCCCAGGAGAAATACCCAGAGACCCAGGTCCATTTGGGGTCCCCAGCAAAAGATTCCCAGGTCCCAGATCCCCCGGAGAGGCGCCGATTTCCGCAGGCAGACCCGCAGCGAAGCTTCACCACCACAAGCCCGCCCACCATGCTTCCAGGCGCACCCTTCATTACCACCGGCTCCTTGGGCCAGGCCCCTGATGGACTATTATCTAGTCCAACTGGCGGATGACCCCTTCTCCCAAGTGACCACGTTACATACTGTACATACATACATACAAGTTTAAAGACCGTTTGTCCACAGAAGCTGTGGTTACAGTCTCACGTCCTAAATGGCAGCTTTCCAGGTGGTCCTGTCAAGGGCCGCCTGTGTTGTCAAGTTCTTTATTTTGAGATCGGACCGGAGTACCCGAGCCCACGTCATTCTAGGTCCACCAAGGTCCACCCCTACGCGCAGCGTTCACACTCATCTATTCACAAGCATTCTCCATTCATTCCTGTTTATTACCACTTCCCCCGCCTGATCTATAATCATTCCTCTATCATCCAAAGCTTGTCTTACAGTCTCTCCATCTCAAAGGGGGTCTTCCTGCCCTTCTATCTGTATCTGACTCACATATTCTCTTTGCAATTAAAATAATTCAAATTAAAAAAGCGATTTTGATAATTTAATTTGACTTTATATTGTCCTTGTCCCAATTTTGGTTTGTTTAGTTTGCAAGTTTTACATTTTAATTTATTATGTAAGTGATATAATGTTAACCCTTCCTACCCGGGCTGCCTTAGGTAAGGACAGCTCGGCAGAAGGGCCGCTACCCGGGCTGCCTTACCTAAGACGGCAGCTTAATAGCCTAATTAAGCTTGGTCTGAACGCCGTGCGTACGACGTATGTCAACAAACCCAAGCGTTGCGTCACCGCACCTCCGAAAACAAGAAGGAGAAGACTTCAATGTTATTGTTCTGACGTAAGACGAAATTAGTGTCTGAAAAGCCCCCATATTGGCAACATCTCTGCAATATTTGCTCCACTGAAATCGTCAGCACAACTGAACCAGTTGACTTACAGAGCTCTACTCAACGCCAAAATACAGATTGAAAACCGCACTACGATTATAGATGAGTGGGAAAGTTCTAGCAGTGAAAATAAACATAAATACGGTAGCCTAGGCCTAGACGTTTTTCAGCCATTTCGCCCGGGTACGGGCGACCGTCCTTAGGTAAGACTGCCCGGGTAGGAAGGGTTAAATTAATGTGTTTTGTTTGTTTTTTTAGCATTCTGAAAATGCATTTCCCATAGTAAGAAAGTATAATATGTTTATTGTTCCCACAGAGATCAGTACAAAGGAAGCGACACCAATCAAAAAGAGCAGTTCCGGGGAAGGCACCAGAAACTCTCGAAGATCAGTGGTGGCTACGGCCCCTTGCGAGGCCGCCGAGTCCAAGATCGAAGAGGTTAAGGTTGCTGCCCCCAAACTTCCCGAGATTAAAGTTGTTGTACCTCGGATTTCTGAAGATGAATTGTTGAAAGACAAGGATATGGAAGCCAAAGTGTCGGAGGGTAAAGATGGCGAGGAACACAAGACTCCTTCACCGACGAAGAGCCGGCGGGAGCCTTCGGCAACCCGCAGTCGCAGGAGATTGGCCCACGAGGAGGAGAAGAAGGAAGAGAGTTCATCAAAGGGCAGGAGAAAGTCCGAGCACGGAGACAACGACAAGGAAAATCAACACCAAACTCGCAGCAGCAGGAGAAAGTTAGAACACGGCGGGGGTGAGAGCGAGGATGAGGGTCGCAGGGAGGTGCCGCACAAGAGTAGGAAAGTTGAGGCGGAGGTTGAACAACATGAATCACCAAGACCGAGGGAAACTCCACATAAGAGTAGAAGTGAGTCGGAGGTGGAACATGAAGATAATACAAGGAGTAAGGAGAGTCCACATAAGACCAGAAAGTCCGAGGTGGAACAGGAAGATACCAGGCACAAAGAGAGTCCACATAAGACCAGAAAGTCCGAGGTGGAACACGAAGACACCAGGCACGAGGAAAGTCCACATAAAGGCAGAAAAGCTGAGGTGGACCAGGAAGAGGCCAAACACAAAGAGTCTCCACATAAAAGCCGGAAAGTTAAGTCGGAGGTGGAATACGACGATGGCAACAAACACAAGGAGTCCCCACACAAGAGCCGGGAAGGGGAACATGACGATCCTAAAAGAAGGGAATGCTCGGCCCGGATACGCAAGAGACTGGAAGCCAAAGAGTGCCAGAGGGAGAATCGTCGGAAACTAGAGGAGGAAGAAGTGGAGAAGGAGAAGCGCAAAAAGGTCGAGGCCGTGGAACGCGAACGGGAAACTCGGCGGGAGAATTCCTTGCGACGGAGAAGACGATTGGAGCTTGGTGAAGCTGAAGAGCCAGACCCACACAAAGAAACCTCGGTCAGGAGAAGCCGGAGACGTCTGGAGACTGAAGAGAGCGAGGAAGATACAAAAAAGGAAAGCCCATCGAAAAGCCACAAGAAACCGGAAGCCGAGCACACAGAAGAAGACTCCCACAGTGCCGGTACCAGTCGAGATGGGTCGAGAACGCGGAGTAAAGCAGACCCTCACGAACCAGAGAGTCAGCCCCCCGTGGTAAGTCTCCGGGAGTCTTCAAGGACCAGGAGAAAACCGGATCATCCTGAGGAAGATCAGAAGAAGGAATCTCACAAGGAACCAGAGCGTCCACACAGACTCAGGAACAAAAACCAGTCAGTCCAAAGCAGCGCTAACAACAGGGAAAGTAGGAGGAGGAAGCACTCGGAAATAGAAGACGAAACAGACCATCACAATCATCATCATCAACAGGAACAAGGTAATAGAAGAAGTTCGAGAGGACGGCCCCACGAACCGGAGGAATCTCCAAATGTCCGGAGCAAAAGACTCAAACGGAACGGGGAGGGAAGCCGAAGTGCGACGAGAAATGAAGAGCACGAGAAAAACAACCGCAAGAAAGAGGAGACAATTGGCAAGAGAGAGAAGGAAGGGGACGACTCATCAAGAACACGGAAATCAAGACGAATTGAAGAGCATCCACCGGAGAATTTAAATTTGCGGACAAAAAAATCCCGTGTGAGCCGCCAGCTGGAGGGAGCGGCGGCCGGTCTGAGAAACAACGCGACTCACGGTGACTCGCAAGACTCTCAACCCATGGACGACCAACAGCAGGATAGGGAAAAGGATGAGGCTGATGGGTAAGTACTCAACGCACTTTCTGTTTTGTTTACATCATTCCATTTTGTTCTTGCATGACTTGAAGAATTAATTTGGAAATGTGTCTCATATTTTTTGTTTGTTTTTGGTTAGTGTTTATTGGGGAGCCTTTAGAATGTGGAAATTAGACAACCTTTCACTCAGTAGCCCTCCCTAAAATAGTATAATTTTTCTATTTAATCTAAAAGTTGATATATATATTATGTCACAGTCTTGATGTCATATATCTTTAATTGAATATTTTGTCATGAAAGTTATATACAGTACAGTAGTACAAAAGTGTTAATGGCGTTTTATAAAAATATCTTCAGTTGTCCATTATCCATCATTCTAAATGGTCTCTGTATTTATGATAGATGAGGGAATGACAGTTTCATGAAGTGCAGTGCCGACGTAGACCTTCAGTGAATGTTGTATATAATTATTAAGTATTTTTTTTATCAAGTAGGTAATAGTTTGAGCTGTCTGCTTTAGAAGGAGAGTTTTGCCACCTTGTTTTTATTTTCTTCTATACACCATGTTGCGTACCTCGAACTGTGTACGGTACCTTTCATTGTTGTACAGTCGCGGTCATAAAGTTCCGTCACCCCTCCTCAATGGTCATTAAGTCCCGTCACCCCTCCTCAATATCTAAATGAGCTTTAGCCTCTTTTGGTGCGGGTCCCGAGCTGGATAAACAGGTCTAAAAAGGCCTCTTCCAGAACGTCTACTGTAAGATACTGTAAGATTATCTAATTTCATCTAATAATTCTTTGCATTGCAACTATTTTTGTTGTTTTGTTAGTTGTGTTTGGCATGTATGTTGTAGAGTTATTAAATTTTATGATCTTGACAAAATATAAATGTATTATCTAGTCTTGCCTGCATAAATACTCAATAGGTAAAGTTCTGTACATACATACATACATACATACATAAAATTTTAAGACTGAGTGTTCCACACATAAGTGCAGTTTCAGTCTCTTGTCCTAATGGCGGCATTCCAGGCAACCCTGTTAAGGGCTGCTTCACTTGTCAAGTTCTTGGATTTGAGATCGGCGCGTATAGTCCGATCCCAGGTCTTCCTCGGTCCACCCCTTGGTGCAGCTCCCTCCACAATCACAGACCTGCATTTTTTCACCCAATTTTGTTCATCCATTCTCTCCACATGTCCATACCATCCCAGTCTATTTGTACGCATCACCTCGCTAATACTCTTTATACCTAAACGTCTCCTCAGCTCAACATTTGTTATTCTATCCTGTAGCCTGGCCCCACACATCCATCTCACCATTCTCATCTCATTACGCTCCATTCTGTTGACATCCTCTACTTTAACGGCCCCTGTTTCTGAGGCATACGTCATTGCACTTCTAACACATGAGGCATACACCTTTCCCTTCAGGGGGAGAGGCATTCTTTTCATGGTCAGGATTGGCATCAATTACATACATACACACATACATAAAATTTTAAGACTGAGTGTTCCACACATAAGTGCAGTTTCAGTCTCTTGTCCTAATGGCGGCATTCCAGGCAACCCTGTTCACTTGTCAAGTTCTTGGATTTGAGATCGGTGCGTATAGTCCGATCCCAGGTCTTCCTCGGTCCACCCCTTGGTGCAGCTCCCTCCACAATCACAGACCTGCATTTTTTCACCCAATTTTGTTCATCCATTCTCTCCACATGTCCATACCATCCCAGTCTACTTGTACGCATCACCTCGCTAATACTCTTTATACCTAAACGTCTCCTCAGCTCAACATTTGTTATTCTATCCTGTAGCCTGGCCCCATACATCCATCTCACCATTCTCATCTCATTACGCTCCATTCTGTTGACATCCTCTACTTTAACGGCCCATGTTTCTGAGGCATACGTCATTGCACTTCTAACACATGAGGCATACACCTTTCCCTTCAGGGGGAGAGGCATTCTTTTCATGGTCAGGATTGGCATCAATTCTCTGAACTTCTCCCAGCCATACCTAATTCTAGCAACAGTGGCAGCCTCGGCCCCACCACCGGCAGAGATGGTATCTCCTAGGTAACAAAACTTGTTCACCAGCTCCAAAGACTCATTTCCAAAAATCACAGCCACAGGATCATCACTTAACACAAGCTCGCCTTTGCACACTACGCACTCAAATTTCTCTATTTCTGACTTATTCTTCGGCAGGGGCCCCTTTATTCTACTACAGCGCTTACTCCCATGGTTTACCCAACATCGACAGATGCTACATTGAATTGAGTTAACGCCCACTCCCTTTCCACACACTGCACATGGGTATGCACCACTCTTTTCCACATTGCCTCGTCTCAATCTACAATGCATAACCTTGGTTTTGTTAATATTGACTCTTAAACCCTTGCTCGCCATGCCCTCTCTCCACTCTCTGAATTTGGCCTCAGCATCTTGCATACTGTCAGCTATTAGGACTAAATCGTCTGCATAAAACAGTTCCAACGGGAATCCGCCTCTAAAAACTCTAGACAGTGCCTCCAAGACCATAATAAAGAGGAGGGGGCTTAACACTGAACCCTGATGGACTCCAACACGGACTGCGTACTCATCACTCAGTACACCCTTCACCCTCACCGCACTTCGCGAATCCTCATACATCTTCATTATCACACGCACCAGCCACTCTTTCACACCAAGTTTCCTCATAGCCCACTGCACGACATCTCTAGGCACCCTATCAAAGGCCTTCTCCAGGTCTACAAACACAAAGTAAAGATCCCTGCCTTTTAGTAAGTATCTTTCCTGTATCTGCCTGACTATGAAGATAGCATCGGTTGTACCCCTTCCTGGCATAAAACCAAACTGCATATCATCAATAGATATGCTTTGCCTGATCAAACCCTCAAGGACTCTCTCACAGACCTTCATGATTTGGTCAAGCATTTTCAGGCGGCCCCTATAATTTCCTCTATCTAGCGCATCCCCTTTTCCTTTGTATATATTTACTATTACACTTTTGAGCCAATCCTCTGGGATTTTCTCATCTTTAATAATGGTGTTTATCAACTCAGTGACTAAGTTTACACCAATCTCCCTGAGGCTTTTATCATCTCAGCGACAATGTCGGAGCAACCTGGAGCTTTACCGTCCTTCATTTTATTGATTGCGTCGCTCACTACAGCTGGTGCTATCAAAGGAGGGGGCCCAGATATTGGTTTTTCGATACTAAGCTGTTCCTTATCCCATTCAAACTCTACATTTAGCAATCGTTCATAGTGTACCTTCCATGCTTCTCTGATTTCATTTTCTGCATACACAATCTTCCCATTATCATTTCTAACACACTGTTCACCTATAATATCCCTACTGTCATTTTTAACTCGCCTAGCTAGGTTGAAGATCCCATTGGGATTGTCAGTGTTACACACTTGTTCGAGGACCAGGTCCTTAATGCGATTTTTAGCATTGTAAATAACTCTTTTGGCAGTTCGTTTAGCTGCCTGGTATTCCTCCCTGCTGCCTCCTTTCTTCCATGCTTTGAAGCATCTCCTTTTCTCTTTCACAGCATGTTCTACCTCATCGTTCCACCACCAAGAGGTCTTATTCCTGGGGTGACCCTTTGTTTTCCCACAGACTTTGTCAGTGGCAGCGATAAGGCTATGCTTAAGAAAGTTCCATTGGCTATTTACAACGTTAGGCCTAGCTTCCTTATTTCTATTCATTTCCTCCAGTTCACCATGAAACCTATCCCTAACTTCCTTGTCCTTCAGCAGCCACACTTTCCTTTTGGGTATGTAAACCCGGCGCTTAGGGATCTCTGTATAAGCTCATGTCGCACACAAGTAGCTTATGCTGGGGGATACATTCTTCGCTCGGGATGACCTTTACATCTCGAACTAGTTTCCAGTCTTTCCTGTTAACCAAGAAGTAATCTATCTGGCTACTGGAGACCCCAGAGTTATATGTGATCAGGTGGCTCTGTCTTTTCTTGAACTTTTGTGTTACAACCATGTTGAGTGCAATGCAGGACTCCAATATATATTCTCCTTCTAGATTTCTCCTTCCGTAACCATTTCCTCCATGTACCCCCTCGTATCCATCTGCAGATGCTCCCACGTGACCATTGAGGTCCCCCCCCCACGATTGTTATTTCGTTCTACGAGAGGCCTGAAATGACACTGACGGTGTCATTCCTAGTCCTCTTTTATCTCTTTATGTAAACCAGTCTGTGGGGCATATGTATAGTAATTACATTTTGCAACTAGAGAGAAAGGTAATATTGATGTTGGGGAAGCGTGAACATTTATACCGTGACTTTAGGCTATATAGATATCCGGCGGTTTATTTAATGAAATTCAGAAAAGCAAATCATCCATTACTTTAAACCACAAAATTGAAGTACGAGGTGTGCAACAGGACTGCTTAAGTTGGCATAACTCTATAGACAGCTCTAGTAATATTATGCTTGTTAGGTACAGCAATTTTTCTTAGTTTTCACCATATACAGGGTGTTTCATAAATACCTTTCATAAATTTCAGAATGAATAGACCTAGCAATAATAAATATACTTTACTATGTGACGGTTTTGGAAATTTCTCATATTACCGGATCTTACATTTTAGTTTAAATAGGAAAGTCTAGGGGATGAAAACGATCAGTAGATTACCATCACCTCAATTACTTTATTTTGTCATAAATGTTTGAACATCAATGTACTTTACAGTATTTACAATAGTTGCTCGAAGTTTCTCCCACCCTCGTTGATACAGGCTTGGGCTCGGCGCATAAGAGACTGTCGCACTCTTTCAAATAT
>CM064551.1:23081937-23136713 GCA_032716605.1 Paralithodes platypus | reverse complement strand
GCTTACTGCTTCTCTTATTTATCAGTTTTCTCTCTCTCTCTCTCTCTCTCTCTCTTTCTCTCGTTCTCTCTCTCTCTCTCTCTCTTACTGTCAGGTTTTCGCACCCTAACATTTCTTTGTTTACCGCGGCCGGGATCATGGATGCATTGATCTTGCGACTGCTTCTCTTATTTATCACAGTTTTTTTTCTCTCTCTCTCTCTCTCTCTCTCTCTCTCTCTCTCTCTCTCTCTCTCTCTCTCTCTCTCTCTCTCTCTCTCTCTCTCTCTATCGTCATTAAAAGTTTGTTTTTATCTCGCATTTGCTATTTGTTATTGTTATTCCTATGATCTGCATTTTTACATTTAGTTCATCTTTGTGTTTAGTTAAAGGTTGAATGTAAATGATCGCTACCTGTTTCTTTTGTGTTTTGTATTTGTCCCTCTGGTCCATCACTGAGGCCGGTGTAAACATGTCATATTTACGGCCTCACTTTAAAACATACTTGTTTACTAGACGGGAAAACTAAAATATAAAAGGTCTGGGAGTATTTTATTTGCCACCAACATTTAGGATCAACTCCCGGATGTTGTCTTTGGTGCTGTGGGTCCACCCCCACTTTTACAGTGGATATTTGTCATATGTATGTGAGGCGGATGTGAAAACATGTATATTTTGATCCAACAAATGTGACTTTAGTGTCCGGTGAAATACAGATTTAAAAAAACGTAAACTCTGAAAATGAAAATCATGTATCAAGATTATTTTCTTGCCGACTAAGATTGAATATTATTAAGACTTTTCACAGTAACGATCCCTTTATATAATGACCTAAAGGTCCTCATGAGATACTCAAGCCAAACTCTTCACAACCTTTGCCTCGGCTATTCTCAAACAGTAATAAGACTTTCACTGACTATGGCAGGCCCCAAGGAGCAGCTGACCTTCTTCCTGTAAAATCCTTTGGTAAACTATCCCTCTATCTGGGCCTTTATTGGCTAATTTGTGTTCCATTGCTTGCGGGTAGTGATGGCCCAATCTTTGTTCACTCCCTCAACTTATCATCTCTGGTGTTCCTCCGGGTTCTGTACTATCCCCAGGTCTGTTTATAATTTCCATTAATGATCTTCTCAAAACCGTACATATAGTCCTATCCACTCATATGCTGACAACTCTGCCTCTGGACTCGTTATTATAGTCGGCATATTATATGATATTTGATATATTCTCTAACAACCTTCTTCTGTTGTCAACAGGTAAAGATTCCAGCAAAAAGTGTCTCAACATCAGCCTGCCTCCACCATCAGTATGTATATAGTTGTTATTTGTACTTATCAACCGGGTTCACTCCTAATACTGTTGTCAACACCCATGTATGCGTTTTCGGTATTGGTTTTCAAGATAAATTATTCGGTTTTAATTATAAATCTATTAACTGTAGTGTCATTCATATTTGCCACTACTAATTAATATCCTGCACCAGCAAAGGGTATTGCGAAGTTATGCGTTGAATTTATTAATTTACAAAACTAAAGTTATTAATGTAATATTTCATATTCATCCCTGGAATCACCTGAAACTATCAGTGGTCTTCATTGCGCGGCTTGCGAGCCTAGTGGCGGCTCGCCAATGACCTGAATTGGCCGGCTCGCGAAGAGAGGAGATGAGAGAGAAGTTCATCAGTAATCAGAGAAAAGTCCAAAAGTATTAGATATAAAAATTGCCTAATTATTATGTATCGGATGTATCCCTTAACCCGTGGAGCCCGGCTAGTTTTGTAAATAAGTTTGCGCACCAGAACCAGGCCGGTTTTCAAAAAATGGTTTTATTCCAGAAACAATAGCGAATGGGTTAGGAATGAAGGAAAAAAACCATGGAAAACTGACCTCAAAAAGCTTAAAAAATTGTCCTACAGAGCCCCCGAAAATGGATTTTACAAGAGTAAAAAATTTGAAGAAAAATATCCAAAAAAACAATGGTTAATTGCGCGGCTCGCGCGGCCACGCACCTGGACGTTGAGAGTTTCAACCATCGGCACGGTTGCGTGGGCATACGTACACAGTTCCCAGTACAAATCTGAGCCCTCTTGGAGTGGCTACACCTGAAGGTCACGGTCGGCGCAGTTAGGGTGACGCGCCAGGCTGGTCTGCTGGGGCCTGTTGCGTTACATACATCGCCGGACCGCGTCAGGACGCGTCGCTGGGGCTATACGGGTTAATAAAATTGCTAATGGGAGATAGGCCTGGTGGCCCCCTAACAAATTATTTACTTTTAATAATTATTCAACACAAAGAGAAAGAAAGGAGAAAAGAGTGAGCAACCCATTAAACAGGAATGATGGAGAGCGAGGAGGAGAGAAGATACGAGCCTTCTGTACAGGAACTGAAAACGTGTGAGTTACATACGTCCAGCGCTCGGCCCATACTCAGCCGGTCGTGTCCATTCACTGTTTATTAACACCACATCAGAAAAGGGCAATTGGAAGGAAATATTGAACACAACAGTGACATGAAAACGGGTAGCATGAGGACTATAAGAAACAGTTTTTAAAAAGGAGGGAGACTCGGCTATCATTTATATTTGAGGAAAAGAAATATATAAGTAATATTAAAATGGTCACAAAACTAACAATAAGGAAACTGCCATCGTTCAAAGAAACGAACTCCTGGATAGAATAGTGCGCCAATAAAACAACAACAACAAACTTTCCCTTAATAATTGCTGAGGGGCACAGGGCCTTGGGTGGGGCTTTGGTTTTCAACCCCCTTTTTTTTTTTTCCACGGGCCGTTGGCCGCCACCTTTCCTCAGCTCCCTGCCTTGGAGTGGCTTCGGTCACCCGGGCTTTGTTAGTGGTTAAAGCAGGGAGGATTTTGTGGGGGCTGCTCGTTTGATGGGCCTGGTCCTTGCTCGAGGGACCTTGGGGCGGTTTCGGCCAGACAGCCTGGGGAACAACAACAGACAACAACATCAGAGAAGTGGGTTATGGTGCCTCCGTAAATTAGTGTTATTTTATGAGAAAAAGACTGTTTTGGTGGATGACCTAAACTCGTATTTTTACAAATTCAAAACGCTGTATTTTTCCATATTGGTTATTTTTTCACCCATTGTGTCGTATTCCAAGCAGTGAACTATCCAGATTCCAGGCTATATATAATCAAAAATAGGACAAATTTATTATAACAACGTAAGCATCACAAAAGAAGATGAACCAACCAGGAAATACAACCTCTCTACAAGTGGACAAATTACAAGTACAGGCATGGAGAAAGTAAAATGAACAGCTGGCTCGTTTTCCAGTCATCACAACAATGAAAGTATTTATTTTCTTAAATAACTGCCACATGTGTTTGTAATATTTCATTAATCGATTTAGGAGTAGAGTTGGTTGTAGGATGATAGAACATAATAATTTTATATTATGTCAAGTCAAGAATTCAATATCATTTATTTTTACTAAATAATTTCAATATAATTGTTACTAGTCTTGTTCTATAAATTATGTGGCTATGGAAAACCCACAAAAAATATGTAATAATTCCTATATATATATATATTTTTTTTTGTCTGCTTATCTAATTGTGGCTTATTTGCCTTATGGCTTATGCGGCTGCACACTCTGAATATATCCGGAACTTTTGGCTCTCTTGAAAAAAATTAGTGAATAAACACTGGACCTGAAAAAGCCTCCGAATAATTTGTCTTAACCAGCAACCAGTAAGTGAGTTATGCAAACATTCCCAATATAGTTCTTACTCCAATACTACGCGTTATTGCAATTATGACACATAGTTATTATGGTTAATGGAATAAATTTAGCCATTCGTTCAGTATTGATATTTAAAAGTTTAGATTAAAAACTATTATGGTTTAGAGCTTCACAATATGCACATTTAGCGGTTATACTATTCATATACTGATGTATACCTAGGGTATATCAAGCATAGTGTATTCATAGGCTAGACCTATACTATTCATATACTGGTGTATATCGAGGGTATATCAAGCCTATTGTATTCATAGGCTAGACCTAGACTTCAATCGTCTTAGGTTAAATTAGACTGAAATTAAACCGTCATATTATACTGTAGAGCTAAAGGAATGAGTTTACTGTAGTTCTAATGGACTACCATAATATGTACTTGTATACCAATGGTTTGGATAGAAAGTTACATTAGTAGAAAATTAACTTAATTTACAGTCATAGCTGATCTCGTATCAATAATCTATATATTGAAACTCTTCAGCATAACATATAACAACTCAAACCAGGTATAAACTCCAGCAGACAATATACACGGATATGAAAACAGTACAATTAATTAATAATTATAAATAGATAGAACAATAGAAGGCTAATAATATATAATAAATAATACGTAATTACGTAGAGTAAGCTTTGGTAGACGTGATATTATTTGGAAATAAGTCAGCTGATTTTATTTGTTTCTTTTCATAGATCTAAGTTTGCTCAAGTATAATTATGTTGTCCTGTATAAAGGTTTAGCTTTCAAAGCTAATGTCAACTTTATTAAAAGCCACTTATTTATTTTGAAATAATTGGATTTAACCCCCAATTTGCATAATTTAAAGTTCCTTTACAAAGCGACACCAGCAATGGTTTCCCTTATAACGTAATTGTTGCCATTAATGGCACTGAAGTGGCCGTGGTCTCCAGTCTGTGCTCGTTAGTGGTAATTGGTCTGAGGTACAAGTGATCATTAACAGATAATTAATGTTTTAATATCAGATGGGTTATATGAAAAAGGCTAAACATAGTCTACATTTTCACAGTCTTCCCTTTCACTCCAATTGTGTTGAGGTGTTAATACTTAGTACGGATTTCTTTAAATGTATTGGTTTATAAAACATTAAACATTATCAATGCACTTTATTAGTATGTTTTGTCCAACTCTACATATTATCTTAAAATAGTCTTTTTCAGAATTAGTGCATTAATTTGTGAAGAAATCAGATTTGCTTAGTTTTTTCTATTATTGTGTGGTTTGCTTGATTACTTTAAGACTGTGTTGAAAAGTGTTTTTAGACTGTATTGCAAGTGTTGTTTGACGTTTATAAGTCAGTTTATGTACCCTTCATCAGTATTCCGAGGGTGGTGGTTGGGTGAGTGAGACGGTCAGGCAGGACATTATAACACCTGTTGGTATCAAGGGAGAATATTCAGTAGGTGCTCATTTGCATGTGAGTGGACAAACTGTTTTACACACACATTTTGCACCATGTTAAAACGTCACGCTATAAGTGTTCTACCTAATGGATACATGTACACGCTGCGCTCATTATTGCACATACATACACGCACAAACATACTTTTCCAAAACTATCTCCCAACAGGTTTTATTCCCTTAACTTTTCTTGGGAAACTGCGGGCCACTTCTTCATTCATCTTGTTTACTGATTTTTACTTTTATTCAGTTGTATTATATTTTTGTCTCGTTTAATTTCCTCCATACTTTTTTAAAGATTTACTGTATATATGCTCATAAAATAAATTGGTATATTTTTCTACCTGCTTCCTTTGGGTTCCCTCTCCTGCTACCAGTCCACTCTCACGTATCCAACCAATCTCCCTTAATTTCATTCCACCTCACCATCCTGCAGTTCAATGCAGTTTTTCGACGCTCATCCCCATGGCCTCCCAATCCCTCTCTGTAATGGTGGACATCAGAGGTGGAGTCGACCAGTGTCGCTTATGCCACGTGAATCTTAGCTCTGATCAGCATAATCTACCTTATGACACTGGTTACAAAATACATCACATCCACCACCATTCCAACAGAACGATAACACTCCACATACAGTACAGTACAGTACAAATGCTTCTTACACTGCACACAATCGTCTAAAAATAGGTAGAACAAAATACTAAAGACGTCGCCGGTACATAAGGAGTTAATATATTATATGTGTAGTCCAGGTTGGTATCACAGCTGCATGACCAACCCGTAAGTTTACATCATAGCTTAGGAAAATGTGTTTCGTCATTTTCAATTTCATACATGTTTATATGTGATAATGGAGGTCGTGACACTAATACTACAGTGTTTATAGACAATTGTCCATGACAGAGGTATATCCTTTCTTGTGTACGTTTACTGTTTGTTTCCAATTAATTGTCTTACTAAAATCAACTACATCGGATAATGAGCCTTCGTATTTTTCTATATAAGCCGTCGCCATTATACTGTACTCCTGCTACGGGTACACATTGTTATTTATCTCGTTTATTAAAAGGGTTAAACGTGATTTAGAATATCCTTGGGCTCTAACAGACCTATCAAAATTAAATATATCCGTACAATGGTAGGAATACAATAGGCTAGCTCAACAGATGTCCATAGGAAGGCATTTACTACCATATATTGTAGATCACTCAATAACTGTCAAAGTGATGCCATTGAACCGTTACATGTCTGTCTGTCTCCCAATGATGCTTTATTGGATTTCTGTTTTTGATGGTGAATAGTCTCTCACACACATCAATTATTACACAACATATCGACTGGTTGGTGGTCATCGGTCACTTGTGTTGATTATTGTGCCTTGGTGTATAACTATGGCAGTAGTAATTTATATGATGATAATTAAATGTTGCCTTTAAGTCTCATGTAATTTGGGATTTACTTGATGTTACCATGTATAGTGATACAAACATCCTAGTAATTTCATCCAATGCATGAATATATTCCTTAAAGCGCTGAAAACATGCACACAACTGGCATACATAAACAACACATGTTATATTCAGGAAAGTCAATTGTCTGATGTATAGTACGGTGTACTACTATTATATGATCAATAATACTCTGCTTATATAATGTTAATCATTATCATCAGATCGGTATATAGGCCTATTAGCTGGGTATGTTATGAAAGCATTGTATGTATTGACTTTCATTAAGTTTAAACTTAGCTTCTCGTATAACATTTCTAATTTGACTAGGGCTGTTCTATGAATGTTTATTTGGTGGCTGTATCGTCACCGAAAGGGTTGTTTCTATTACAATATAGTATGATGTGTGTATGTTAATGTTCTGGTCTGCCTGACACGTGTTCCTGAGTGTACATAGTTCATGGTCCAGGGTGAACATTGGTAGCATCAGGGAGGGTATTTTCCTACAGGTAAAATAATCTGCAGACCATGTTTCGTATTGTTGTGGATGTGTTATTCCGATATGATAGCCAGGGTCAATGAGTTACCATGTCACTTAATACCCGTATATTGGAGATTGGGATGAAACATTGACTCCCATGGATGATATCGATTCATGTAATTAATGTATCTGTCCTTACCTTGGTGTACATTAAGCAGTGTGGAATCATAGATGCTCCATGTATGACTGTTGTGTCTAACTATGTGTGTATGTTTGCTTGTATGAGTGTGTGCTTTGCATATAGTTGTGAGTTGATGCGTGTGTGCTCGTGCAGACAAGTTTGTGTGTACCTGTGTAAGTTTGTTTAATTTCCGCGAATACTATGTACATGCTGTACATTGAACTTACTTGTAGACATTGATCATACATATATAATACTGTCTGGCAAGTTGTGAATATCAGCCACAACGTTACTGTTAACTTGTGAAGGCTTCCCCTTTGTCTGATACTTTGCCTGAAACAGTCCGTTATTTCTTGAAAAGTATACTGTACTATTGTGCCATACATGCTGCCGTAGGCTTGGACCACAAGGTGTTATATTTACAAAGATACCCTTGTGTGTGTATTCACTTGCTTGTTCGTCCAGGGGAATCCACGCAAATGCGAGCTAAGCTCATTATTATCGCGCCTCCTTAACTGGGAATGTATTGCGTGAAATGCATGTTAAGTGTTTATGTATCGTTGAAATGGCTGTGGATGTGTGTGTAGTCTGTATTTTTGCCAATTGGCGGCATCTGGAAACAAAGGCTTAGGGTTAATCTGTACGATACCATTCTCACTACGGTAACAGTCTCACCCGAAGGCTTAGGTTGACCAGTAGCTTAGGTTGACCAGTACGATACCCATCTCACCATGTAACCGATCACCAACACCAGATGGGACGTCACAACTTCGTCCACTTATACCAGGTTCCTATTTATACTGCTAGGTGAACAGAGGCTACACCGTTAGGAGACTTGCCCAAATGTCTCTTCCCCGCCCGGGTCTCGAACCCGGGACCTTCTGGTTGTGAGCCAAACGCGCTATCAGTTACGCCACGGGGAGGTGTGTGTGTGTGTGTGTGCGTGTGCGTGTGCGTGTGCACAGGAAGGTTTAGGGATACTAAGTTCATATTATTTGTAGTTGCATGTGTAAAAGTAGATTGAACCTTCAGTTTAAGTGTACACCATCTTTGAAATTCTTAGAAAGAACATGTTTAAGGTTTAGTTTGGCTTAGTTATGTTTGATCTGAATAGTTTTATTTAGTTTTATAAATCGAATTGTGTACTAATAAGTATGTACAATTTGCGTGTTTTCTCTTATGTATGTGTGTGTGTGTGTGTGTGTTCAAAATCTGTTTTGAAAATTGGTTTTCCAATTTATCGTTTACTTGATTGAATTGGCTGTTATTTTATTCCTCGTTCCTTTAATCATCTTTGGTGGCTTTCAGACGACTATATTGTTCTCACTAGTTCTGTTTGCCATATTTTACCTATTTTTTTTTTGCCTCACCATTTTCAGGTTTTCGGCAAATGTATTATGCCTGCCAGAATTTGATCCGTGTAGCCACTGCATATGGATGTATGAGAGAGAGAGAGAGAGAGAGAGAGAGAGAGAGAGAGAGAGAGAGATATGCTTGATGATCAACTTTTATATTATCTAGACATTATTGAGTATAAAGAATGATCAACATAAAAATATATGAAATACATTAATATATAATATATATAAAATACCACATTAACCCTCTCCGACATATGACGCAATTTTGAGCCTATTGGGGATACTTTAAAGCCTTTGTTTACCATCAGGGGTATTTAGAAACCTTTGGTTTAGTTACTTCAACCTCTGCAGTTGTCTTTGAGTTAGCTGTGGGCAGAAAACTAATTTTGGAGAGGAAATTATAAGAGTGAGAGAACTCTATTTCTTTTTGCTAACCTGGCAACCTCTGCGTCATAAATGCGTGAAAGGGTTAATACTACCTGTATTATGTATTTGTGTAAATCCTAGTGATTTCCTAAAAGACAGGTGAAGATGAAAGTACACTCCTCCCTCGGGTAGCGCGGGTATATCGTACTGGGACCGCGCCGCGCTACGCAAACACGCGCTACACAAAGCAAAGAACTTATGGGATTAATTCTATTGGTTCTGACGACTTCCCCAAAGTTACCTTTTTGACCATTTACCACCCAATAACCTTACCAAATATGGCTCAAACATTAGTAGCAGACAAGCTAACCCTATTTTACAGATCATATCTATGAAATGAGACACACAGATAAGTTACTGTTCATTACCTTGTCGAGTGGTGTTGTGGATGTGGTGCGTCGCGTCCCTCTCTCTCCCGCCCGCCTGCCTGCCCCCTCCCTTACCCCTCCCCTCCCCTCCCCTCCCCCACGACACCAAGATGGGCGTCACTGAGAGGAGGTTGAAGGCCTTGAGGAGGTTGAAGGCCTTTCCAGGATCTGGTCGTCATCGCCGAACCCTGAGAACAATGACATGTTGTCGTCAATGTCAACGTCAGAAGGGAGGGAGTCCGAATCGTCACCCAGCTGGCGTTCTTCCTCCTCCGAATCGTCACCCTGCTGCCGTTCCTGCTGTTCCTGTTGGTCATGGAAAAACTCTGTGATCCTTCTCTGTTGGCGAGCATTGACCCTCTCAGTAAACATCTCGGAGTAGTGTCTCAGCAGAGTTGAGAGTTGCATAGACGTTGCTCAAGCCCTATCCCTATTTGGATCCTTGTTCTGGATACGGTCAGCCATCAAGAGGGACCCCCCTCCTGCTTTGGCGATCAATATAACGACCAACAAGTTTCTCAGTCGTCTTGAGAACAGGTTGGCTACCTTAAAGGCATGTTGACTCGCTACGCCTGGGTTACCCTTGAGAACTTTTCGTATCTTGTCTCTATTCTTGAAGATTGTTCGTATTGTCGATTCATTCACCCCATAAGTATGGGCAATATGTGCCTTCTTGGTACCAGATTCCACCTTCTTCACCACCTCTAGCTTCTCTGCATAAGTGAACTTGCGGCGCTTGAGTGGTGGGGGCATGGTTGCGGTGATACTTGGTAGAACAGAAACGATTTGGGCGGGCACTATGTTATCACGGAGAGACGCAGCGTAGGCCTACCCAAGCGTGGGGGAGGCCGAGCCGAGCCGAGCCTAGCCAAGTCTGACGTCACGAGTCTACCGAGTCTGACGTCACGGCCGAGATATGGCGAGAGATGCCGAGCCCCCAGCCGACCACAGAGCGCGCTACATAAATAAAACCGTGTTAGATGCTGACTCGGCACACTAGGGGTACCCGCGTTAGACCAAAACCGCACTGTCCAAAGCCGCGCTACCCGAGGGAGGACTGTATTATCTCCAAATTCTTTGTTAGCAGAAGATTTCACAAAATTGTGCGCGTTTAACATTTTCATGAAGGTACTAATTATAAGTTTGTTTTCAGGCCAGCATCATGGTTCATCCATCATCATTATCGTCATCATAACAGCCGCTGGCCGGGGCACCAAGTACCTTTATAAGATTAGATAAATTCATCATGCCTGTGATGAAGTGTCGACAAGCCCAAGGTGTGTACGAATATTTTCACTGATTAAATAATTGAAAAAACGGTTCAAATTTTATTTATTCTGATACTCTGCTCTGTATTTTGTTCTGTTGAAGCCGCAGGTTTCACATACCTAACATGTTCTCGCACTTATATAAAACTAATCATGTCCTTCCGTGGAGTAGGCCACGTGTTGCATGCTTGATAAAATAGCTGGTGACATACTTTGTAACATTATTCAACCTCAGTGTCTAACCATATGATGTGTCTTACATTGTTTTTCTCTCTTACACACACACACACACACACACACACACACACACACACACACACACACACACACACACACACACACACACACACACACACCACACACACACACACACACACACACACACACACACACACACACACACACACACACACACACACACACACACACACACACACACACAACACACACACACACACACACACACACACACACACACACACACACACACACACACACACACACACACACACACATACACACACACACACACACACACACACACACACACACACACACACACACACACACACACACACACACACACACACACACACACACACACACACACACACACACACACACACACACACACACACACACACACACACACACACACACACACACACACACACACACACACACACACACACACACACACACACACACACACACACACACACAACACACACACACACACACACACACACACACACACACACACACACACACACACACACACACACACACACACACACACACACACACACACACACACACACACACACAACACACACACACACACACACACACACACACACACACACACACACACACACACACACACACACACACACACACACACACACACACACACACACACACACACACACACACACACACACACACACACACACACACACACACACACACACACACACACACACACACACACACGTATTTATAAATGTAGTCAAACACCGAACAAGGTTAATATGAGAGGCAGCAGGATTTCATCAAGTCACATACTCTCTCTCTCTCATAACCCCACATACATTTGCATTTTCGTTTCCTCGTGTCAACTCAACTTTATATATTTGCATACTGTGTGTGTGTGTGTGCGTGCGCGCGCCTGAGAGTGAATGGGAAGGAGGCAGCCAAACTGCTGAGAGGTCAAATCTAAGGAAACTCAGTGAGGCGATCACACCAATGAGAGAGAGAGAGAGAGAGATCTGAGATTTAGTAAAACCCCAAGAACATTTATGTAAACAATTCAGAGGAAGTGTGGACTTCGATATACATGAGCAATGCATGATAGTTTATCTCTGGAATCTATTTCATTATTTCATGTAGTCAGTATATTCGTCTCCAGACTTCACAATTTACGTATGCAAGGTTATAATTAAACCCTTTTAATTAAAAAAATAACATAGTTATTTTCCAAGGTTGAACATTATTGTCTCTGCACATTCTCTTTTAATATTTTCAAACGAGTTATATTAAGATACCTCTTCTCTATTATATATAAGTGGAAAAATGAAGTTGCAAAAGCGTAAAATGTTGAAGAAAGAAATCCATTAAGTTTGTTATCCCCAACTGATGAAAAGTAAATAAGGAAGCAGGGAGCAAACTTGTAGAGGAGGGGAGGGGAAGGGAAGAAGGAAGGGGCGTAACATAAAGAAGAAAAACAAAGTAATACAGGAAGAAGGAGAGGAAGCAGGTGATGAAATGACAACTTACTATGGTACAGTTCGTCTAGAGAACGTGATGTAGGAACACTGGGTAACAGAAAAGAGTACTATGAGAAGGGCAAGAGGAGGAGAAGAGTGTAATTGAAAAAAGTATAGTGAGATTGAAAGAGGAAAGGGTGAACGAACGATTGGAGAACTGAACAAGAAAGACAATATAAGGAAAAGGAGTTAAGAGTTAGGAGTAAGAGAGAAAGTAAAAAGATTACAACGACAAATATTTAAGACATATTGTTGTTAATTTAAAGAAAGTGATGATAACACATGTGAGTCGATATGAAGATGAAGGTGAGGAAAACAACTATAGAACAATGAATGAATGAATGAATGAATATAGAAAAGGTGGGTGAGGGTGAAAGAAGGGAAGTTTTTATTGGTTAAGTAGGAGAGACAGTGATAATAGTGGGAGAAATAGGGTGTCGGGGCTTGACCCAACGTGCGTGAGTTGAATAATTGAGCTGGGGTTGAGTTGATTTAGTTGGAGAAGTTACTTTAATGAGATTCAGGATGGCTTGCCAAGAAGGGGGCAAGGGATGGGGAGCAAGTTAATTTTGGGTGGTATAAAATCGAAAGTGCTTGCATGTTTTGGGGTTGTATTTTTGGGTGGTAGTAATTCGAAAATGGTATAAAAGGGGGAGGTAATTTTGGGTGGCATTGAGTCAAAAGGGGTACTGCTGGGGAAGTCTGTCAGTGGCAGAACCTGTAAGAAGGCTGTACTGTTTTATTATAGAAGTTACGTTAAAAGGTTGTTGTCTTGTACTTTGTCTGTGAAATTATACATTTTAATGGGAAGTGAAGCTAGGAATCTAGGTCAAGAGTGGTAGGGAGGTTGGACTGTGGACGAGCCGGCATGACCCACCTCCTCTACCAATCCTGATTTTAAGTGAATATTGGAATGGGTGCCTCTCTGTTGTTGGGGTGAAGGAGGTTTGACAGGGGGGGGGGGGGGGGATATAAAATTATGTTGAACATTTGGATGAAGTTATCATGAAAGGTCTCAAGTTTTATAATTTGTTTTTCTGCTAATTGCTGCCAATAAGTATTTAGAGGGGGGATGTGGGCTAGATTGTGAAGATGTTGTGCCGTCTGGAACTCATACCACTGAGTCCCGAACATCCACCTCAGTGCTTTATTTTGTATTCTTTGATATTTTAGTTGGTTGGTAGGGGCCGAAAGTGAAATGCTGAGTGGGACGTAGCACAAAAGAGGTCTTATAAGTGCTTTGTATAAGTGAAGCTTGGTTTTTATTGAGGCATTTCTGAATCGATAGATGGTTTGTAGGGATTTAGATGCGATGGCAATGGAAGTTTGTGCTTGTTTGTGGAATCGGATGTTTTTGTCGAATGTGAGGCCGAGTACTTTGTTTGTGGGAGAGACATTTATTTGTGTGCGGTTAGGGACAGGTGCTCGGGAGTTCTGGAATAAGGGTCTTGGGCGGTGATGTCCTTTGGCAAAGTATGTGACGTGTGATTTTTGAGGATGAGCCTGAATCCGCCATTTTTGCTCCCATTGTGCTACTTTGTCAAGTTCTCTTTGAGCTCTGTTTGTCAATGCGTCTATTGTGTCTGCTCTTATTATTTGCGTCACGTCGTCTGCGTACATTACTGTGAGAGAGTCATTGTGAGTGGGGTTGGGAAAGTCATTTGTGTATAGGATGTAGAGGGTAGGAGCGAGCACTGAGCCTTGAGGTACGCCTGCGTTTAGTGCAAATGAATCTGAATAAAGATTAGAAAACTTAATTTTGGCTGTTCTATTATCCAAAAAGTTGCAGAGAAGTTTCTGAGTAATTAATGGGAAGTGGAAATTTTCGCAGATTTTGTACTTCAAGCCTTCATGCCACACTGTGTCAAAAGCTCGTTTTATGTCCTTTGTAATTAAGGCTGTCTTGTTTTTTCGTCTGGACTGTTTGTTTATGTGAAGGTAGTTTGTGATAATGTTTAGTGCTTCTTGTGTCGATCTGTGTTTTCTAAAACCAAATTGCATGTTCGTGAGGAGTCCTTCGTCTTCGAGAAATAGTCTGAGTCGGTGGTTTATGATACGTTCTAGAGTCTTCCCAAGAGTCTCAAGTAGACTAATGGAGAGGAGTTACAGATATATGTACAACTCTCTCTCTCTCCACTTCTCTCAGCCACTCACCATTCAGTCATTACCCCTGAATTACTCTCTTAATACCCCAGTTCTAGACTGCCAACGGCCGCTCCACTTTTCTCACTAGGTTTTTTACGAGAGTCAATGGCTGGATAATTGGCTTGGATCAGGAGGGAAACAATTGGATGATACATGGAAGGGACCTGAAGATACAGTAAAAGAGAGGCAGGAGGAATACTGACAGATTGGAGTTTGTTTAATATTATGTGGGAGAGCAATAGGTGTTTGGTTTAGGAAATAATTATAGTTAATTTGGTACTGTTTAGTAATATTTAGTTAATTAAAATCACTGCGGAAATATCCCAAAGGAAGTTTAGCATAGTTTTAGTTGGATACCAGTGGGATACTGTTAGAGTTATTCAAGGTATATTCACCATAGTGCCAGGGGAACGTAGGGATGGTGATGGCAAGAGATAATATTGTGAACATGTATATAGTTGGCAGTATGAATTTGTATTCACATTGTGATTTTATGTTTGGAATGAAATCTAGTATAATTGGTTTTCAAGAATAAAATTTAACTAAACCATTATATAATGTTAAGAAATGGCTAGCTATGACGAACTATGAAATATTTATTGTATAATGTGTTGTCAGAGTCATTAGTTGAGTATAGAAACAAATAAAGCTTAACGTATGGTTATAAATATAACTCGGTATATATACAAATGTGCCATATCAGACACTATAAAATATCATGGGTCCCTTGAGAGGGCGTAGTGGGTGCGGTGTCCTCTGTTGGAAGAATTCTTCATGGTGTGTTCTCTGTGGCGCCATTTTGCACTTATATTAGTGTAATTTTGTTTGTCTGTCACTGTTGTGGTTACATCTATTATTGTTTGGGTCACACTGTTGTGGTTACGCCTATTACTGTTTGGGTCACACTGTTGTTGTTACAACTATTATTGTTTGGGTCACACTGTTGTGGTTACAACTATTATTGTTTGGGTCACACTGTTGTTGTTACACCTATTATTGTTTGGGTCACACTGTTGTTGTTACAACTATTATTGTTTGGGTCACTGTTGTTGTTACAACTATTATTGTTTGGGTCACACTATTGTTGTTACAACTATTATTGTTTGGGTCACACTGTTGTTGTTACACCTATTATTGTTTGGGTCACACTGTTGTTGTTACAACTATTATTGTTTGGGTCGCACTGTTGTGATTACACCTATTATTGTTTGGGTTACACTGTTGTTGTTACAACTATTATTGTTTGGGTAACACTGTTGTGGTTACACCTATTATTGTTTGGGTCACACTGTTGTTGTTACAACTATTATTGTTTGGGTCACACTGTTGTTGTTACAACTATTATTGTTTGGGTCACACTGTTGTGGTTACACCTATTATTGTTTGGGTCACACTGTTGTTGTTACAACTATTATTGTTTGGGTCACACTGTTGTGGTTACAACTATTATTGTTTGGGTCACACTGTTGTGGTTACACCTATTATTGTTTGGGTTACACTGTTGTGGTTACAACTATTATTGTGTGGGTCACACTGTTGTGGTTACAACTATTATTGTTTGGGTCACACTGTTGTGGTTACACCTATTATTGTTTGGGTCACACTGTTGTTGTTACAACTATTATTGTTTGGGTCACACTGTTGTGGTTACAACTATTATTGTTTGGGTCACACTGTTGTGGTTACGCCTATTACTGTTTGGGTCACACTGTTGTGGTTACACCTATTATTGTTTGGGTCACACTGTTGTTGTTACAACTATTATTGTTTGGGTCACACTGTTGTGGTTACAACTATTATTGTTTGGGTCACACTGTTGTTGTTACACCTATTATTGTTTGGGTCACACTGTTGTTGTTACAACTATTATTGTTTGGGTCACACTGTTGTTACAACTATTATTGTTTGGGTCACACTATTGTTGTTACAACTATTATTGTTTGGGTCACACTGTTGTTGTTACACCTATTATTGTTTGGGTCACACTGTTGTTGTTACAACTATTATTGTTTGGGTCGCACTGTTGTGATTACACCTATTATTGTTTGGGTTACACTGTTGTTGTTACAACTATTATTGTTTGGGTAACACTGTTGTGGTTACACCTATTATTGTTTGGGTCACACTGTTGTTGTTACAACTATTATTGTTTGGGTCACACTGTTGTTGTTACAACTATTATTGTTTGGGTCACACTGTTGTGGTTACACCTATTATTGTTTGGGTCACACTGTTGTTGTTACAACTATTATTGTTTGGGTCACACTGTTGTGGTTACAACTATTATTGTTTGGGTCACACTGTTGTGGTTACACCTATTATTGTTTGGGTTACACTGTTGTGGTTACAACTATTATTGTGTGGGTCACACTGTTGTGGTTACAACTATTATTGTTTGGGTCACACTGTTGTTGTTACAACTATTATTGTTTGGGTCACACTGTTGTGGTTACAACTATTATTGTTTGGGTCACACTGTTGTGGTTACACTATTATTGTTTGGGTCACACTGTTGTGGTTACACTATTATTGTTTGGGTCACACTATTGTTGCTACACCTATTATTGTTTGGGTCACACTGTTGTTGTTACACCTATTATATTTTGGGTCACACTATTGTGGTTACACCTATTATTGTTTGGGTCACACTGTTGTTGTTACAACTATTATTGTTTGGGTCACACTGTTGTTGTTACACCTATTATTGTTTGGGTCACACTGTTGTTGTTACACCTATTATTGTTTGGGTCACACTGTTGTTGTTACACCTATTATTGTTTGGGTCACACTGTTGTGGTTACAACTATTATTGTTTGGGTCACACTGTTGTTGTTACAACTATTATTGTTTGGGTCACACTGTTGTTGTTACACCTATTATTGTTTGGGTCACACTGTTGTTGTTACAACTATTATTGTTTGGGTCACACTGTTGTTGTTACACCTATTATTGTTTGGGTCACACTGTTGTGGTTACAACTATTATTGTTTGGGTCACACTGTTGCTGTTACAACTATTATTGTTTGGGTCACACTGTTGTGTACAACTACTATTGTTTGGGTCACACTGTTGTGGTTACAACTATTATTGTTTGGGTCACACTGTTGTGGTTACAACTATTATTGTTTGGGTCACACTGTTGTGGTTACAACTATTATTGTTTGGGTCACACTGTTGTGTACAACTACTATTGTTTGGGTCACACTGTTGTGGTTACAACTATTATTGTTTGGGTCACACTGTTGTGGTTACAACTATTATTGTTTGGGTCACACTGTTGTGGTTACAACTATTATTGTTTGGGTCACACTGTTGTGGTTACAACTATTATTGTTTGGGTCACACTGTTGTGGTTACAACTATTATTGTTTGGGTCACACTGTTGTGGTTACAACTATTATTGTTTGGGTCACACTGTTGTGGTTACAACTATTATTGTTTGGGTCACACTGTTGTGGTTACAACTATTATTGTTTGGGTCACACTGTTGTGGTTACACCTATTATTGTGTGGGTCACATTGTTGTGGTTACACTATTATTGTTTGGGTCACACTGTTGTGGTTACAACTATTATTGTTTGGGTCACAGTGTGGGACCAACCACACTCAACAGGCCCTCACAGTTACATAATATGACCTCTAGGTATACAACATGACTGCTATCGTATATAGGTTACTACATATCTCCCCATAAAGGGTGCAGTAGGTAAAGTGGTCCCAGGGTAGGTCATAATCTCAGGTGGGGGTGGCCTCAGGGGATCCACCAACGCCTCTCCTACATTACTTACCAGAAAATGTGGAGTCCTAGTATTATGAGGGTAAAGGTTATGTGCCGGGCAGACTCTATGATGGTGGGGTCATGGTTACTTTGGGAGGGACTGGAAATTCATATACATTTTCAAAGTGGAGATAAGATAATATTTATACATTACAAATCATGTATATGTATATGGTTTCCTCTAATTGTATTGTATTACTGACAATCTGAGCTCAGTACTACTGTATACGCATCCCGCGTTAACATTATCTTTCCAAAATCAGAATGCAAATATGGGATATCTGACACTTTTTTTTCCTTTACACCGACACCTTTTTTACAAGTGACAGTCAGGATTCAGGCAGATTGATGGCGGGAAGTGCTAAAGGTTTATTATTTTACTGAATACATTTTACTGTATAAGCCTTACGTAAACAAATAATACAAATAATCGTACATAAATCTGCCTATTTGTGTATCTTTATATAACCAAGAAGTATTGGGGGAGTTATAATAATTCAATAATTTGAGTTTATATAACTTGTTACCACATCAAATACTGCCATACCTTATACACCTTCAGCAACTAATGACCGATGATAATAATTGTGCCCCGTTAGTTCACACTGAGCCATTACAGGTAATTGTCACGGACTGGCTATGTTGAAATATAGGTTTCACCATGGACATAATTAGGGGCTATAAATCCATTAATTCCCATAATGATATATGTGGTGACATTCCAGGAGGAATTTATTTGTGTGTAAAGTATTTAATACAGGACAGTAATTAAATTCACAGGTTATAATGTCTAAAGAGGAAACGTTAATATCACAAACGCTATAGTTACTTTGTAGGCTATTTACATACGATATCTTTTCAAACCCTCTTTTATAATACTATACAGTAAAACTCATACACATAACCCTCTATAAAACCCTTGACGGTATAAAAGTCACTCCACAAATATGTCTATAGCAAAAATAGAATCGTACTATTATTTTTCGTTCTCTTTAGGAAGATTAATTGTTTCCCGATACAGATATTCAAATTCAGAGGAAATACAATTGCACCTTTTAGTCCTTCTTTTTCCAGTTCAGTATTATACTGACTGATATTAATCACCTGGCTGAAAGGAGCTGATAGACACGAGGGACAACAAGTGAAACAGATGTAGGGTAAAAGCAGCTCGGGGAAATGGGTATAGAAGACAGATTAGAATACAACAAATATATAAATAAGACAATTTGAAGTAAAATGCTAGCAGAATAGACAATACAAATAGTGTTACATTAACCCAGAGTCGTGATGTTGTTTTATAATTGTTTCTTTGGAGTGAATCAAAATGTGAAAGATAAAATACCTACTTTCATTTAGATCATTCGGAAACTATGCACATCAGCACTTTACGTCCCAAGATATTATTAGGAAATTAATAGGAAGTACCATGTTGGCAGTATTTCTTGTTTCACTCTTCAAAGTCCAGTTTATCAAGGGTGTTTGAAGAATTATAACAGATCCATCCTTTACAGTCACAACATGCAGCTGTGCAATGAAGTCCATGTTTCCCTGTCATCTGTTCCCTTTCCTATGTTTCTTGTTGATCTTCCCTACTTCTTTAAGGGAGTACAGGATTGGGTACTGACTGATTGACAGTGATTCAATTATTGTAGTTAAGTTCAGATAGCATAATATAGTTAGGTTAGGTTAGTATACGATAAGTTAGAAAAAGATAATTTGAATTTAAGTTGATTTAGTTTAGTTAAGATTATGATAGTGTCCAGTAAAGAAATAATCCATGTGAACAAACTGCCTGGGTGGGAAATAATCCATGTGGACAAACTGCCTGGGTGGGAAATAATCCATGTGGACAAACTGCACGGGTGGGAAATAAGTTACAAGTTAAATTAATCCATGATAAAATTCAAAGCTTTCTATATTGAAAGACAATACATATATTTTGAGATGGTTCAGAAAACACTGTGATCTACTTTTTCTTTTCTCGTTTACGGGTTGAAGCAAACTTGTGGGGTATTCTTGAAGTTGCTTCACCAAGTTTTCTATTTTTCTTCCCGGGAACCTCGGGGACGCTGCTCACTCTTAGGTCGTCCTCCTTTTATTTATTTAGTTGTGAATGTTCTCTTATTTTCTATGATGCAGCGTGTGTTTTATTTTATTACAATTCTTCACTAACAGTTCTCTCGAATTTAATGTGTCCGTACCTTTACAAAGTTAACAGTATTTTCGATATTATCCTGGCTTGGAAGATATTTTCTCTTGGAGGCATTTATGTATAGACATATTATTTTATGTACATGCCATAAATATACTAGTGCATGTGTATGTGTATATACTCATGCACATACACCTCAGCAGGAGGTGTATGTGTATGTAGTCATCTGTCTACCTTCTAACGCTTGTACTGCACCATCTCTCCAGTTCATCCGAAGTCTTCCTCTCTCTCTACCTCCCTTGTAGCTGCCTCATATACTCTCTTTGTAAGCCTTTCATCTCCCATTTGTTCAACATGTCCATACCAGCACAGCACCCTTCTGTATTTGTAATCTGAGCAAATTGTAGACACCAATCGAGAAGGGTAATATCCAGGGGAGGCATCATAGACATGTGATAAAGAGTTGCTGGAACTCCCGTCTCATTTGTCTGGTTTCCCTCACAGTTTCTGTTTGTTTTTCACCTACATAGAAAGTAATCCAGCTATCCCTCACAAATACCTCCTCCTCCTATTCATTTCACTACACTAAACAAACCCACCATACATCTTCCCAATACACCAGAGATTCGTTTAAATAGTGATCATCACTTTAAAGTTTGGGGGAGACATTTGTTACAGCAATATGTTGTGTGAGAGTGACTGAAAAGTTTGAGCCATAGAAATTATATTTCAGAAAAGTCGAAATCGGGAACATAAGAGCAAGTGCGTTTGTTGTGCACATACACACATTGTGGTCCTCAGTGTGGTGAACTTTGGTCTGACAAGCCTCTGACGAAACCAAAACTTTCACAATATAAACTTTCTTCACATTGTTCCGTGTGTCTTGGACTGACTCTTGTTTATAATTTACATCCAATAATATTTTGTTTCAGGAATGTCATCATGATCGAGAAGTCAAGAGGGAAATTATTGACGCATATTTTAAGATATTACCATTCTTGATTATACTATTAATTTCGTAAATCACATTACTCAGAGATATATCATACAAATCTTAAATATATATTTGTTTTATACGAGAGTATACATGATAATATTTCCAATTTGGGAGGGTTTAGAGATGTATTTTGAATATAATTAAGTAATTGTTGTGTATTTGAAAATATATAGTATAAACCTTTGGCATTAACTGGGTTAACATCATTAGGTTGATGTCGCAATATTTGTACCTGTTGCTGGTCAATATAGTATGTATGTCAAAACCCTTTCCTGTCCTACCACAACCAGCTTCGTCATGTACACAATATGGAAAGTTGGATTTGAGAGGCACATTATATGAATGAAAGCGGTGTTTGGTTGGAGGAGGGGCGTCAGCTGACTGGCAACAGGAGCATGGAGATGATTAATTCATGTATACCCCCTCGGGCATTAGAGCGATTTTCAATTGGCAGATAGATAGATCAGCTCAATAATATTGCACACATTGAAACTAAAGTAAAGTTAGACCGCTACTTCAGTCATAACAAGTTTGCACATCATTTCGTTTATTTAGGAAAAGGTAAACGGGTAAAATAGAACTTTCTAAAAACATAAAAAAAATATGGTTCGAAAACAAGTTCAAAGTTCCATTTTAGCTGTAGGAGCCAAGCCAGTGACAGGCTGAGGGACCAAGGGAGGTGACGGATGAGGACAGGTAACTGACAGCAGGGTACAGAACGGTTGTAATAAATGACAGTACGGAAGAGGAATTGCGACAGTTGACTGACATCAGAAAAAGCGTAAAGGAAATTGTTTGGCTTGAATCAGCCGACCGAGGGAAAAGTAAAAGTTATATTGTAGTGAATGGAGACTGACGGCAGAAAATATGAAGTCAGAATTGTGTGGAAAATGTAGAATATTGACAGAGGAACGTGTACCAGAGAGAGTTACTTCCTGTCATTATAACCTTCCTTACCGACCAACCAAATTAACAAACCTTGAGCAGCAGCATCCGCCCTTCTGTAACATATATTTGTTTTCCTCCTGACCATCTCCTCCATATCCCTGCCTTCCTCACCTTAAGTGTTCGGAAGGCCTCTTATTTGGTTACCTTGTGCGTCCCGGTGTTTTTGTTTTCCAATTATCTTTTTTGTGAATGTTCTTGTATTCTCCACACTTACGCTGTTACACTTTGTTGGAATTTTTTATATTCCTTTCTCTATTGGCCATCCTATAACGTTAATGGTATCTCTCTCTCTCTCTCTCTCTCTCTCTCTCTCTCTCTCTCTCTCTCTCTCTCTCTCTCTCTCTCTCTCTCTCTCTCTCTCTCTCTCTCTCTCTCTCTCTCTCTCTCTCTTCCCCCCCCCCCAGTGGATAAAAAGTTGGCTTAGTGAAAGGAAACAACGAGTAGTTATTAATGGGGAAGCATCAACATGGACCAATGTAACCAGTGGTGTACCTCAAAGATCAGTGCTGGGGTCAGTCCTTTTCCTAATTTACATTAACGACATAGATGAGGGTCTCACCTGAACAATCTCAAAGTTTACAGATGACACAAAAATCGCAAATACCGTACTGACAAATGAACATGTTGAAGATATGCTAAACAATCTAAACAAGCTTTCACAATAGGCTAAAATCTGGCAAATGTGCTTCAATGAAGATAAGTGTAAAGTACTTCATATCAGATACTGCAATGAAAAAGCAGACTACTCGATGAATGGCACCCAGCTAAAGAGTGTAGACAGAGAAATCGATTCAGGAGTAACAATATCCAGTAACTTAAAACCAAGTCAACATTGTGCTGAAGTTGTTAAGAAGGCAAACCAAATTATAGGTTTCATAGGTAGATAATTTGAACATAATCAAAAGACATTATCCTCACCCTTTACAATTCATTAGTCCGCCCACTTTTGGAATACTGCGTTCAGTTCAGTTACTATCAAAAAGATATAGACAAATTGGAATGAGTTCAACGTAGAGTTACCAAGATGATACCCTGTCTTCGGAACAAACCATACGAGGAACGTCTTATATCCATTAACCAAGCGCAGATTGAGAGGTGACATTATTCAAGTTTTCAAGATCATTAAAGGTATCGACAACATTAACTGTAATAAATATTTTACGATTGACCGATCAAACTACTTGCGGGGAAATGGCTGCAAAATCATTGGTAAATCATTCAACTCTAACGAATCCAAGAATGTCTTCTTCAATCGAGTTGTTAACTTGTGGAATGGGCTTCCCCGAGATGTCATAGACTGCAACACCTTTCAAAGTTCGCCTAGACAAGCACCTAGCCCTGAACCCAAGATTGATTGCATTTGTAATTGAATACATATTTTCTTAGGCCGGAGTCACGGAGTCACAACGAGCCGTTTTTCGAGCAATTTTTACGGGCAATTATGGTCTGGCAGCTTAAAAAAGTACACTTTATCAGAATTCAGCTGCCTAACATACTCTACCTTCAATCTAGTTGCCGATACCAGTGCAAAAAAGGCCCGAAATATAAAGAGAACAAACTTGCTCATGGAAAATTGACGGAAAAAGCGCTCGTGTGACAGCAGCTTTAGTAGTGTTTGTTCAATAACCTAATAGATCTTAACATAATTTCCCCTGCCATGAACTAAGCCCCAAGGCAGCACTTCCTCCTCACATCTTTCCCACATTCTCTCCGTAATACTGTTGCAACTTGGAGCAGCAGTGTTTTGGAGGGCAAGTAACCTCGAGGGGTCGCATGACCTGTTGTTGCTTGTTTTCCTTTGTACTCCTTTGTACTCTCTCTCTCCTCAGCGTGCCATCCTCACCCATCCCTAATTAATAGAAACAAGTGAAGTGAGTCAGATTGAACCAGGTCGAGGGAAATGAAGGGTGTAATAGACCAAAACCTGTAGGAATTGTAATGTAGAAAAGAGAGTCTTTTGGTGCCTATTTCCAGGTGGAAATAATATAGCTTACCAATAAAATTCACACTCACCTCACAAAAAAAGAAAAAAGGAAAACGAGAAGAAAAACAAGTATATATATTTTAAAAGCCTCTCGACTCTGGCATTCTCTCCTGTCATCCCACTTCCTCCCCTTGTTCAGAATATCTCCTCTGTCTTGCCTTTCTTTTTCTTCCTCTACTATGTTACTTGGCACGTACACCTGCAGAAACTGTCCTTTAAGTCCACTCCTGACATTTAGGTTGACCTTCACAAATACATTGGTTGTAACACTAACGCCTCACAATTTATTTATTGCTGTGGATTAAGTCATTCATCTACATTGACAGTATTATCTTTTATATGTGGCCAGGCTAATAGTATTTACAGTATATGTTCGCGCTAGCAAGTTTATTAGACTGTATGAGAGAGAGAGAGAGAGATAGAGAGATGAGTGGGTGTGTGTGTGGAAAGGGGGGGGGGGGCATAGGTAGGTCTGTATAATTTATTCAGTCAAATACTCGCCGAACTGTGATTTTTTTCGAGAATGGAAGATATAAGAGTCATGATAGTAGTAAAAAGGGAGGGAAGGTTAAATGTAAACAAAATGAGATATTGTAGAGACAAATGGCAGGAAAGGGTTAGATATTAAATGGGTGTGATATGTGTTATTTAGAGGGATTAATAACACAGGTCTACATAAAAGCATGTGAGCAACACAGATAATGATAAGGGAATGATATATTACTTTGTAAATAGAAAAATTGCATTCTCTCTCTCTATGATGTACTACACTTCCTATATCAGATATAATCTTGCTATAACAGATCTAATACTGTATAACGGTTCATAGAAACCATTCCAGAAGTACACAATATGTTACAAACAAGGTGCACTAACTTATTGGTTAAGATAAGGATAAAATCTCTATAGATGGTTTGGCAGCCTTTTCAACCTTACTATCCATTAATCTCACACACTTCACCGTCAACCTCTCAACTTATTATGGATCTTTTCACGCGCCACACTTTACCATCATAATGTTTTTCTTCAGATTTTAGGTCAACAATATTAGAGGCGGGTAATGGTGAACAGCGAATATGGTCGCTATAATCAGTATTTTTATTTACTATATGATAAATGTGAGACTGAAAAACACGCTGACTTCATCCACGTGGGTAAATGATGTGGCTACATATAAGTAAACGTTGTATATTATATTATTTTAATTGTATATTTTAACATGTCGTTAAGTATTAGCTATTATCGACGTTTTCTATTTAAAAATTCCCGTTTGCAATCTTTTAATCTCCTTGAAATACATAACAATCCTACTACCGTCAGACAATGTTAGTTAAGTAGTGTACTAACATATTTACAACTGTTGCCTTAATATTAAACCTTATATTACAAGATAGTTATTACAGTTACCCCCCAGGGGGTAAGGGGGCCTTCATCTAATGGTGGAGGAAAAAAGAATATGCCTCACGCATCCTACTGCGTGTGTCGTACAAGGCGACTAATAGGGGGGATGGAGATAGACTTGTGGACCAACAGCCATTACTATGCAATAAAGTTTTTATCTTAGCACTATCTTAGTATGGCACTGCCGAGGCTGGTGGGGTGCGGATAGGGGCCACAGGGGACTGAGTCTTACCTGGGCGCTGTTTGGCACCACACCTAATGTCGGCAACAGTATTTGTATGTTGGAGCAGTGTTGGGGCAGGACTTTATTATTCTATAGTCCAAATTGCCTAATATACAGTAGAGTCTTGTTATGGTGCTGTCTTTTTGTAACACTGTTAAGGCTGATTTGGATGCAGATTCTGCAGGCACAAGTGTTGCAGGGGGACTCTGTTGAGTTTTACTGAGGCTCGGTTAGCACTATACCAACATCAGCCACAGTGATGACTGTGGGGCAGTGCTGTGGCGGGACTTTATTGTACTACAGTACACTCCAACTACTGAAAGGCAAACCTGTCTGAACCGTTACAATGCATGTAAAACCATTTTATGTACAGTATGTATGTATATGTTTAGGATCGTAGCTGGCATGAGATAAATAACAAATAAATGTGATTGAACATTATTAGCTACCTCAATACATTTCCACATGAATACAAGTATTGTGATCAATCACTCATGGCTGTCAAAGTGATGGTATTAGTTCGGTAAATTGTGTTTGGCTCCCAGCGATATATTATTGGATGTCAGTCTTTGATGGTACATAGTCTGTCTGACACATTAGTTATGTCACACCCCGGAACACTGGTTGGTTAATTGTGTACGGTCATTGTTAAATTACATATACGATAATTATCATAGTTAAAAAATTGTTATATTATACAGTATATCTGTTACCTTACGCCTGGGGAACAACAACAACAACAACAACTAATGATTTCATGCGTAGTGATACTATACAGGACACATTTGCATACAACATGTGGGCATAAGCATATGCCAGCCAATAACTCTCTCTCTCTCTCTCTCTCTCTCTCTCTCTCTCTCTCTCTCTCTCTCTCTCTCTCTCTCTCTCTCTATATATATATATATAATATATATATATATATATATATACTGTATATATATATATATATTATATATATATATATATATATATATATATATATATATATATATATATATAACGAGGTTAAAAGCAATAGCAGTTTGAGCATTCAGGATTTTATTGTTATAGCTTTCAATAGTTCTAACAATTTTCCTCTGGGGTTCAGAGATGAGGTACAACAGGTTAGCAAAATTCATGGTGGATCCAACGTTTCACAAGTAAACGCCCTCACCCATTGCACCACCTGGAATGACACACACAATGAACTGGAAAGGCTCACCCAGGTCCTAGTCAACAATGGGTATTCCAACACTGACGTCACCAATGCCATCAACCACCACCTAGAAAAATGGTACAAACAAGACCCCCCTAGCACCAACCCGGCCAATAACATCACATTTTTCTACAGAAACTACATGTCTTCCGAACACACAACAGACGAATCCATTATGAAAGAAATAATTCACAAAAACGTCCTCCCCACCAACCCTGACAATAAAATAAAACTAATTATTTACTACAAATATCCTAAGACCTCCAACCTTGTCCTCCGTAACCGCCCCATTTCCACCAACCAACCGAAAGACGATCATGTGATATACCAGCATATTTGCACCTCTGGGGACTGTGGACCCCTATCCTATGTTGGAATGACACAGACTCGCCTTTCCCGTCGACTAACCCTCCACCTTCAATCTGGCGCTATAAAAGATCACTATCAAGCCCCCCACCATCTTGCCCTAACTCGCACCGACCTAGACAAACAAACCACCATACTCAACAAAGAATCAGACCCCAGAAGACTAGCTATTTTAGAAGCTCTATACATCCAAACACTCAACCCCAGCATCAACAACCCAAACACAAGACCTTCAAATTCTTCCTTCAGGCAAGCGCTACAGGCATACTGCCCCCCTTCCTCTCGCCCTGTGCCCCCCTCCCGTACGCTTCTGCGCTCAGCACACAACTGACAACACCAACCAATCACAGCCACCCACAGCCAACAACCAACCACCGATAAGATTTAGTGCCGTCTCGCGAATAGACTGCCTTCCACCATGAACAGCCACCACACACCCAGTAGCTCCGCCCACCTCCCTATTCTTGATCCTCGAATTTTGTATAAATATGATGCTTTGTCCCTATTCTAATCATTACCTCTCCATTCCCTGAAGATGCAAGATGTTTACTTGTGAAACGTTGGATCCACCATGAATTTTGCTATCCTGTTGTACCTCATCTCTGAACCCCAGAGGAAAATTGTTAGAACTATTGAAAGCTATAACAATAAAATCCTGAATGCTGAAACTGCTATTGCTTTTAACCTCGTCTGTTTAAAAGAGAATCTATTACCTGGCTATACTAACATATATATATATATATATATATTGGGGCAGAGAAAACCTTGTTACCTTTAATGCTTCCAAAACCCAATTTCTCCATCTATCTACCCGTAAGGAACTCCCAGCGGACTATCCCTTATTCTTCAACAATACAAAAATAAATTCTTCATCTTCTCTCAATATTCTTGGTGTCTCTTTTTCTTCTGCTCTCAGTTGGAAGGACCATATTACCAGTCTTGCTAAGGCAGCCTCCCAGAAGCTGGGTGTGCTCAACCGCCTTAGGGGGTTCTTTTCCCCTGCACAGCTTCTTGCTCTGTACAGGGGCATAGTGCGTCCTTGTATTGAGTATTATTCACATGTGTGGGGAGGTTCCTCTCACACCGCTCTCCTAGACAAAGTTGAAAGGAAGGCCTTTCGTTTCATTAATACTCCACGAGCGGCTAGGTCGGTAACTTCTACTACCTGCCAAGCGGGTGGTTTTACCCTAAACGAGCTTATTTCCGTGCTCTTTTTCATGCATAAACAAGAGCCAGAACGTAATACAAGTATGTATCCATGAAAGGGCGATAATTGAGCTTTCCAATGACACCAGAACCATCCTTCTACGACCACTGGTTCTCTTGCAACGATCGTGCAACACGAAGGAAAAATTGCTAAAATACGGTAATTTCCTTACATAATTCCCTGTCTAGCAGGTAGTGAGTGTGGATGTGTATGGAGGTGGGCCCAGTACCGGCGCGGGAGCCGTGCCGAACGGTCAGAGTCAACCTACGCTCCTCCCACCGCTTGGACTCTCTCTCAGAGCCTATGTGCTCAAAATTGCTACCGACTTAAGGCGGTCCCTGCCACATTGTCCTTGGTTCTCTAGACCGCCTTAAGTCGGGCCCCGCCAATAAGGGGTTAACTCCCGTACACTCACCAACTCTCTGCAATCTCTCTCTCTCGCTATTCTATCGCTACTATAATAATCAGTGTTCCTCAGAGCTTTCCCAGTGTATACCACCTCCTTTACGTCGGGCACGTGGTACCCGTCTTGCAACTCAATCCCACCCCTACTCTGTGCAACTCTCCAACCCGAGAGTGAAACGTTACTCTCAGTCTTTCTTCTATTCAACAGCTGAGCTCTGGAACTCTCTCCCAGAATCAGTCTTTCCTTCTTCCTATGACTTAAATTGCTTCAAACTCTGTGTGTCCAGGCATTTTGGCTCGAACGTCCCTTGATTTTGGCCCTGTCACTCTTTCAACTATGGGGGAGGCACTCGTTATAGGCAGTTCTGCCTTTTGCCTCCCTCAATCACATAGAAAAAGAACAAAAATATGCACTAGTAGACCAGATATAATTATAGAGTCCTAAATGGAGGCCATGGCGTTTATCGTGTGGTTTTACCGAATTTTGTGCAGGGCTTAAGGACGCAATGGCGTCCATATGTGTGCCAGGGCAAAAGTAGCTCAGGACGCCATGACATCCATACGTGTGCGAAAGGGTTAATGCTTACTGTTGTGTGTCGTTAGTCGGGATGGACGGTTTTGCTGCAATCGTATTTTGAATAGTTTACTTATAGGCAGCCTCTAAACTTAAGGGAGTACGTCAAAAATAGAGTACTGAGCTACCCATGGGAACTATTCATACTGGTCATAGTATTTTCATTTTGTAGTGGAGTTGTTCAAACTTAGAACAACGTTCGACCAGATGCAGTGAAAAGGAAACATGTCATATTGTACAGGAACGAATTGTGAATACAAAAGTTTTGTTTACGAATGCATGTCATGTTTCCCCCAAGTATGTAAAATCAATGCTATAGTTATAATTTGTTCTAAACTTCTAAAGGATAGGTACATATTATGCTGATTAAAAACATTATAAGCTTAGTAATTAGTAAATAATATGTTTCCACGTTTTGTATAAACTCGTTTTCTTCATAAAGTTTGCTAACACCTGCCAACCTTACCCATATAATATTAGTTAATATAATGTCTAATAACACAACTACTCCAACTACTTTAACATTGTTAATTTTATTTTTTCAAAATTCAGGAGGTTATAAGTTTGTTACCTTTTGTCTGTGTTTTTTTTTTTTTTTTTTTTGGTCAGTAAATAAGATATCTCCACAAGTTATATACCGATTTTCACGAAATTTGGGCGGCAGATAGCATATGCGCCAATGAACTAATGATTCAATATAGGAGGTGATTGGTAGAGTGCTTACCTCCGCCATTGTAGGCAGCTAAGTTATGAACCGATGTTCATTACTTTGGTGGGCAGATAGGATATCCACCAAGGAAGAAGTTATTTGATTTAGGAAGCGACAGCGTTGGTGGAAGTTTGTACTCTAGTGAGTGTCCCTTTATTGAATGATTGATATTTTATCCATCGTAATATATTTATGGAATATTGTGCAACAAATATTTACACAGTTTATTGACTATGCATGATATAATATTTACAGAACACATAGATGAATATATATATATATTTCTTCGCTCACTGTTCACTCGTTTATCAACACATTCCCACTAAATCTGGCTGCCTCACCTGCCATCCATTAATATGGAACCAATGATAAATTGCAGAGATTATGGGAGAGATATCCCAGAGCTGTGAACTGTTGAATAACAATGGTTTCGCAGTGTGATGAATAACAAGGTATTAGTGACTGTGTCCTGTATGAATAGTCCGGATCCCTGATGTTGTTGGTAACGTGGAATAGTCGTATGTCACTTTAGTAAAAAAAGCTTGAATGACTAAAATAGCTTGAGACTCCTTTGTATGGTGGTGTGTGGGAGTTTTTGTTGTGTCTGTGTGTGAGTGTCATAGAAAACAGGTTTGCATTAATGAATAGTTAAATTGAATACCTGCAGACTGGAGAATATTGAATACCTGCAGACTGGAGAATATTGAATACCTGCAGACTGGAGAATATTTTGTGAAGTGTTTTGAGGAAAATGACAAAAGGTGTGCTGTATGGAGAGATAGAGATGGAAAGACAGACAGAGGGAGGGGGGGGGGGGGTGATAGACGACTCAAAATGATGTTTTGATCGACTGCATATAACACATGAAAATATATTAAGCTAAAATGTCGTATATGCCACTGTATGATATTACTGATGAAGTCTGAAATACGGAAAGGAACAACTTAAAGTAGGAGTCATATTTTAGTATTGTATTTTGGTGTAGCAACTGTTGGTCTGGTTGGAGCACAGCCTCCTTCACCAGTCCATACACGACACTCTCGTCCAGTGACAGTGCATCGTAGGCTTTCAACCCCTTACCCACTAGACGTGATGAAACTAATGCTGCCCATTTAACCTCCGGCCAGTCATACTCACGACACTTCTTTTCGAAACGAGCAAAAAACTCAGTCACTGCTGTCTCATCAAATGCGGGTACTAACTTAATTAAATGCGAAAGTGAGTCTGTAACCCGGTGCCCACCACCGAGATGACGCCCCGTGGTCTCTACTCTAGACTTCTCGACATCCATTTCAGCCTGGTACCTGGTTGCATCCTGATTGGCTTGGATTCTAGCAACCTCTATGCGTTCTATACTAGCCTGTTGTATCTGAGTCTCCTGCAGCTTAATCCGTTCTATACTAGCCTGTTGTATCTGAGTCTCCTGCAGCTTAAATCGTTCTATACTAGCCTGTTGACTCTCTCGCAACTTAAGCTTAGCTAGTTCTAGCTGAAATAACATCTCAGGAGACAGGCCTGGGGGGGGAGACCACAAAATGGGGGATCCACACCGAGACGTGTTTATGGGTAAGCCAGCTTGCCATTGAGAACCCTCCTGCTGCATCGTGCTAAGACTCGCTGGCTGAGGGCCCAGCTCAGGGGTAGAGTGGAATGGAGGCTTGGAGGGAACCCCCCAAGACCCCACTCCACCCACCGCCCCATCGCCATCACCCAACAAACATGCCACCAAATTCTTCTTGGGCCAACTGTCAGGACAGTCCCGCCCCAAAACCGTGGCTAAACAGCGAAGACCGTAACAATCAATAGCCTGCAGGCGCTGTTCGGTCAAAGGTGCCTGCAAAAATGCCCGGGCATCCCTCTCTCCACTTATAACACTCCCCTCCCTAAATATCTGCTGTACTTGCTGGTCACTAGGCTGTACCGTGTTATCCTCCCCCGTAAATGATGAGTCATTAGACATAGTGCTGGTTATACAATTGCTGTTCATAAACAAAAAAAAGTGCTTATTACTAATTGCAGTCTCGACTCACAAAATGTTAAAGATGCTTGAATGACTCTACTCTAGACACCTAACGAAACAATCTGCAAGTCCACCAATACAATAATGACACAATAAAAATTCCTCCAATATGCAAGAAAATTCTAGCCAGCTCTACTAGGTAGCATAGAATAGTTCTCCAAAAAACATGTGATAGGATACTACTGAATCTTGTGCAAGGTCGCCATTTTGTTACGGCTGGATCGGCAATACATATTCGGGATTCTTGATCGTAGGACAGAAATGGCTTAAGTGACAACGACACGCTCGATTCCAGTCCCAAATACTATATGCTCCAGACAACAAAAGCACCAACGCCCTACAGAGTTATCGTCTACGGTAACGAGGTACCTTAACTCGGCGAAAGTGTACAACAGGGGTAGGCTATGAGGCTAAACTCCCTCAGACATTTATAGGTTACGTTATTACTAAAGAAATGCAATACTCAAGAAACTACGTTAATATTAAGCCTCTAATAATGTAGAATAGAAGCAGGCTAAAGGTATGACAGTGAAATGCTAAATGACAAATGTACACGCCTACTTGAAAGCGCGTGCACTACACTAACTGTCCCCTACTAACATGCACTAGCATGTAGCATACAAGATGTTCATGATCCAGTAGATACCTAATAATACACATGGGAGGAACATAAACAGTAATCACTTATTATAATAATGAATCTATACTTGGAATAACTAAAAGGTTGCAGGCAACAGTACTGCGCCGGTAGCCTACTACCGCATAGGCTACTTCGCTTCTCTCACTCTGTCTCCCCTCCGAGTCCATATGCGCCCTACGCAACAGAACTCTGGACACAGCAGCAAAACGACAGTGCAGTTAATTGATACATGAAAGTATTAATAGTGTTGTCTTGTGTGTGAGTAATGTGTATTGTAAAGTGTTATAGATATATACTTAAAGAGAGCTGCAATGCATAATAAAATAAAGATATATCCCACTCATCATCCCCATGTGTTCTAGCTAGCAGGCCAAGTCACAGGAACAACGAGTCCCAGCACCGAAAGCGAGAACCCAGGAAAAGACTGTAGAGAACACAAGGACAGATAAATTACGTTACTCTACTATACCGGCACTACGAGCGAGCTGTAGTCTCGGGTGCTACACTCGCTCCTGGCTCGGTATGCAAATCAAGGCTAAGTCCTCGTCCCTCTACAGACAACTCCTGGGCATGGTCGGGCTCTTACACATGGCACCAGTCTAGTCACAAAGGGATGATGAGCAGGGCATATAACTCGTGAACATGTAGAACGTTCACCAACTATCCTCATCAAGAAGATCGCTGTTCACATTAACCCCTTAAATCTAATACATGTAAATATATGCTTGTCCTAAGAGTAATACGAGAGGTGAGTGCTGAAACTCCTTTAGGACCTCAAGGGAAGGTTATGCATTTAAATAGAGAGAAGAATGAAATGAGAGTAATGTCGTCAGAGAGAAAGAGTGCAACCGTGAGAAGTTGGGAGAGAGGTCAAGGGATGTTAGAATCTCAAAGGTTCTAGGCAACCTGGTCATAGAACACGCAGCCAACCTCCAGGCAGTGTGCTGTACGACAACATGGGCCCAGCCCAGGCAGGCAACAATGGACTACCAACCCTATCGCGCCTAGCTATAAGCGCAAGGCTGCCAACCAGTCCATACGTCTACCCGGCCGGCAGCGCGGCGCGTTGCTACCCTCTTGCTCTGAAGCCTAACTCACTCTCTCTCTCTGAACTCCCATTATCCTATCTATCAACTTCTCTATTGATACTACATATTAAATGGAAGGTCTCGACATGGCTTAAAACAAAACCCACCACTGGTTAGCACATGACGAGACCTTTGCAGAGATACAAAGAACATAGTTATAAGTTGTCACACTCAATATACATTGCGGCTGACGGTAGCCAGATCACGGGCGGTACAGTCGAGTACCAAGGAGTACAATCAGGTTGCGTTACACAGCACTGGGGTGCGTCACAATATATATATATATATATATATATATATATATATATATATATATATAGTGAGTAGGATAGATGAAATAAATTATAAGAGTTACAAGCGGTCGTATAATAGACTTTGGACCATCCCCCCCCACCCCCCCCATACACACACAGACGCACAATACAGATACTGGGATCTGTGTACATATGGGAACAAGAGTACAGTAGTACACTCATATAGGTGATATATTAAAGAAGATACCTGCGCGTTAATAAATACCGATCAATATTTCAGAGAACAATGTAATAGGAGGCAGTCACCAGTAATGTAGCTAGATAATTATGATGTATTTGGTTTCCGGCAATTTATAATTATAATTCTACTGATGTTTGCTGCATTTTCTGTCATCCGTTCTTGTTATATGTTCTTGCATCTATTACTTTCACCTTCAACCCTATTGTGTGTCTGTCATCTTTCTATTCCTTCACTGATTGTGTTATATATAACTGTTGTTTCATGTTCATCAATCCATTTTTAGTTCTTCATACTTCTCCCATCCTTTAATATAAAGTGTTCATTCTGGTGTTGGCTTCTCATTATTTCACGAGCAAAAATTAAAATTTAACTTTTTCGTGGGTATAATTTCCTCGTTAATCATGAACTTTTATAGCGTTCAATATTATTATAATTAACTAGTATAATTGTTTACTATACACCTGATTGCTGATTACTGATTGCACAGTATATCAGTACCGTAATTCCAATACTACAGTTCTGTCTGTTTCAAAATGCATGTACAATTAATAGCAGTTGGTCTGTTATTTATAATGCAATGACACACAACGCAGTGATTTGGGAATCTTATATTTATTATAAATGTTTATATAGCACGTTAACGTTATTTACGTTCTCTCAATCTCTCCCCATGTCCTCTACATCTTCTATATCTTCATAATAATCTCCTATCCCCATTTTAAAAATACACCTTTTATCCTCGACCTGCTCTTTATGCACATCTCTCTCTCTCTCTCTCTCTCTCTCTCTCTCTCCCACACACAATGTACGATTCTAGGTTCTCGCTAATGAGATTCCAATGCAGCTGAGAGTAACACGAGAGCCTATTGTCGAACAGATACAATGTATACACCACCAGATATAATATAATTGCCTGTTATACTGTATATTAACAATCTTATTATACACTTGTAAACCAACAGAACGACAATGCCACTCTCTGATAATCTTGTTCCCTAACTGTATCGATTTTTTTTACTAAGGCAACTTTGTTATCTCCGTGGGCGATGATATATTTGTTAATACCTACCACAACATACTGACTACTGACAACATTCCTCCCAACCAATTAGTCAACGTATCTGATTCACTGACGAATTGAACAATTTTCTTCACAGCACAACAGTAAACCCCCCCACACCCCCCCCTACCCTACAAAAAAAATTTGGGGGGTAACCCACCCTACCCCTCCTTGCTCCCCCACCCCCCACCCCAACCTTCCCATCCTTGCTCCCCCCACCCCCCCCCCACCCCCACACTCAAACCTTCCCATCCTTGCTCCCCCCCCCTCCACCCCCCACCCCTCCCCTACCTAACCTAACTAACCTAACCTAACCTAACTTACCTAACCTAACCTAACTTACCTAACTTACCTAACCTAACCTAACCTAACTTACCTAACCTAACGTAACTAACCTAACCTAACCTAACTTATTTACGTTATATATAATATACCAGACCATAAATCGGTCTAAATTCACAGGTGAAAAAATCAATCTCCATATTATATACAATGCATATTTATATTAAGAACAAAATAAATGGCTAGTAAATAGTAAAACAAATAATTAGAAAATACCAGGAATGCATGGAGGAAGTATGTTACAGAGAATACATGAAGGTTTCTGGACCCTTTTAAATGACAAACCTTGAAGGTCTTTATCCCAGATGTTGATGTGAAAAGACCTTTTCTGGAAGTATAACATCTTGGGTGAAGCCATTTATTCCGGGGGCTGATGAGTGAATGGTATACTTTTGAATACTTGTGTGCTTGCTTTTTGTGGGCGAAGTGTTATGTGTTCTTCTCCTGCCACCTCATTTTCCTTTCTTGTGTCTTTTGCTGATCCTCCCTACCCCTTGTCGGAGAAAGGGCTGGTTACTGACTGACTGACTGAAATAGATATTACGCAAAAATAAAGAAATAACCAACGGCTCCTAATCACGCCTGAACAAAGTTAGAGCATTTTTGTCCAACGTTTTTTATTTGTGTTTTGTTCTCGAACGAAACATCGACATTAATATTTTAAAAGCATGTCATTAATATTCTAGCCATCGCTGATTTATGATAATTGAATAATGTGGCATTCCTGTGTGCTGCTAATTATTGCAACACCAAGTGAGCGTCAAGTGGTAGGGCTCTTCGCAGTCTGTGTGTACGTACAGAGGATTCTCGGGTTCATCTCTAGGAGTGTGAGTAACAGAACTGCTGATGTTATCTTAAAACTTTACTTGTCATTAGTGAGACCCCATATGGATTATGCTGTTCAATTTTGGTGTCCTTATTACAGAATGGACATAGATTCATTGGAGAGAGTACAACGTAGAATGACAAAAATGATCCATAATATTAGAAATCTTCCGTATAAAGAAAGGTTGAAGAAATTAGGCTTACATTCGTTAGAGAGACGCAGAGTTAGAGGGGATATGATAGAGGTGTTCAAGTGGGTTAGTGGGATTAACAAAGGTGACATGACAAATGTACTAAAGCTCAGTGATAGCGAAAGAACTCGTACCAATGGTTTCAAATTAGATAAATTTCGTTTCAGAAAAGATATAGGCAAATATTGGTTTGGTAACAGAGTTGTAGATGGGTGGAATGGACTACCAAGTGCTATAGTGGGATTAAAAACGATAGGGAGCTTTAAGATAAAATTGGATAAGCATATGGACGAGAAGGGTTGGGTGTGAAGGGGGATCAGCAGGGTTGGGCCAATCAGCGCTCTGCAGACCCCCGTAACGAACACTCAGGTTGGTAAAGTTGTCTGCGTGCCTGGTGCCGGAGTCGGGAGGGTGGCTGAGAAGATAGATGCTGTCATGGAAGTGAGTGGGGAGGACCCCATCATCTTCCTCAACGCAGGGAGCAACGACATATGGAGATGCAGGACTGAGGAGTTGCTCTCCAAGTATCAGGAAATGTTGGAGAGGATCAAGGAAAAAGGTGGAGTTCCTGTGGTAAACAGTATCCTGCCTAGAAGAGGGGTAAGGAAGGAATGGTCCTCCAGGGCTATTGGTGTAAATAGCCGGCTGGAGAAGTATTGTAAGGCAAATACTATTCCATTCCTGGATAACTGGTCCCTCTTTTATGGTAAGGATGAACTGTATGCCCAGGATGGAGTACATCTCTCTCGACTAGGAGTTTCGACCTTGGCCAGCTCACTCGACAAGATTGTTGCGGGGTTTCGTTAAAAAAACCTGGGTGTGTAAGTAAAATACTGTCTCCATATGGAGCAGGTACTTCATGTGACAAACCAGTGAGTAAAATAGAAATAATCAGTCAAGATAGTGCGGATATAGTGATGTGTAATAGTAGTATCGATAACACTACACATGTAACTGATAGTAAAGATGAGAATACTGATAGAGTAGAATTTCCGTCTAGAGCTAGTAGTTCAACAGGAAATAATAAGTTAGCTAAACACAATAGAAAATTAGTTGCAAATAAAAGTAATAGGTTGAGGGTATATTATACAAATTGTAGGAGTTTATGTAACAAAATGAACGAACTTAGAGCACTCGTTAGCACAGAAAATATAGACATAATAGCGCTAACTGAAACGTGGATTAATACAGAATCTAGGCATTTTTTAGCAGAATTTGATATTCCAGGATATAGTTTGTTTAAATATGACCGAACAAGTAGGAGGGGCGGGGGTATCGCAGTGTTTGTCAGGAGTACATTAAAAAGCTGTATTAAATCAGGTATTAGACTAAATAATGATAATGAAAGTGTTGGGGTAGAGGTTAACGAAGGTAGTGAGACCATAGTTATTGGAGTTATATATAGACCGCCTAATATGAGTAGAAATGGCGGAAAATCGTTATGGGAGGAAATTAAAATAGCATCAAGGTTTAGCAATGTGTGCATTATGGGGGATTTTAATTTTCCGAACATTGATTGGCAGCACCAAATAGGCGACTCCGATTCAGTAGAGTTTATTGAGGTAGTACAAGATAGTTTTTTATTTCAATTCATAGATACGCCGACTAGAGGTATTAATATTCTTGATTTAGTTTTCAGTAACAATGAACATATGATAACTAATGTAGAGATTGGTGACCACCTAGGAAATAGCGATCATAAATCTATTTATTTTAATATACAATGGACAGGGAATGCTAAAGAGAATACGACACTTATCCCAGATTTCAGAAAAGCCGATTATGGTGGGCTAAGAAGAGACTTAAGCTTGGAAGCTTGCAAATGTAGTTCCGATCTTCAAAAAAGGTGATAAATCGATAGCATCCAATTACCGTCCCATTAGTCTCACATCAATCATAGGAAAGTTGCTAGAGTCCATTATTGCTAGGAAAATTAGAAGCCACTTAGTAAAATTTAACTTAATAAATTCTTCTCAGCATGGATTCACTCAGGGACGTTCTTGCCTTACTAATTTGCTTAGCTTTTTCTCAGAGGTAGATGAAGCAGTAGATAGTGACAAGTCATATGATATTATATATTTAGATTTCAGTAAAGCTTTCGACAGAGTCCCTCATGAGAGATTGATGAGAAAGGTTGAGGCACATGGAATAGGAGGGTCGTTGTTGGGATGGATTAGGTCATGGCTAATTGGTAGGAAACAGAGAGTCAGCATAAATGGTACCAAGTCAGAGTGGGGAGCAGTCAAAAGTGGTGTCCCCCAGGGATCGGTATTAGGTCCCCTGTTGTTTCTTATATACATAAATGACCTAGATTTAGGTATAACTAGTAGGATAAGTAAATTCGCAGACGATACTAAAATGGGGAGATCAATTGATTCAGATAGCGATATAGAGTGCCTCCAAAGGGATCTAGATACCTTACATGAATGGTCAGTAAATTGGCAGATGAAGTTTAACATTGACAAATGCAAGGTATTAAAGATAGGGAAGATGCAAACAAATGTTAAATATAAACTAGCTAATTTAGAATTAGAAAATTCAGACTGCGAGAAAGATCTAGGTGTGTTTGTTAGCCATGATTTGAAGCCTAGAAAACAGTGTATAAGCGTTCGTAATAAGGCAAACAGGATTCTCGGGTTCATCTCTAGGAGTGTGAGTAACAGAACTGCTGATGTTATCTTAAAACTTTACTTGTCATTAGTGAGACCCCATATGGATTATGCTGTCCAATTTTGGTGTCCTTATTACAGAATGGACATAGATTCATTGGAGAGAATTCAGCGTAGAATGACAAAAATGATCCATAATATTAGAAATTTTCCGTATGAAGAAAGGTTGAAGAAATTAGGTTTACATTCGTTAGAGAGACGCAGAGTTAGAGGGGATATGATAGAGGTGTTCAAGTGGGTTAGTGGGATTAACAAAGGGGACATGACAAATGTACTACAGCTCAGTGATAGCGAAAGAACTCGTACCAATGGTTTCAAATTAGATAAATTTCGTTTCAGAAAAGATATAGGCAAATATTGGTTTGGTAACAGAGTTGTAGATGGGTGGAATAGGCTACCAAGTGATATAGTGGGATCAAGAACGATAGGGAGCTTTAAGAAAAAATTGGATAAGCATATGGACGAGAAGGGTTGGGTGTGAAGGGGGATCAGCCGGGTTGGGCCAATCAGCGCTCTGCAGACCCCCGTAATCCTGCGTTAATCTCTAACCGGTTTGGTAAGATGATCCTCAGGGTATTAGAATGTTGAGCCTATAATTGGGCTTTGTAATTGGGGTTGTGTGGGACAGGGATCTGCCTTGCTTAGGCCAATCGGCTTTCTGCAGACTCCCATTTTCTTATGTTCTTATGTTCTTATGTAATCCTGCGTTAATCTCTAACCGTTTTGGTAAGATGATCCTCAGGGTATTAGAGTGTTGAGCCTATAATTGGGCTTTGTAATTGGGGTTGTGTGGGACAGGGATCTGCCTTGCTTAGGCCAATCGGCTTTCTGCAGACTCCCATTTTCTTATGTTCTTATGTACGTTCCTGTACGTGTGTCATGTGTTAAATGTGTGATCGCTGGCGTACTATAGTCTATTCACTGTAAGTAGGCGATAAATCATGATTTATATGCTCTGTAAATAAAAAAAGGCTAGAGAAAATTGGCTGTGATTTACCACGTTTCTTCCTTGGCTGACTCTTCCCAAATGGTAGAACTATCAGCTTGATTACTCAAGTCGTTTTTGAGTTACAGAGGTTAGAGGTCATGATTTATCGCCTACTTACAGCGAATAGACTATAGGGCGTGATTGATAAACAATACAATCCTGCACCATAGGTATAATGCTAGAACACAATATATCTATGTATCTCTTAAGTTATGTCATACACTTATCTATCTGTATAACAACACATCTCCCCTAATAGACTATAGGACGTGATTGATAAACTATACAATCCTGCACCATAGGTATAATGCTAGAACACAATATATCTATGTATCTCTTAAGTTATGTCATACTCCTATCTATCTGTATAACAACACATCTCCCCTAATAGACTATAGGACGTGATTGATAAACTATACAATCCTGCACCATAGGTATAATGCTAGAACACAATATATCTATGTATCTCTTAAGTTATGTCATACTCCTATCTATCTGTATGACAACACATCTCCCCTAATTGTCTGTCATCCAAATGGCCTAAATTGGGAGGTGGATCTATATGCTGGCAATGTTGGTACTTTGTTGAGGACCTTTTTATTGACCTTGGAAAAGACTATGCATGTAGTCACGTGTATATGACTTAATATGTGTTAGAGATCACATATAAGTGTTGTATAAGTATAAGTGTTGTATAAGTGCATAGTGTTGTATACGTATACGTGTTGTATAAGTATAAGTGTTGTATAAGTATAAGTGTTGTATAAGTATAAGTGTTGTATAAGTATAAGTGCATAGTGTTGAATTTGAACTATAGATCTTGCGTTACCATTTAAGCGTGTGTTAGCTCATGTAGGGGATGTATGTAAGTTGATATATTTTACATGTGCGTATATATATATATACTTTATTGTCTTTAATGTATTTATGTGTGTAAGTATCTATTTGTGACTGTCAATATATTGATTTTTGTATTGCATATTTAGATCCTTAATATTAGTTCTGTGTTCACTAAAACACACATGTAGTATGATGTAGACACACAAGTATGCCCATACACACAGTTTATTCCATGTTCATACACAAGTGCATATAAAAGGTCTTTATAATAGATGTGGAGGAGGGGCGAGGGTTCCGGAGCTTTATGTAACACAGGAAACCAGATCTGGGAGATAATGGCCACGAAAAAGAGAGATTAAAAGGTTCAATGTGGAGAGGACAGAGGTTCCAGGTATATATATATATATATATATATATATATATATATATATATATATATATATATATATATATATATATAAGAACATAAGAACATAAGAAAATGGGAGTCTGCAGAAAGCCGATTGGCCTAAGCAAGGCAGATCCCTGTCCCACACAACCCCTATTCATTACAAAGCCCAATTATAGGCTTCACACTCTAATACCCTGAGGATCATCTTACCAAAACGGTTAGAGATTAACGCAGGATTATGGAGGTCTGCAGAGCGCTGATTGGCCCATATATATATATATATATATACATACATACATACAGTACACCTGTATATTACAGTAGGTTTGCTGTGTTTTAAAAAGTTCAGAAAAACAAAACGACCATTGTTCGTATTATAAGAAAACACATTTTGTTAACAGTTGCATTTTCATCATGGAAAATAGATGTCAACAAGTGGAAAATAGTTAATCGTCAACCATGTTCCCTGTGCATCCCGTACCACACAGGCTTCGTCCATAATTGATAACACCAGACTTAGATTCCCTAGCAGTATATTATAACGTATGCAATAGTTAGGAGACATGTTTGCCATCCCATCCGGGTAGTTAACTGGGGTAACTTGAATACATCCAGTATCCCCCATCTACCAAGCTGTTACTCGCCCACCCCGGGCCCCAAAGGACAATGGTGTGTAGATCAGTACCCACAGCCTAGCCTACTTGACTTTAACCCTATAATTATTTCTGCTTAACCGCCAAATATTAACATATAATATTAACTAGAACATAAGAATATAAGAACATAAGAACATAAGAAAATGTGCAACTCTCCAACCTAAGAGTGAAACACTGTTCTCAGACTTTCTTCTATTCAACTGCTGAGCTCTGGAACTCTCTCTCAGAATCAGTCTTTCTCTCTTCCTATGACTTGAATTGCTTCAAACTTCTTGTGTCCAGGCATTTTAGCTCGAACGTCACTTGATTTTGGCCCTGTCACTCTATCAACTCTGGGGGAGGCACTCGCTGCAGGCAGTTCTGTCTTTTGTCTCCCTCATTCACATAGAAAACAAAAAATATGGAACTCCTGATTTTAGCAGTGATTTTAAATATAAGTTGAACAACTTCTCACTCTTAATTAACTCTGCGTGTTTGTTTTCTTCTAACAAATATATTAGTTGTCTTCAATGTGGATTATTGACTATATTTAGTTACGGTAATTACCACCAGATTATTATATTCAAGTAGATTATTTACTAACATGATCAAAAAAATAGATGTAACATTATCCCATCATATTTAATACATTTATTGAATAAGGAAAGATTAATGGAAAGGTAGTTTCGAATAATGTAACACAATGAACATTAGGTTTTAGCTCTCAATTATTAGTGTGCTTTCTTAAGATTAATATAACCAACTGGCGGTAGGTTATTTAACAGATGATAATACACATAATTGCCATATAAGAGAGGGACACCCTTAACAGATCAGTAATGTAAATACGGATCATATCACCATTTATCCAGAACATCCGTGTGTATGCCGCACCACAAACAGTAACAACTGTCTATAGTCATATCGTTTACTATACCGGGTACATCAATTAACAAACAAGTGCGGGTAAGCCTCACATAGTATAATAAACTTTATCACCTGAGATAGTAGGCTAAACACCTCACGTAATATAATAAACTTCATCACCTGAGATAGTAGGCTAAACACCTCACGTAATATAATAAACTTCATCACCTGAGATAGTAGGCTACACACCTCACGTAATATAATAAACTTCATCACCTGAGATAGTAGGCTACACACCTCACGTAATATAATAAACTTCATCACCTGAGATAGTAGGCTACACACCTCACGTAATATAATAAACTTCATCACCTGAGATAGTAGGCTACACACCTCACGTAATATAATAAACTTCATCACCTGAGATAGTAGGCTACTCACCTCACGTAATATGATAAGAATAAAGCATAATTACTACATCATCATTCTCACGTATTACCTAGGTCATCACTACAATGGTAAATAATTGCACATAGCTATGTTAGTTGTTGTTGTTGTTGTTGTTCCCTAATCTGCCTGGCCGAACAGCCCCGAGTCCCTGAGGAAGGCCATGGCCACGATCGGGCTTTCCCACAGAGCTCTCATTGAGTGTAGGTTGTGTTGTTGGCGTAAGTGGTTGTGTGAAATGCAGTCTTCGATGATGTGTTTAATGGTATGGGGTGCTGTGTTACATCCCGGGCAGGCGTCGACAACGGAGTCATCCAGTCTCTTCTGATAGCTCAGGAGAGCTGGATGGTGTCCGCATCTCAGCCTGGCCAGGTGGACTCTGTCCTCGCGAGGGAGGGAGGATTCGGAAGGATGGATTTCGGGAGGTCGTGCATGCAGCTGCGTGTTGTCTGTGAGTGAGTGGATGGATTGGCGAGAGATATGAGTATGGATGTGCTTCTGGAAGTTGGTTCGGGGTGGGCAGGGAGGGAGAGAGAGGACAATAATTGTGTGTGATACCGTGTGCTGGGTGTTGTTTTGATATTTCTTGGTGTCTGTGGGTGTGTTGCCATGTAGTTTAGTGGGTGGTCTTGGTTCGTGGAGGCTGCTGCCAGGAATTGAGTGCCTCTCATGTCCAGATGGTCTTTGACTTTGAGGATTTTGGTTTCTTGATGTAGATGATCTGTGGGTGCAGTAGCTGTGCAGCCTGTAATGATCTTCAGGGCTTTGTTTTGAATAGTCTGTAAGGTCTTATGATGTGTTTCAGCTAGGTTAGAAGCCCAGGCTGGGCTTGCGTATTCCATTACTGATCTTATGTATTGTTTATATACTGTGGTGGTAGTTTCTTTGTTGTGTCCAAATTTTGTGTGAGCAAGTGACCTGAGGGCGTTAAGTCTGGGTGTCAGTTTCTTTTTAATGTTTGTGGTGTGCTGTTTGAATGTCATATGAGTATCATATGTTACTCCTAGGATTTTGTGTGTATGTGTTAGGGGTGTGTTGTTTATGGTGAGTTGAGGGATGTATTCGTGTTCACCTGTCCAGCTTGTGAGCAGGGTTGCGGTGGATTTGGCTGGGGCTAGATTAAGTCTGTTTGTAGTGCACCAGCCATGTAGTGTGTTGAGATAGGGTTGAAGGAGATCTGTTGCTCTTCTTGGGTCATGGTGTGTGCATGTGAGTGTTATGTCATCTGCATAGGAGGCTAAGTTTATTTGGGGAGTATTGGGTGTAGTTATATCGTGCATGTACAGATTGAAGAGTGCGGGCGATAGGACGGATCCTTGTGGGACTCCGTTTGGAAAGTTTCTGATTTTAGATGACTGACCGGCAAAAGATACGTGTGCACATCTGCCTGCTAGGAAGTTGGCCAGCCACCTTTTTGTGTTGTTGTGCATGTTTGTGTTGTAGATTTTGTTTGTTAGGTTGTGGCGGGGGATGGCATCGAAGGCTTTACTAATGTCGAGTGTGGCTAATAGTGATCTGTGTGGTGGTCTAGCTGAGTTGATGCCGTTGATGTTAGTTGACCAGTTTACTCCGTCATTGATCTGACTTTTGAGTAAAGTTGTAAACACGATATAACACAGTATTTATGGAAGTGTAGATGTTGCTCTGTCACCTCCATCACTCCGGGAACACCAACCTCTCGCTGGACTGATATTTAGGCTAGATATAATTTGGAATATTATTTTATAACCATTTATTATACAGTATATCATAACCATGGTGAGAGTAGAAGTTTGGATTATATTGTTACCTTCACTTAGTCAGGAAGCAGGTTTCGTATTTTGCTGTATACATGACTCCTTTAAATCATTAGTAGCCTACTGAATCTACATTTAGATCACATTGGCAAGATAGCCTATGTAACTAAAGATACATTCAAGATAAGTATGCAACTAATGTATGAATTACTAATTATTAGAATAATACCATCTAATTATCAAGAAGTGGCAATGACTTAACCTGTGTTCTAATACTTGCACGTTATTGTATAATATATGATGAGCATTATTTATTTGGAAAATTATTATCGTCAATACTGCCACATATCTATTTCAGAATACACCATATTTCATTGTAGTCCTTAGTATTAACATACATATAGCGCAGTAGGTGATATTTTACTAAAACAACAAACATAGTGTTGAAGGAATCAGTTCGAACACGTGGGGCTTGAATGCCTCAGTCCTGCAGCAGCCTCAGTCGCGCAGTGTTCTTTGTAGAGTGAAGTAGTGTTGTTCAGGGCTCTGATATATGTCTTCACTTCCCGGGACTGTAAGTGCATTATATTATACAAGCCTTTACTGTGTTGTTATATTGCATTATTATTGATATTTTAGATCGTATGAAGACGCTAGATGAGAGGTAAAATACACGATATAGCCGAGTTTAAATGCCTGCTTGGTTGGCAGTGACGACTCCCATCCGTGCTCCCATCTTATTAAATCCCTCTCCCTATTAATTTTCTGCCCCACATTTTCCTTTTAATCCAACATCCCGAGATGCGAAAGCCATGTGTGTTCGTGTTTTGAATGTAGGTGTTATTACTGTGTACTGATTGATATAGAAGTTTATTATAAGTAGGCTATAATGTAATTTATGTTTCAGGCCAGACAGCCCAGGATGACGCCGCAGGGTTGCCAACACTGAGTGGCAGGGCTGCCAATACCACGACAATTAAGGTATATTGTTGTAATCATACTAAATTTAACAATATCACTCATAGCACGACTCTTAACATATCTTGTAACTACCATCAGACTCATTTTAAAGCTCAGGAGTCCAGGTGTCACAGATGTCGTGCACCAGAAGTTTCATAAACACAATTGGGTTGGGCAAACATTAAGTTTCGTACATAATGATTTTCGTACTTAACCCATTCTGTACCAGGGACGTCCTATTTATCACTTCCTGGCAACTATTAGACGATTGTAGTCAGCTTAGGAAGGACCTCTAGCAATAATGAGGCTTCAAACTACCTCAACAAACCATTTAACTACCACAGATCCTTCCTTAGCTGCATAATATCGTCTAAATATAGCTAGAATAAAATATAAAACACGTCGCTGGTACTCAAAGGGTTAATGGGTTTCGTACACAATGGGTTTGTACACATTGTGTTTCGTACGCAATGGTATCGTACACATTAGTATATTTTGAATAATGGGTATCGTACACAATGAGTTTCGTACACATTGTGTTTATTAGCTACCGCCAGACGATTGCCGTTAGTGCAACAATGTTTGTTGCCAACAATTTGTCTTTATTTGTCTAGTTTATGTTATGTGAGTCTGTTATGTGAGTCTCCAACATCTTCCTTGCATATTATCCGAACTGGTGGGTTTGCTTCTCTAAACATTTGTTTGTATACCTCACAATAATGTTTTATTTTTTGTTATCTCTCATAATGACTCTTCACTCTCACAAATCAATCTGTCACTCTCGTCCATCACTTGGCGGTCCTCACTTAATATAGTTATCTTTATATATCAATACAATCCTGGCACATTGAATCTCTTATCATAATTATACAAAAATATATACTGACGTTGCTTATTTTGCATGCCAAAAATAGTAGTTAGAATGTTAACATTTCACAAAGGTAATAGCTACTGCATCCAATATATATTAGGGAACAGTAAAACAGTTGTATATGTTTAGCACTGATACTTCAATGTTTCCTGACTAATATCAGACGGGTTTGTTCATCTTAGGAAGGAGCTCTGGTAGTAAAGGTGTTAATGTGTCACTATTACAACGTTAATATGAAGGTGAGGCTGAGTTTAATAGTTTGTCTGTAAGTTTGATTGACTGTCAGCAGGATGTTTACATAAGTTTATAACCAGTTTCCAAGGTTATTCACAGGGAGGCAGACGGCCGGGAGATACATTTTAACATGTATATACTGTATGTATATTTTGGATAATCTTCAAGGACACTACATCCGCCTTATTATAAACAATTTATTAGGGAAAATAGGCACCAACAGATTCGCCATATTTTTCTCCATATAGTCCGCATGGAGGATTTTCGTTATTGAAACATTGAAAAAATACCCTTTTCACAGAAAAATACACCAAAAATCTGTCAAAAATATCAAATAGCGGGGGTGTGGGGGCGGCAGCCCCCACCCATAATTCTAGGATAGGTTAGGTAAGGTTGTTAGGTTAGGCTAATGTCCTTTCAAAGGGGTATAGACTAATAAACACTAGGATAGCTTATACCCGGTCAGAGGTAAGAAGAAGAAGATGATGAGTCCGATGTAGTCTCCTTGAATGCTACCATATTTTGTATATATATTTTGTAATTATCGATTAGGCCTAGTCTGTATTTTAAATTACACATGATATTAATAATCCATCAACATGAGATGTGTAAGCGATGTATGTGCCTCTTGGATGTAGAAGGTGTTTTTGTGTACTGGTTGATTTAAAAAAGGTATGTTATAAGTAGACTAATATTATATTTTATGTTTCAGGCCAGACAACCCGGGATGACGCCGCAGGGTTGCCAACACTGGGTGGCAGGGCTGCCAGCACTGAGTAGCAGGGCTACCAACACCACGGCAACCAAGGTATTTATACCATATTGTGTAGCAATTGAATTCACATGGTTCAATCATATATTGTAACTACCATCTGACTATGTTTAAAGCACAGGAGTCGTGTCATAGTTGTCGTGCATCCGTAACTTACCAGAGTCAAGTAGCCTACACCGGGAGTTTCTTAAACAGCCAGTTTCCTACACAATAGGTTTCATAACTGTGAGTTTCTTACACAATGAGTTTAAAACACAGTTTCGTACACAATTAATTTCATAAACAGGGAGTTTCGCATATACGGGGTTTCGTACACAATGATTTTGTTTTGTTTTACACTTTTGAGTTACTAAAACAATGGGTTACGTATATGGAGTTTCGTACACAAGATTAGTACACAGTCTCTTACAGAGTTTAATGTAGTTTATAAAAATATGTTTTTAATATAATCGTGCCCATAATTTCGTACACAGAATTCACAGAATGTTATCCTGTTACCATACCAAGACTTTATACATTTTCATTAGTACCAATATGATATTTGATTTTGACTGTTATTTTAAAAATTACTTGTTACCCAACTTAGCCACTTCCCTCTCCTTACTCATTTATATGTCCATCACTACTAGCCTACTATCACCATTCCTGCAACTCCCCATCTATCTTTCCATCATAATAGGTACCATACACTAATAGTGTATTTACTATTATAGTACAGTATATTACCTAGAAGTAGTATGGATACCGGCACATGTCTTTGGTTCTCTATAATCTAATATATTTATGAATTAATTGTATAATTCGTCATGGGTGTGATACACTTTATTGTGACGTAGATCGATTACATAGAGTAGCCTAATTGTTAATAGCCTGAACTTATATATAGTACCATAATATATTCCCGGGCGTTTCCTCACCCTCCTCAGCTCCCCGCCATGGAGTGGCTTCGGTCACCCAGGCTTTATTGTGGTCGGCAGGGAGGGTTCTGTGGGGGCGCTCGGTTATGGCCTTGGCCTTGCTCGGGGCCTAGGGGCTGTTCGGCCAGGCAGCTTGGGGAACAGCAACAACAACAACAACCATAATATATTTACTAATCTTTAAAGCTGTCTAATATATAATGGCACACTTATAAAATTTCTTTAGTATGTTGCAATGTTGAGAGTTGTCCAGATTCTGTTCACTGAAGAGTACAAACTCACAGCTGACTCACGTTAGATTAATGGCCACTCCACGTCTGCCAAACCCTTGTAAAATTACGAAATTTATGACACAGGATAACAAATGAGAATGAAAACATTTACAGTGCATAATATAATCTGTAGCGCGCCTGGACATTCGGTATTTATTCGTGGCAATGTCTGGTGAACCACAATGATATTCTTTTCATTAACCCGTACAGCCCCAGCGACGTGTCTGGCGCGTCGGCGATGTATGTAACGCACAGCCCCAGCGACGCGTCTGACGAGTCACCCTAATTGCTCCGACCTTAACCTCAGGTGTAGCCACTCGAGAGGGCTCAGATTTGTATGGGAACTGTGTACGTATCCCACGCAACCGTGCCGATGGTTGAAAACTCTCAAAGTCCACGTGCATGCGCGTGAGCGCGCAATAACCTGGTTTTTTGGGGTAATTGCCTTCAATTTTTTACTCTTGTAAAATACGTTTTCGGGGGCTCTGTAGGACCATTCTTTAAGCTTTTTGAGCGGTTTTTCGTGGTTTTTCCTTCATTCCTAACCCATTCGCTATTGTTTCTGGAATAAAAACATTTTTTGAAAACCGGCCGGGTTCTGGTGAACAAACAATACAAAACTAGCCGGGGCTCCACGGGTTATCACTTAGTATTACGTTAATATACAGTACTCTGCATTGCGTGATTCATCTTCATGCCTCACCAATAGTCTTCCTCCCAGCACCTTATCACTAGTGAGCGGCAATTCGTCTTTTTACTCATTATGTACTTTAACCTAATGTATCTTTCCTCTCCCGTTATATTCTAGATATATTTATTCCTGCTCCATAAAACTCACTTAAGTTTAATGTGTCTACAGCTAAGAACATTCTTGAAACCCGGGAGCTTTTATGAATAACCTCTGGCAATCCTTACGTACTTGAGAATTCTTTTAGGCAGGCTGTTCTTATTTTGGGAACGGCTTGAAAAATACTGACTCTGAATCTACGAAATATTTGTTTATTTCAAAGGACCTGAAGCTTACCTAATGCTTAATTAAGAAACAAAATAGGTATAATATATGTCTTTTCAAGCATGATCTTTATCATTTCATAAATATAGATAGATGCATAGATAGTTATAAGTACACTACATGTTAAGCATGGTGACTACAAAAAATCCTATTGACACTATTGTCACTTTACATTCAAGCTATGTTCGTCAAACACTAACATTATGTCTCTCCTGTGTCATGTTCTATCACTTAACTTCTTCCTCGTTCAGTTCCGACCATTGCATATCATGCTGTCCACGAGCAGCACTTGTTGGAGTTTAAAATTGGAATCACAACTCGCATAAAAAACATTGTTCATATACCTTTTGCTAGCCTAATGTGTTGACAGGCTCATTCGTGTAGTTAAGGTTGATGTAACAGGTATATTTAAAATGTAAATGCTTGATTGTACAGTTGAAAGTAGACAGTAGGATCGGTGTTATACTTTGTACAAATCGAAAATTATGGGAAAATAATAAATAATTTTAGCTAATTTAGTACTTTAGTTACTTAGTATTTACATGGACACATAACCTTTCCAAGCCTTATATAATATGTTATATAGTAAATACATACACATAATCTTGGATATACACCATTGATATGTGGTATAAAAGACATTCCACAAATATATCGATAGCAGCAATAGAATCGTACTATCAATCTTTGTTATCTTTACAAAGATAAATGATGACCCGACACAGATATTCAAATTCAGTGAAATACCAATGAACCTTTTAGTCCCTCTTTTTCTCAATTCAATTTTAGACGGTCTGATATTAATCTCATGGGTTGAAAGAAGTGATGGACGCGAGAGGTGGAGGGAGAGTTGATGTGAATGGTTCTGTTTGGAGTCTGATGTACCTTAAGATTAATGAAGAACCTGAATATGGACGAATGAGATATACATATGGTAATAGAGTGGTGGTGGCGAGAGAGGAAGAACCTCTGAAGAAGCTGGATTTTGAGAACTGACATATAGAAATTATAAAGTGTAATTGGGAATTAACCCCTTGAGTACCAGCGACGCACGTTATGCGTCGCCTACATATATAATACTAAACCCCAGGGACAAAATGGTTGCATTCGCGTTAAATACTCTTGTCCTATGGCACCTAGAGGGTTCAGATCTGTATGGGAACTGCTCTAGTATCCCACGCAACAATACCAATGGTTGGAAACCTTCCAAGTCCAACCGCGGGAGTGATTTTACAGTATTTTGCCTACCCAGTTCCCCACGTTAATTGCGACTTTCCGCCGCCCCGCAGGACCCCTAAATGACCTTGGTGAGCGTTTTTTTTCCTTCATTACTAACCCATCCCATGTGTTTTCCTTCCTTCTTTCCTTCTTTCAGTTATGTCTTCTCACTGTCTATTTCAATTTCTGCCATACGTGTTCCAAAGAGTTCTTACTGCTTATGATATAGTTTCCATATTTTGAAAATATACTGTATATACAGTAGGCTATGCATGCAGAAGTGAATTATTTTGACTTACATTTCGTTTATTTTCGTAATTATTTATGCATATGTAGTTAATGTGGTTATATATGTGTTTTGTTGTGTTTCTTAACCATACCATAACAGTCAATAATACAACACTGATAGATAGACAAGTACAATGTTTGACTGACATTGTATGACACGAATGACTAGATTGTTTGAACCTGTCTCGGATCGATTCGACTATTTATAATATCATTAATTGTGTATGTGCATTTCAGAGTTTCATATAAACAGTTTGACTGTCAGAATGAACAATATTTTGTGTCCGAGAGTGTACATAATGTATCCTATAAGTATAACAGTGGTGACTGACCCTGAAGAAGACACTGGTAGAGAGGACAGAGAGGGATGAATGGAGAGAGAGCACATGAAGTGATAACCTATGAGTATAACAGTGGTGACTGACCCTGAAGAAGACACTGGTAGAGAGGACAGAGAGGGGTGAAGGGAGAGAGAGCACATGAAGTGATAACCTATGAGTATAACAGTGGTGACTGACCCTGAAGAAGACACTGGTAGAGAGGACAGAGAGGGATGAAGGGAGAGAGAGCACATGAAGTGATAACCTATGAGTATAACAGTGGTGACTGACCCTGAAGAAGACACTGGTAGAGAGGACAGTGAGGGATGAAGGGAGAGAGAGCACATGAAGTGATTAACCTATGAGTATAACAGTGGTGACTGACCCTGAAGAAGACACTGGTAGAGAGGACAGAGAGGGATGAAGGGAGAGAGAGCACATGAAGTGATAACCTATGAGTATAACAGTGGTGACTGACCCTGAAGAAGACACTGGTAGAGAGGACAGAGAGGGATGAAGGGAGAGAGAGCACATGAAGTGATAACCTATGAGTATAACAGTGGTGACTGACCCTGAAGAAGACACTGGTAGAGAGGACAGAGAGGGGTGAAGGGAGAGAGAGAGCACATGAGGGGATTTATAAAGTGAAGTGAACCGTGGGATTGGAAAAGGGAGAGTTGAGATTAGTGATATGGGTAGAAGGAGAGATTGGTTAATTGGAATATATATAGATGTATGAATACAAATGTATATAAATGTATAAGATATAAGGTACATATACTGTATACATATATATTTGTATAATAGGATATAATACTACTATGATACGTGAGTTTCTATGATTGAATTTGCAAGCCAATGTTATCAAAGGATGTGAATGAGAGGGGACATGAGAGAGAAGGTTGTTATTATACAGTAATTGGGTGTCGGTAGCTGGGGTGAACAAAGAATAACAACATACATCAGAGGGAAACACACATTTAGTGTATAAGATAGAAACACTGTTATTTAATACATTGGTAGAAAATATGGTTATGCCACATTTTTTGTTTTTTTGTTTTGTTTTACCAGTTTCTCAACGCGAGTATTTTCATTGCATATCTGATTTTCTCCTTCTGGGCTCTCTAAGTAGCCCCGATTCCTGTGTTACCAGAAGGAGGAGATGAGAAAGATATATTTATTTCATTAGCCGTCTCCAGTGAACAGTTCTCAAACTCCCACGAATATAAGAGTAGGTCGACTGGAAGTATTTCACGAGCTTAGACAGCGGTTGGATTTAAGTACATGTTATTCATGGTTGTGCGTCTGTATCAATGTGTACAGTGATTGTACTTGGGTTGGATGTACTATAGTCTACAAGGATATAAAATAAGACACAAGGAAATGCTGTCCTTTCTGTGTTATTAGGTAAGAGTACTGTATATATATATATATATATATATATATGTTAGTAAAGCCAGGTAATAAATTTTCTTTAATACATACGAGGTTGAAAGAAATGGCAATTTCTGCGTTGGAAATTTTATTATTCAAAGTTTCCAGGTCTCTGATGAGTTTTCGCTGGGTGGCAGGAAGTAGATGAAGGAGATGAGCAAAATTCAGGTGGTACAGGGTTACATAAATGTAAATGATGATACAGGATATACGACGCGTTTCACTGGACAACCAGCATTATCAAGTAAGGAGGGAATGATATAAAAGGTAAACAGGAAGGGTAAATATAAAAGGTGGAGGATCAGAGGAGGCGAAAAACAAGGGGCAAAAATCTACTATTGGTGGAAGGGGATTCTGGAAAAGAGAAAGGGGGGAACCGCTTCACTGAACTACAGACAAGATTGCAAAGAAAATAAAGCAGCAAGATAATATTGTCTACTAAAGGTCTCTCATTCCATTGCTATTACTCTCCACCTACGTCCTGTATTCACGATACGTCCTCCATATATCTCCTTTACTCCTCCTTTACTCTAATATCCTACGTCATTGTTTATAAGGTTACCAAATGACCAAATGATTGGGGTATCGTTCATTGATCTATATTAATTATAAGGTCTTGAATATAAAATATTTGATGTTATATTGAACGACTCTTAGTAGTGTCGTAAATGTTTAGCTATTATAAATTCTATC
>CM064551.1:22979678-23081837 GCA_032716605.1 Paralithodes platypus | reverse complement strand
CAGAGCGACTCATTCAGCGGGCATGGGAAATATATAAAGGTGGACATAGTTTGATAAAATATATACAACGATCATGAACACAACAACTAATATATTACACACTATTAATGCCTGTTATATTGACAATCTGTTTAAACTATTATCATGAATAATTCACTCAGCTATAGGAATGTATTATAGACCATAATTATGTATAATCTAATTTATTAATTTAACTACCAACACTAAACACCTCCCAATGAAATTAATGAAAGCATGTGATCTTCCCGGGATTCGAACCTGGGTGCAAAAAGTGTCCGCCACGAAAAACAGATTTCCAATAGGCTACACATACTGTAATATATGAGAGAGAGAGAGAGAGAGAGAGAGAGAGAGAGAGAGAGAGAGAGAGAGAGAGAGAGAGAGAGAGAGAGAGAGAGAGAGAGAGAGAGAGAGAGAGAGAGAGAGAGAGAGAGAGAGAGAGAGAGAGAGAGAGAGAGAGAGAGAGAGAGAACTTTCACAGCTCAACGTTTGAGAAAAAAAATTAATTACAATATATTCATGTCTAATTTTAATACAGCTTAACATTACCTTAAACCAATATAACGTAACCTAAACCAAGTCAGTACACCTGGGTTGTGACTAACTAACAGTTCCTGTCCAATGAAATAGTGGCCGGTGAAATATGCGCCCTGGCTGGATAAAAATAATTGTTGTTCATGTCGGGCGGGAATTCAATATGACCTTCAGATATTTTTCCATTGAATCCATTTAACCTGTGTCAAATGGAACACCAGTAGATTTCGTAGTAAATTACAACATGGGAGGATATTTATCAGTGAGTTTAACAGTTATTTCTCTATAGTACATTTCTTTAACTTGCCTCCTCAAATTAATCTTTAGATCATCATATAATTGTATAATTTTAGCGTTGCGAGTTATAATAATAATAATGCTAAAATAGTCTTGCAAAACATTGAAAACGTGGGAAATGTTAGATGAACCAATTATTTAAGGTTATTTAGTGCCTTTAGATTCAAACCCGATTTGGCATATTTGTGGATAATTTGTGATATTAAGGTATTATTTAATCGACCTACTGTATATCTTAAGAACACCTGTGATAGAAGCCTAATTATGATGGCATACCATATGTATTGGGGGCAATAAATGTAATTATTACATTTACCGCTGCAACATGATTACGCACATATACTTAAAAGGTGCAACCTTGTCACAATTCTAATAATTTTCCATCTTATGATGGAGGGGGTAAGGGCGCCTTCATCTAATGGTGGAGGAAAAAAAGAATATGCCTCACGCATCCTACTGCGTGTCGTACAAGGCGAATAATAGGGGGGGGGAGGGGGGATGGCGATAGACTTGTGGACCAACAGCCATTACTAGACAATAAAGTCTTTATAACTATGGGATTATATTATGTATGGAACGTGTATGGTGTAACCTAACACTATTAATGGCTCCCTGACAACCTTCCTACCTGCCAGTTTGACATACTTTACCTTACCCTAACTAACTTATATACTGCCATTTCTTGCGGGATAACTTCTTAAAGGTGAGCCTCTATAACCCAGATACTGAGAGCGATACGGTGAGATGAGAGACGAGGAGCGAGAAGAGAGAGGTGGAAAGAGACGAGGGAGAGATGAGGGAGAAGAGGAGAGAAGAGGAGGAGAGAGAGAGAGTGGAGGAGAGAGAGAATGGAGAGCGAGCGAGAGAGCGAGGGAGAGAAGGAGAGAAGAGAGAGAGGACTGAGACGAGGGGTGAGAGAGAGAGGATAGAGAGAGATAGAGAGAGACGAGGAGAGAGAGAAGAGAGGAGAGAGGACGTGAGGAGAGAGAGAGAGAGGAGAGGAGAGAGGAGAGAGAGAGACGAGAGAGAGAGAGAAGAGAAGAGAAGAGAGAGAGAGAGAGAGAGAGAGAGAGAGGAGAGAGAGAGAGAGAGAGAAGGAATCCTTGAACTGGTAGAGAAGGTGGAGTGGAATGGCAGTAAAGTAATATTGGTAGGATGGGTTGGGTAATTTATGAGAGTGGACTGGACCCGGGAGGAGGAAAGGTCAATAGTAGGTCGGGTCAGGCCACTTATCTCAATTCTTACCTGCACACGTAATGTTCGTTTTGTTATTTCTGTTTTCATATGTCCAATCACCTGCATGGAGTAATGGCAGTAATGGAGTAATTACCCAAGATAATTATTACCACCATTACCATACAACAGTGAACTACACAAACACCTGTTACAGTAACTGCCATATTGGATACAGCTTGTGGTGAAATTTTGTATCTTCCATCCAGTGGATGTCTGAACCTTTAAATGTGTATGTGACGTCGTGTTTCGTGAATTCTGACGAAGGAAGGTAAAGTACCGTACAACACTGGTAAACATATAGATCACAACGCGAGGTACACAATATGGCGCCCACTAAAACAAAGATCAACCACACCTGGCTCAGAGTAGGCCTACCTGTACATCCTAACAACCTCATTCATATTACCTTTCACCTTCAATATCCCTCACGGTCGGTGTAAATTATCTCCTCATTGTTCCCAATGTCTACTTTATCACTCTACAATCAATATCTTTCTACATTCAAGCATATTACAAATATCTTAGGTAATGATAGTTAAATCAACCTTACATATTACATACATAACTGAGCCTATCAACTTATTATCCTGTCAAAAATGTTACCACCTATGTCATTATAGAAAACAATCATATTCCGGGTGTTTAGTTTATGGTCCACATGATGTGCTGCTCAAGGACAGTATGGGGGTCAATGGTGAGGATAGGAGGAAGACCCTTATTGATAGCCCCGGGGCGGGAGCTGGACCAACAGTATGGGGGTCAATGGTGAGGATAGGAGGAGGAAGACCCTCAGTGATAGCCCCGGGGTGGGAGCTGGACCAACAGTATGGGGGTCAATGGTGAGGATAGGAGGAGGAAGACCTCAGTGAAAGCCCCGGGGTTATTAGCTGGACCAACAGTATGGGGGTCAATGGTGAGGATAGGAGGAGGAAGACCTCAGTGATATCCCCGGGGCGGGAGCTGGACCAACAGTATGGGGGTCAATGGTGAGGATAGGAGGAGGAAGACCTCAGTGATATCCCCCGGGGCTGGATGCTGGACCAACAGTATGCGGGGTCAATGGTGATGATAGGAGGAGGACAGAATCCTCAGTGATAGCCCCTGGAGGCATGGGAGCTGGACCAACCAGTATGGGTTGTCACTGGTGAGGATAGGAGGAGGAAGACCCTCAGTGACCTCAGTGATAGCCCCGGGGCGGGAGCTGGACCAACATGTATTATTTGACCAACATACAGTAGCTTCCAAAGTGGAAATAGTGGCCATAGAATGTTTTTAAATACCACCGTAAATTAACTATCAGTCAACTTATGAATACCTATGTATGTGTATTTAAGGTTAACAAATGATACAGAACATGAACACAAAATAGTACTATACCTATTGTGTGTCCGGTTCTATTATTTGCACACAAAAAATAAGTTCTTTTGAAATGCAACAACATTACTAAAATTATAAGGGAGTATTTTCAGACGTGTTCCAAAGCCAGAACAGCTTGACAATTCAGGATAAGGGCTAAAAGTATTCTCAACTTGGTAAGGGCTTGCCGAGAAGTTATTACATAAAAGCGCCCGGGTTCTCCAGAATACTCTCAGCTGCGGACACATTAAACTTAGTGAACTTTTATTGAGGAGTAATGAATAAAATAAGACCGAAGCTGCATGCATCTCAGAAATACACAAAATGAAAAGCTTTAGTCTACAAGTTCCATTTCCAAAGTGTAATGCAGCGGCTACAGTCACTCAAATAATCAACCTTCGCCTCAGCGTCCACCTGCCAGACATGAACCATGAAAACTAGTTGACCCTTAGAATGGGAAACAATACAATGTGGTGGGTGGTGTGTGTGTGTGTGTGGCGTGGTGTGGTGCGGTGTCAAGAACGAATGTAATATCAATCAATCGCCATACACATATAATTATTTATCCCTCATTTTTGGGACTATAAACTCGATACGGTAACAGTGGGAATGATGGGAGTTATTACAGAAAGAGCAGGTCGTTATTTTAGATATGGTATTTTATATAATGGTATTTATATAATGGTATTTATATAGAGGTTTTTTATGTAATGGTATTTAGGTAATGGTATTTTAACTGTAAAATTATCCAGGGTTATATCGATTTCCTATGCTTATCATGATTAAGACGAGAGAGAGAGCAAAGAAAGACAAACGAAAGAGAGCGAGAGAGCAGAGGGAGAAAGAAAGAAAAAGAGAGAGCAGGATACGCGAGAGAGAGAGAGACGGCGAGAGAGAGAGAGAGCGGGAGAGGGATAGAACCAGAGCAAAAAAGAGAGAGAAAGAGCTTAACGAGCACAAACAAAATTTGTTGATGGAGAAATATAGGACAAGTTGTGAGGGCAGATATTCGCTGCTGAAAGGGAATGATGTTCACCTTCACACATTTTGATTCACCGTTTTCCGTCCGATATGAAAACCCTTGTCATATTTTGTCTCTTTCTTAGGTTTTGGTTCCTAACGTTTGTTATGAATGTACCAGTATGCATAAACTTATATTATATACTCGATCTAAGGCCTTTTATTACATTAAAGGTTGATTGTCTAACATTTAAACATTATTATTAAGCTCCTTATTTGCTTAATATCTATATACTATGTTTAAAAAATATCAGCCAAGGTTCCTTGGTTGAAAATAAAGGTAGTCTATGTGGGAATACAACTGAGATGGTACATACAGTAGTGAATGCTAAATATACAATCCAATGTTTACATAATATTATAGTGTAGATCTAAATAACTACCGAAACATGAGAGAGAGAGAAAGAGAGAGAGAGAGAGAGATAGAGAGAGAGAGAACTTGGAACAGCTGAGGGAAGTGGAAGAAGAGTGAAGGGTGTTTAATGAAATATTTGCACCGAATAAGTCGGTGTGTGGGGTAGGAGAGTGTGGAGGCTGCGAACATGAATTGTGCAGCATGCACTGTATTATGATCTGACATATTATCCAGTGGTGATACTAGAAACATCATGAACATGAAAAGGCAGCAAATCCCTACCCAGTAACTATCGTCCAATTAGCTTAACCTCAGTTGTATGTAAAATGCTAGAAACGGTCATACGAGACAGACTCGTAAATCACTTAGAGGAAAATAGCATACTTAAAGATACTCAACACGGCTTTCGTAAAAAACGTTCCTGTTTAACAAACCTCTTAGACTTCTTCCACGATATCCTCAACCTATACGATGAGAGTAAAGCTGTAGATATTATATACCTTGATTTTCAAAAGGCCTTTGACAAAGTTCCCCACAAACGTTTACTGATAAAACTAAAAGCGCATGGAATACAAGACGGTGTGTTGAAATGGATAGAAAATTGGCTCAGCGACAGAAAGCAAAGAGTAGTCATAAACGGTAAGCATCTAAATGGACCAATGTAAGTAGCGGGGTACCCCAGGGATCGGTACTAGGACCAATTCTCTTTCTAAAAAACATCAACGACATAGATGAGGGTCTCACCTGTACAATCTCAAAATTTGCTGACGATACAAAAATTGCAAATAGCGTACTCTCAAAAGAACAAGTTGACGATATGCAACACAATCTAGATAAATTGTCATGTTGGGCCAAAATTTGGCAAATGAGTTTCAATGCGGATAAATGTAAAGTACTACATATCGGATACCTAAATGAGAAAGCAAACTATTCGATGAATGGCACTCAGCTTAAGAATGTAAACAGAGAAACCGATCTGGGAGTAACAATATCGAGTAACCTAAAACCGAGTCAACAATGTTCAGAAGTTGTTAAGAAGGCAAACAAAATAATTGGCTTTATAGGCAGGTCATTTGAGCATAAATCCAAAGAAGTTATCCTAACCCTTTACAATTCCTTAGTCCGCCCTCTTCTGGAATACTGCGTTCAATCCTGGTGCCCTTATTACCAAAAAGATATAAAACAAGCTAGAACGAGTTCAACGTAGAGTTACCAAAATGATACCTAGCCTAAAGAACAAACCATACGAAGCGCGTCTTAGAGAATTAAATCTATTTCCTTTAACCAGCGCAGATTAAGAGGTGACTTAATTCAAGTGTTCAAAATCATCAAAGGCATCGACAATATGAACTGTAGTAAGTACTTCACTATCGACCAATCTAATTACACGCGGGGAAACGGTTGCAAAATTATTGGTAAATCTTTTAACTCACACGAATCTAAGAATTTCTTCTTCAATCGAGTTGTCAACTTGTGGAATGGGCTTCCCCGAAACGTTATAGACTGCATCACCGTTGATTCATTTAAACTCCGCCTAGACAAATATCTCGCATCAAACCCGCGACTGACTGCGTTTGTAAATGAATAACTTTATTTTATCCCCCCCTCAGTTACTAACCCATCTGTCCCCTACTAACTTCCTAATCCTGCCACGGACATTAGTTCCAGGGCAGTAATTCCCTTTCCAATGTTCCCTTACCCACTCTAAACCACTGTTTGGACACTTGATCCTCAGTGTTTTGGAGGACAAGCAACCTAGAAGGGTCACTAGATCTGTTGTTGCTTGATTTCCTTTGTACTCCTTTGTACTAACATATATATATATATACGTATACAGTATATATATATATATACCGGTATATATTATATATATATATATATATATATATATAAGGTGGTGAGGAGGGGATAAGTAAACTATGTGTTTATATAATGAATAAGAAGAAAATGGAAACGTGTGAGTGCATTAAAGCATAGTAAGACTATTACTATGAAGGTAAGTTAGAGATGTAGCAACAAGTGATGACACAATTATACAGTAGTTGTTAGGGTGCACATTGTGTGTTCCTTCCTGTATTATATTAATGGTGTCTGTGGTGAAATAATTAACCAACAACTTCACATCGTAAGTATTAACAGTTGTACAGACATTAATTAATCACTGTTAGTTAATTACTAACATCGCTCTCGCTATTCTATCGCTATTACAATAATTAGTGTTCCTCAGAGCTCTCTCAGTGTATACCACACCCTCTTTGTAGAGCACGCAGCATCCATCTTGCAATATAATCCCACCCCTACTCTGTGCAACTCTCTAACACAAGAGTGAAACGATACACCCAATCTTTCTTCTATTTAACAGCCGAGCTCTGGAACTCTCTCCCTGAATCCACCTTTCCCTCATCCTATGACTTCAATTGCTTCAAACTCCGTGTGTCCAGACATTTTGGCTCGAATCTTCCTTGAGTTTGGCTCTGTCACTCGCTCAACTCTGGGGGAGGCACTAGTCACAGGCAGTTTTGCCTTTTGTCTCCCTAATCCACATAGAAAACAATAAACAATAAAACGTGATAGTTTACAACATAAGGTAAACAATATGGCGGCTACTGTAAACATACCTTTGCTTGAAACAGACAATAGACGGCTCTGAATGATTAAGAAGCTAAAAGGATTTCGAGTGACAATAAAAATGTGGGAAACAGACAAGGAAAGTTAGTGGGAAGATCTCTGGAAAAGTGTTGAGGATGACTAAGTTATAATGGAATCGTGTGATAATAAGAGAGAGAGAGAGAGAGAGAGAGAGAGAGAGAGTGAGTGAGTACAAAGGAGTACAAAGGAAATCAAGCAACAACAGATCTAGTGACCCTTCTAGGCTGCTTGTCCTCCAAAACACTGAGGATCAAGTGTCCAAACAGTGGTTTAGAGTGGGTAAGGGAACATTGGAAAGGGAACTACTGCCCTGCCACTAACGTGGCAGGACTAGGAAGTTAGTAGGGGACATATGGGTTAGTAACTGAGGGGAGGATAAAGTTATTCATTTACAAACGCAGTCAGTCGCGGGTTTGATGCGAGATATTTGTCTAGGCGGAATTTAAATGAATCAATGGTGATGCAGTCTATAACGTCTCGGGAAGCCCATTCCACAAGTTGACAACTCGATTGAAGAAGAAATTCTTAGATTCGTGCGAGTTAAAAGATTTACCAATAATTTTGCAAACCGTTTCCCCGCGTGTAATTAGATTGGTCGATAGTGAAGTACTTACTACAGTTCATATTGTCGATGCCTTTGATGATTTTGAACACTTGAATTAAGTCGCCTCTTAATCTGCGCTGGGTTAAATGAAATAGATTTAATTCTCTAAGACGCTCTTCGTATGGTTTTGTTCTTTAGGCTAGGTATCATTTTGGTAACTCTACGTTGAACTCGTTCTAGCTTGTTTATATCTTTTTGGTAATAAGGGCACCAGATTGAACGCAGTATTCCAGAAGAGGGCGGACTAAGGAATTGTAAAGGGTTAGGATAACTTCTTTGGATTTATGCTCAAATGACCTGCCTATAAAGCCAATTATTTTGTTTGCCTTCTTAACAACTTCTGAACATTGTTGACTCGGTTTTAGGTTACTCGATATTGTTACTCCCAGATCAGTTTCTCTGTTTACATTCTTAATCTGAGTGCCATTCATCGAATAGTTTGCTTTCTCATTTAGGTATCCGACATGTAGTACTTTACATTTATCCGCATTGAAACTCATTTGCCAAATTTTGGCCCAACATGACAATTTATCTAGATTGTGTTGCATATCGTCAACTTGTTCTTTTGAGAGTACGCTATTTGCAATTTTTGTATCGTCAGCAAATTTTGAGATTGTGCAGGTGAGACCCTCATCTATGTCGTTGATGTAAATTAGAAAGAGAATTGGTCCTAGTACCGAGTGGTCCGAGTGAGTGAGTGAGCGAGTGATAGAGGGGGGGGGGGGATTGAACAATATGAATATGTACGACAAATAATCACTTCCATCAAAGAACCAGTCTACGGCTACGCACCATCTTAGTTAGTTAATGGCCACCAAAGAAACACTAGATCAGTTTTGAACAGATGTAGGAACGTTTTCAGGAATTGATAATATGTGACCAGCAGATATTGTATATTTTATTACACAGGAGAGGAACACACATTCAACCAACTATTGTAAACCATATGTTCATCATTATCATTTAAAAAAAAAAAAAAAAAAAAAACGCTTACTACGCACAGTCCCATAATGCAAAATCCATAATTTATTTGTTTATAAAATAACACGGCCAACAATGAACATTATTTACTTATTATTTCCTTTGCAACCATTTCTCTGCCGGTTCTTCTTCTTCTTTTGTCTGGTCTTCTTTCATAATTATTTACCTGGCAAACAATCATGTGAGCAAACATTAAAGCTGACAGACAAACACAATAGCTTTTGAACACGCACACAGAAGAACAATTTTGAACACGCACACAGAAGAACAATTACTAAAGCTGAGGTACATCGATCAATGCTTTTGGACACACAGACACACATTTTAGTTTTAGTTTAGTCACATCTACCTAATAAAGGTATTAACAAAAAAGATAATAATTTAGTTTTTGTTTTAAATCTCTCTCTCTCTCTCTCTCAGCTACAATTAAATAACCTTTATAGTTTGTTTGAAATATAAGAATATATCGTCCACAACTGGATATTTGTGTGGATAACGAGGACAATAATACGACAGTTAAAAGTTCACGAGACAAAAATGAGGTGCTGAAGACTTGTGGTCAAATTATGATAACCATAATTGTTGTTGTTGTTCCCCAAGCTGCCTGGCCGAACAGCCCCAAGGCCCCGAGCAAGGCCAAGGCCATAACCAAGCGCCCCCACAGAACCCTCCCTGCCGACCACAATAAAGCCTGGGTGACCGAAGCCACTCCATGGCGGGGAGCTGAGGAGGGTGCGGAATCGCCTGGGAAACCAAAGCCCCACCCAGGGCCCTGTGCCCCTCAGCAATTATGAAGAGAAAGTTGAGGGGCAAAGGAAAAAAGTGACGCTTTGGCTTCCAATCTTGGTAGATTGGGAGGTCAATCCACGGAAGAGACGCCGTCACTTGAGATCTAGAAAATATATAAGTAAAAGGAACAGTCAGAGTAAGCTATGGGTATGGCAGAGATCGCTCAGTTCTCACTCTGATAGACCAGCCCATCACCACAGCCATAATTGTTGTTATTGTTGTTGTTTTTCCCCAAGCTGCCTGGCCGAACAGCCCCAAGGCCCCGAGCAAGGCCAAGGCCACAACCGAGCGCCCCCCACAGAACCCTCCCCGCCGACCACAATAAAGCCTGGGTGACCGAAGCCACTCCACGGCGGGGAGCTGAGGAGGGTGCGGAAACACCCGGGAAACCAAAGCCCCACCCAGGGCCCTGTGCCCCTCAGCAATTATGAAGAGAAAGTTGAGGGGCAAAGGAAAGACGTGACGCTTTGGCTTCCAATCTTGGTAGATTAGGAGGTCAATCCACGCAAGAGACGCCGTCACTTGAGATCTAGAAAATATATAAGTAAAAGGAACAGTCAGAGTAAGCTATGGGTATGGCAGAGATCGCTCAGTTCTCACTCTGATAGACCAGCCCATCACCACAGCCATAATTGTAATATAATACAGTATACCTGTATACATATACTCTACAGTACGTTCTGGTCCTCGCAGAAAATCTAAAACCATTTACAGAATTTGAATTACTAAACATATGCCCAATACTTGTATTATTATACACTATCATGCAGTACCAAAAAGAAGTTCATTATTCCGCAATTATAGTTCACATTAACCCCTTCTGTACCGGAGACGTCTTTTTAATTTTATTCTAGCTCTATTTAGACGATGTTATTTAGTTGAAGAGCCTCCAGCAATAAACGGCTTCGAGCTATCTTAACTATACCTTTTTACTACCACAGATCCTTCTTAAGCTGCACAAAATCGTCTAAATATAGCTAGAATAAAATAAAAAAGACGTCGCCGGTACAGAAGGGGTTAACAATAAAGGAAGTTATATAGTGTCGCCATTATATCTCTATACAACTTTATTCAAAACTAATTCGAAACCTTTGGAAGCAATTAACTTAATCACAATTGAATATTGGCTCAGCAATATTTACATATCAACATATTGAACAACAGGTGTCATTTCAGCTTTTTACAAATATTTCAGTGTGTCATATTTTCATCGCATTAAATAATTACATTAATAACTAACATCATACAATTTACTACCTGCTATCCCGGTGGATCATATATACTTTAATTAATTTAATTGGGGGTGTGGTGGTGAGATTAATAAAAATAATATCACCAACATTTACATGTTATTACATTTTTATGTTCGTAATTATATTTTATTAGAACGTCAATTGTACGACCTAGTTACAAATATTATAGCATTCTGAGACTTGTTAATGTCGTTAACTGTATTACAGCTGGTAATTATACATTACCATAAATGTCCAACCCTTTTACCCACGGAGCCATGAATTAATTTACCAACATTACCAAACATAAAAGTGCGTGGAACTACCGACCAAGTAATTTGCATAAGTGCCATGTCATAAAATATAAGGTTACTATACACTGTAGTATACTGAATGTTTACTGAAAACGTTAAACCTTAGAATAATGCAATATAAGGTTACAATACACTGTAGTATACTGAATGTTTACTGAAAATATGCAACCTTGGAATTATGCATACTATATAAAACCAACAAAAAACAAATAAATATATAAATAAAATACTTTTGATGCTATTATATATACTAAAATTCAACAATTGTAGATATACAATTTTAACGGAACAGCTGCCTGAATGGCAAATGCAAAATGAGTGACTAATATAAAATAGTTTCCGAGGTAAACCACAATGGCGACCCATTATGCGATCCTGCAATAGAATCCTATTAACTGGAGAGCTCCATAAACACAACAATTAATGTCAACACTCAATAGTTTTTACTGTTTTAGGCATAGAAGGTGAACTTACTAACTGGTCAGTACACGACACATTTATAACGAAGATGGTTAGGAACATGTTATGTTTTGAACAGGATGGTTGATCCAGTGATACTGACTGTGTCATGAGTTAATATTATGTTTCCTATATACTCGTACAGGATATAATATGTACGCGAAAATGAAAACACTGGCACACAAATCGTGCACACACCTTGAGGAAGTACTTGAGGGAGTCAGCACGGAAGCACAGTTTTTGAGAACAACAGGAGGAACACCGTCCGGACAGTACGCCTAATTAATGTTAAACCCAGAGAGGGTAGAAAGTACATCTTTAGAAGAGATTAGGATATTAGGCATAAGTAATTATGGTTTTGTAATTGCCAATAATATAATTTTATCCTCAGTACATAAATACCTTGTGTTTAATGTCGGTATTTCTATTGTCTCATTATAATTATTTTGTGTATTTTCTTTTAAAAACTGTCACCTCTTTTTCTGGTTTGTTCTCCTTTCGTCGTTCTTTTTATTTATCGTTTTCTCTTCACCAGTTTCTGCCAACCTGGTATATTTGGTGTCTGCTCTCCCTCGGACCATCACATTGTCCATATATCTGGCTTCCTGATCTTAAGTGTTCGGATTTCTTCTTCGTTTGGTCAGTTTTTGCAGTATTACTTGTGAGTCTTTTAGCTTTCTGCAATCCTCCTCCACTGCAATATGACTTGGGAGTTTTTATCTTGTATGTTCTCTCTCTCGCTCTTGCTCTCTCCCTCTCGCTTTTTCTCTCTCTCTCTCGCTTTTTCTCTGTCTCTCTGCCTCTCTCTCTCTCTCTCTTTCTCTTTCTCTCGTCTATCAAAGACAACAACAGACGACAAAAATCTTCAATGACTTTTCTGCATGTTAGCTGGTCAGACAGTCACGGAACATTCTCCCATTATGAGTGTGTGTGTGTGTGTGTTTGTGGTGCCACTAAGGTATAGCGTGCTGGGTCGTGTAAACAATAATCACCGACAGTGTAATTATGTTGACGAGGGTTTTTACATTGATGAGATAAAACAATTTTGAAGTGATTTCACAGGAGGGCTGTAGGCAAATTATGTGATTTCATATTTCCTTCTGGGAATATATTAAACATTACAACCATACAAAAACTATTATATTGAAGCATAAATGTGTATTGTGATTGGAAAGAACATAGTAAAGCTGAACAGAATGGCTGAATAGTTAAATATTGCATATAGCATATTCAAATAGCATAGTTAGGAATCATTAATATGTGTTCACTGTAAGGGATAATTGCTATTATTGCTATCTAAACATAATGTTGCTAAAATGTCTATTCGTGAAACGGGATTGTTAATTAGTAAAGTGCATATGTTCGTAAACTGTGAATTGCTTATATTAGTTTGTCTACCATTTAGCCCATATGGATCTCTGTTTACCTCCATTGTGATGTGCTTGTACATGGATCTATGACACCATAGTTCAGTGTTATGGTGTCCGAGTTATCCTGCATCAGGTTAATAATTCACCATGGACCACACTTAACCAACAACCAATACCACTGTGTGTACCATCACGTTGGTTATATTAATGATCTCCACTCTGTTATCTAGCCCTATTAGTGCCATGATAATGTTGTGTGATATTCAAGATAACGTAACATGTTTGTATTTAGGTTTATGAGGAGTTACAAGGTTGCTTTAGGATAAAAGTGAGAAGGGAAGATGGGAGGAAGAAGGAAGACCATTAAGGAATTAAGGAGAAAAGATGCTAGACAGATGATGAGGTATACAGGTGAACATTGGGGCTATAGCAAGTGAGGTACATTAATGGAGGTTGAACTACAGTATGGAATACAACTGAAATAGATTAAGGACATACAGTGTAAGGTAGGATAAAGATAAACGTGATGAAAGAGGACATTCTAGACAGTCAATTGTTCTTTTAACATGGTGTGTTATTTAGCACCTTGTTTTCAAATGACAATAGGACATAATAGTACTGTTGACAAAACTACAGTAGTATAACATACATGCACACATTTAATTAGGGAAGATATATTCCCATTTTATTCATTTGTAATTACTTATATCATAATGTGTATTACTACGGTAAATATTTATTAATCTAATCGTAGAGAAAAATATGTTAAAGTCAATTAATTAGCTAATCAGCCTAAGCAGTTCCCCACTCACCTCATACTTGAACTGCTTCCTCTGATGTTGACTTCTCATTATTACAATATTAAATACATGTGTTTCTTTTGTGCGTAAAATTACCTCGTTAATGTCAAGCCCTGTACGGCTTACAATATAAGTATTGACTAGGCATACTTCCAATCGTATATATATATACCGTATGTATATATATATATATATATAAAGGATACTTTGTGACTGTTCACGAACTACTCCCTCAGTTTTCAAGATGGATAGCCCATACTTGGCATGCATACTAAGGGGTTGCCAGAATGTATGCGACAAGTTTATATATAATACAATGGAAGAAACGTTATATGCAGCTATACTGTAGATCATAATTTACTACCACTGTCTATAATATTACCAACAGTAGAACACATGCCTAAAGTTTATATTAAAGGTAAAGTAATGATAAGTCAATATACAAGATTTGAAGACAAAGTTACAAATACCAACTAAAAGGCAGAATACAAGTAGACAGATTAGACAAAATATAATTAGAAATATAACTAACTACAAACAAAATAATCAATGTAATACACCAAACACCCTATAAATAATCAATGTAATACACCAAACACCCTATAAATAATCAATGTAATACACCAAACACCCTATAAATAATCAATGTAATACACCAAACACCCTATAAATAATCAATGTAATACACCAAACACCCTATAAATAATCAATGTAATACACCAAACACCCTATAAATAATCAATGTAATACACCAAACACCCTATAAATAATCAATGTAATACACCAAACACCCTATAAATAATCAATGTAATACACCAAACACCCTATAAATAATCAATGTAATACACCAAACACCCTATAAATAATCAATGTAATACACCAAACACCCTATAAATAATCAATGTAATACACCAAACACCCTATAAATAATCAATGTAATACACCAAACACCCTATAAATAATCAATGTAATACACCAAACACCCTATAAATAATCAATGTAATACACCAAACACCCTATAAATAATCAATGTAATACACCAAACACCCCAGGGGAATAGAGAAGAAATGAAGTAGAATGATAAGTGGTGTAAAGGGTCAACCACCATGTTGCCAAAGAGACCCGTGGTGAATTATTTATATTGGGTCACCGCTGGGCCACCGTCCTAAACAACTGGGTTTTAGCTCCCACATCTTGTATCATTTGCACCAACATTTATCTTATACTTTGAGAGGAAACAAAGATTCGTCTAAGGAAATTAAGGAAGGTGACAATAAAAACAGTCAGAGGCAAAGTTGAAGCAGGATAATTAAGGCTATTAACAAGAAAATGTCTCAAGATATCCGCTATTTATTACAACCTAAATCTAATTGTTGCCAGAATGTAATGTAAGGGACGTCGCGGGTACTGTACGGGTTAAACATCAGGCTTTCATCACTGCAACATGTGGAATTATAAGCGTTGTATTTAAAGTTGCCACATAGGTTTACGTTATGCAACGGTATTGTATTACCGGTATAGGTCGATTGTACATTAAATCATATTTTATTTTATTTTATTTTATTTTATTTTTTCTATATTCCAACTACTCCCGCTCGGGCATAGGCTGAGAGCCTTTACACTACACCACTGAACACGGTGAGGCCCGTGAGGTCTTATTCCAGTCTAGGGAGTGAGACATGTGAAGCACCCCAGCTCGAAGCAACTCCATCTCTGAAGCTGCTTTGCCTCTGCGCTTCACCGTCTCATCCCCCACACTCGGACCCTCACTATCAGAACGCCACCTATTGAGCAATTAACTCACTAGGCATTGCCCCCCTGTAACATACTATCTCCAATTGGGGCAGAGAAAACCTTGTTACCTTTAATGCTTCCAAAACCCAATTTCTCCATCTATCTACCTGTCAGGATCTCCCAGCGGACTATACCTTATTCTTCAACAATACAAAAATCAACCCTTCATCTTCTCTCAATATTCTTGGTGTCTCTTTTTCTTCTGCTCTCATTTGGAAGGACCATATTACCAGTCTTGCTAAGGCAGCCTCCCAGAAGCTGGGTGTGCTCAACCGCCTTAGGGGGTTCTTTTCCCCAGCACAGCTTCTTGCTCTGTACAGGGGCATAGTGCGTCCTTGTATCGAGTATTGTTCACATGTGTGGGGAGGTTCCTCTCACACCGCTCTTCTAGACAAAGTTGAAAGGAAGGCCTTTCGTATCATTAACTCCCGTCCACTCACCAACTCTCTGCAATCTCTCTCTCTCCGCCGCATTGTTGCATCTCTCTCGCTATTCTATCGCTACTATAATAATCAGTGTTCCTCAGAGCTTTCCCAGTGCATACCACCTCCTTTACGTAGGGCACGTGGTACCCGTCTTGCAACTCAATCCCACCCCTACTCTGTGCTCTCTAACCCAAGAGTGAAACGTTACTCTCAAACTTTCTTCTACTCAACAGCTGAGCTCTGGAACTCTCTCCCATAATCAGTCTTTCCCTCTTCCTATGACTTAAATTGCTTCAAACTCTGTGTGTCGAGGCATTTTGGCTCGATCGTCCCTTGATTTTGGCCCTGTCACTCTTTCAACTATGGGGGAGGCACTCGCTATAGGCAATTCTGCCTTTTGCCTCCCTCAATCACATATAAAAAAACAAAACAAAAAAACAATTGGAGTATATTACAGGTAATGCTGATAAGCAAAACTGTCGCTTCATTTTTATATCCAGTCATGTTAGAAAACCCTAGTGAATGAAGTGGCTGGCATTATACTACTATTTTGTTTTTTAATACTAAACCAATGACCTGTAATATGTATCGTCCTCAATGCTGGACCATACCGCCACCAATACACATGTACCGCTCATGTGGGAAGGGGGGTACTGGAGGGAGATGATAGTTTGATTAATCTTTCCTGTCTGTTGATAATCCTGGTGTACTGGCACCAAACTTTGGCCATCATCATAACAGATGAACGAACAGATGAACACACACAAAGGCAACCTAAATCCCTATCTGCGTGACTACTAAATAGATCAAGATACCAATATGAATTTATTTGTGTACTATGTAAGCTCTTGCTCGCTCTCTCTCTCTTTCTCGCTCTCGCTCTCTCTCTCTCTCTCACAGCACAAAGGGGGTAGTTAGTGAAGGGGAGAGAGTGAGAGTGAGTGAGAGAGAGAGAATTATGTTTATGTGGATGTATACTGTACAGAGTATAAATAAAGTATAATACCTTGACCAATTACCTACTACCCAAAAGCTTGGCCTCAGAGCATAATATCAGGTACAGTGTATATAATAATTATTTCTGTCCCTCGGGTCACCTTCTGAAGATTCACATCATATGTATTGAACAACAGAGTTTATGTTATTAACATACATTATCATCTGGGTTTCATAGACATTTTTGTGTATTGGATTTCAAGTAGATCATATAATAAATATTATTGTGTAATGGATTTTAGGTAGATTATATAATAACCAAGTTCATGTCTACATTAAACTGATACTACTTAAATAGCATATACCCTGTTTATACCGTGTACACTGTGAAAGGCGTTATTGTTGTTTGTCTCCGGCCAGACTCAAGTTACGTAAGTCGCTTCATGTTTACCAAAATGTGTTTTCCTCAAGGAAACCCCACAGGACAACACTATAAACAAACTTGGGGCTCGCAGTGTGTAGGGAATGTTCCAGTGTGTTGGTTGTGAAGACATTATGTAGTAAACATTTGAGTTACGGTACTGTTTTTGTTTTTATAGTGTTTATGATGTGTGCTTATTTGAATGCATGTATATTTGTTTTTAATGTGATAAGCATATGATTTCATAAAAATGTTATGCTTAGCTCTTAATCGTATATATATCTTGGAGCCATTAACCTCCTTTACTCGTAGTTATTATTATCACTAGTACTGCAGCACTGCCAACAATCCCTCTCACTGTGACATGTTGTGTATCAGGTGCAACCATTGTTGACAGAGGGTTTGAGGGACGGTAATTGATGCTAAGCCAGAGGAGGAGGAGAGAATGATCAAAAATACGTCAGGAATTCAACCAGTATTTGGTAATTGACAGTGAGAACAACAGAGCGTTTGGAATGCAGGTGGCGTCTGTTGTTATTGATTCAACAACACCTGACGTCTGTGGTGAGTCTGCCAAATATAATGTTAACAATGGGAAGATTATTATTGCTCAAAATAATGCACTACATAATTATAATTCCGCACATTATCAAGCTATGCACTTCAATACCAAGAAAACAACTTTTGTATGAAGATTATCGCAAGGGAAAGATGCAGATTTTTTAATTGTCATGAATATGCAAACACTTTCTTTAACAAATTGTGTTGGTCTGTATCTTAGTCTACAGTATGTGTACAGTTTTACAATATACATTTATTCCAAAGTTATTTACAATAGCTACAAATATAACGATAGAGTGTCAACAATAGAGATGCAGCGTTTGTCTTTGTTGTTAGTTAACAAAGACCCCCACAGCCCACACACACACATACTGTAGGTATACACACAACCACGTCCTCCTCCCAACATCTCCAACATTCAATAACCAACGTGTCATCATCTCCATAATCTGACCATTGTTAACAGTTCATTAAACTTCATGTTACACCCACACTAGACTTAATTAACCTTAATTAACGTCACCTTGGATTATACCGGCTCAGGTATTAAATGTTTTATCCCTGCACTGTTATCATTAGTGCGTCTCATTGGTATGCAGAGATTGTCAGTCTGAGTGTTTGTTTTTCCATCTGTTTAACAAGATTTTTCACAATCATATGGATATATATTGGTGAATGAGTGCCAATCCTTTAAACTGATACCATATATTAGACAATAAACTTTTGACTAACCTTGGATTACTCCTCCACACCCGCAGCTTACTATATACATTTATGTAAAGTGTATCCGTCTCAAAAAAAATCTTGATAGCGTAATGCGTAGTGAGCGGAATTTCGATGTGAGTATCCTGGGTTCGAGTCCTCAGAGTGCCACATGTATTTGTTTATTTCATTAATTGAGTTTAGATGTGAAGTTGGTTGGTGTAAAAAACCATAATAAAACACCAACTAAATACTGTAGTTTCGACCCACTGCAACAAAGAACACATCTTGGGTTTACTTATTAATGAAGTGTGAGAAGATAAGAGGATATCTTAAAGGTGGCTAAGAGTGAACACTTCAGGGATGTTGCAAGACAGTTCCATTAAGGTGGGAAGGGTCGCTAGGGAAGCTCACATAAAAGCTCATATAAATATCTATCGCACTTTCACGTAAATTACTAGTTAATGATGGACAATATTATGTAGCTAAGAATAACCTGAGAGAGACAAAGCTAGGTGAATAATTAGACCTAAGTTCTTTCATTGATGCAGAACACCATCAACAGATATCTAAGTTAGGAATTACCCGGTACATGAGCATGTACAGTATATTGTTCACTGAATGTCAGGGATTGTGGGTCGATGAATGTAACCGACAGCGAATATGAATACAAAAATTCATGATATTTGTTAGCATATGACAATAATTTAATGTATTTGGATTTGATATATTTACGATTCAAAATTATTTATGTGAAAAAACCCATACCGATTATTGACAGTGAGTGACAAATATTGAGGACTCCGACTGGTGAAATTTAGAGTACTAATTATCACCAGAGTCATTAGTTGTCTAGACTGGTTATTCTTGGGATGTTTTAATGAGCCGTAAAGTGAACTATTACTGTTATTTGATGGTCATTAACCCAGTAATGATGGTATTTATCATTCGGTGTCTGAAGTTTTGATAATAGGTTACCGGTATGTTACACTTGGCTGGGGTTGCAATAGGATAAGCCATGGTAGGTCAAGATAAATAAGGTTATTTAATTTTGCGTACATTTAGTATACCATTGGATTGGCAATCAAGCATATGTGTAAATAATATTCCTACTACAATGGTTTAATATCAACAGAATTATAGACCTCGTATTGGTTACTATGCATTCAGAGATGTTCCAATGTATACACTTACATTTCAGGTCAGGATATTACCTATAATATCGGTTAACGTTGCCGGAATTGTTCCGTGAACCTATTCATTATAGTTCCCTGGTATCAAGGATTATGTTGCTGTTGATACATCACATCTTCACAGCACTCTTGATGAGTTCAACTATACTAAAACAGAATTTTAAAAGAAAATACAGTAGCTTTGACTAGCAACGTGTGGACTAATATTTAGTGCAGAGGAAATAATCAAACAAATACTGTATATCCTTTCAGTTGTCCGAGCAACCTGAATATATTTAACCTTTACATTTTAGACAACTGCTTTGGTTAATTGAATACAATGAATGCTAAGCAATAGTCAGTATCTATATAAATATGCAAACACACACACAGCGAGGACCGTGGACAGATAGATGTCCATTAATATTGACAGTTATACCATTCCAGCCAACTTATCGCTAGACCATTCACTCTCCGGGTACACGCTTCAGTCTGTATTAACAAATTGTCGTGCTTAATCTAAATACTATTTTATTCTATATTGATATTATTTTATTTTAGGTAGATCACTGTGGTTGTGTTATTTCGTAGTTTACATCAGTATTCCATCATTATATTATTTTAATTTTTCTGTATTGCTTGCTAACATTATTAGCGTTGTATCGTTCTTCCCCTTTTATTTGCCTGTCCTAATTTTGGCGTTTCTCTCTTTGTTCTGTTCCCTATAGTCTATTCGTTGTAAGTAGGCGAGAAATCATGACCTCTATCCTCTGTAACTCAAAAAGGGCTAGAGCAAATTGGCTGTAAACTTCCATATCTACTCCTTAACTGACTCTTCCCAAATGGTAGAAATATTAGCTTGATTACTCAAGTCGTTTTGGAGTTAAAGAGGTTATAGGTCATGATACCTCGCCTACTTACAGCGAATAGACTATAGTACGTTAATCCTCACTATCACTTACTCCTGCTTTACGTTACTTCCAACTCTGACAAAGATTATGTAGCCTAGTTCCTCTGTTATCACATCTCACACCATCATCTAACCTCTCTTCCTCTCACTGTCTTTATCTATTCCCCGCCACCTCCCTCATTTACATACAGTGTCCAAACCTAAAAGCTGATGCCATACTTATGTTGGCATTACGAGGATTTGGCTCACTCCATGCATCCCTATTTTCACTCAGTCACAATCTCTCTCTCTCTCTCTCTCTTATAAGTATGCCATTATATAATATAGGACTGCTTTAAAAATTAGTAAATATATCATGATACATATGCTTATATTCAGGCTATTAATAATATGTGATTAGGCTACTCTATGTAATCGATCTCCGTCACAATAAAGTATATCACACATAGGCTATTACGAATAATACAATTAATTCAGAAATATATATAAGATTATAGAGACCCAAAAACATGTGCTGGTATCCATACTACTTCTAGGTAATATACTATAACAGTAAGCACACTATTATTGTATAGTACCTACTATGATGGAAGGATAGATGGGAAGTTGCAGGAATGGTGATAGTAGTAGTGATGGTGATGGATGGATAGTTGGCAAATTACACGAATGGTGATAGTAGTAGTGATGGTGAAGGATAGATAGATGGATGGGAAGTTTCAAGAATGGTGATAGTAGTAGTGATAGTGAAGGATAGATAGATGGATGGGAAGTTTCAAGAATGGTGATAGTAGTAGTGATGGTGAAGGATAGATAGATGGATGGGAAGTTTCAAGAATGGTGATAGTAGTAGTGATGGTGATGGAAACATAATAGGTTAGGAGAGGTAAGTGAGATAAGTTAGGCTAAGTTAGGTAACAAGTAATTTTTGAGTGAAATAAGTCAAAATCAAATATACTGATACTAATGTCAATGTAGACCTAGACAGCCTTGAGTACGGTAAAAGGCTAATATTCCGTGAACCCTATGGACGAAACTGGACACGATATTATTTAAGAAATCCCCATTTAAGAAACTATATTAAACTGTGTAAGAAGCGATTAACTAATCTTGTTGTGTATGAAATTACATATACGAACCCCACTGTGTACGATACTCAATGTGTAAACCCATGTGTAAGTAACCCAATGTGTACGAAGCTCATTGTGTACGAAACTCATTGTGTACGAAACCAAAAGTTTAGGAAACTATCAATGTCGAAGCTCACTGTTATGAAACCCATTGTGTAACAAACTGACTGCTTCTGGTGTTACGGATGCACGACAACTATGACACTGGACTCCTGAGTCCTGAGCGATAAAAATCGTCTGATGGTAGTTAAAGTATATGATTGAGTCGTGATGTGATTGAAAGTTGAATAATAGCCTACATGGTATCAATAGGAAGAGGAAATAGAGGAAATAGAGGAAATAGAAGAAGTCCGGCTCGTGGGAGACTCGATGATACGTGGTCAGCTCACAGAGTTTTGCGCCAGGGCACCTAAGACCAGGAAGCGTTTTTGTATCCCTGGTGGTGGTGTGGATGACGTAGTTGCAGCAGTTGACGAAGTATCAAAGCTGGCCCCTGCTAATACAATGTACGTCATCCACGTTGGATCCAACGATGTACAGCGAACCCGGTCGGAAGATTTGCTTTTAAAGTACCAGCAGCTGATCAAGTCGTTTAAGGAGAATTCATCAAGGATCATCGTCTCAGGAATCGTCCCCCGGCTCGGTGTAGAGAGCCGATTTTACAACATAGCCACCAGCACAAATCGTTGTCTAGCAAACCTCTGCAGGATGGAGAACGTGGGATTCGTCGACACCTGGGACAATTTCTACTATGATGACTATTTGTTTTCGGACGATGGAGTTCATCTGAACCAGGTGGGAGCAGCACGTTTTGGGCGTCTTCTCAACGATGCGGTGAAGGATTTTCGGAGAAGAAATCGACTCAGCACAGGACAACCAGGAAGGAGGACCGAAGACAGCGAGGACGGCAATCTACAAAGGAATTAAATACTAATCCGTCAAGAACCGCGAATTTGGATAAAGCTCCACCAACACGACCCAAATTCAAAACCGTCAGGGAAAACGACCGAGGACCGAGGACAGCCATGAATGTAAATGTAGATCCGACCAGAACCAAAAATTTGATGAAAGAACGATCTGCGAGTTCTAAAACCGCAACTTTAAAGGTTTTCTATGCAAACGCTCGTAGCATACGCAATAAATTTTCAGATTTAGAGGAACTAGTGTTTACAGAAAATTATGATGTGATTGGCATAACAGAATCTTGGCTCAATACACAAGATAGAGACTTTTTAGCAGAGTATTCACTTCCCGGTTATGTAATGTTTGAGAACAGCCGAATAAATAAAAATGGAGGTGGCGTTTTATTTTATATCAAAGAAAGTCTTAACCCGGGTCGTGTCAAAACCTCAAATTGTGAACGTCGACACATCTTTTGTGCTAATAAAGAATAATAAAGGTACAAAAATAATACTTGCATTAATATACAGACCTCCAGCTCAATCAGTGCAAACTGACCGAGAAATTTACGAACAAATTGCAGATGTAAGTAACTCACAAGATACCGTAATTTTTGGCGACTTTAATTTACCTGTGACCAAGTGGGGCGATACTCTTACTTCACACTCCGGACATGACTTGTATACGAACTTGCAAGCGAGTTCGCTTTATCAATTTGTTCGAACGCCGACACGTGGTAATAACGTTCTTGACATTGTACTTGCAACAAAAGAAGAATTGATAGAGAATTTGAATGTTGGTGATGAATTCAGTAACAGCGACCTTCGTACGATAACTTTCACTTTAAAGTTTACTAGTAACGAACCAAATAGTAGCATCGAAAAAGTCCCTAATTTCAAGAAAGCAAACTTCCATAAACTTAGAGCTATGTTTAAAGAAACTGACTGGAGCTTTTTAATTAACAATAACGACATAAATACATCTTGGAAGTTATTCGAAACCACTTACCTAAAAGCAGTGCAAGACTGTATACCATCGAAAATACGGCGTCCAGGCCATAATAATAAGCCCAAATGGTGGAATAAAGATATTTCAAACTGCCTGCTTGCTAAAAAATTTGCTAATGATAGATTAAAATCCTCACAAAATGACGAAGAACGGGTGAAATTTGTAGAGCTACGACGCAAAGCCAAAAAGTTAATTAAGCAAAGTAAAAAGACCTTAGAGTTACATATTGCGAATCAAAGTAAAACAAACCCGAAAGAATTCTATAGTTATATCAGAAAGAAAAAAGTAGTTACTTCAACTGTTTGACCGTTAGTCGATGAAAAAGGAGAATACACCAAAGACGAAGTACAAATGAGTAATGCCCTCAATACCTTCTTTGCATCAGTTTTTACAACAGAAGACCTCAGTGATATCCCTACACCATCGCCGATTCAGATTGATAATTCAGATGTTCTAAGCAATATCACCGTTACAGAGAGAGAAGTATTGAATTGTTTAGATAAACTCAAGGTAAATAAAACGCCAGGACCTGATACAATCTCGCCTAGAGTTCTAAAGGAAGCTAAGAATGAGCTCTCCAAACCACTGACATTACTATTCAATAAATCCTTGCAGTCTGGAACTATGCCTGATCAGTGGAAGCTAGCCAACGTAACACCGATATTCAAAAAAGGCAGCAAATCCCTACCCAGTAACTATCGTCCAATTAGCTTAACCTCAGTTGTATGTAAAATGCTAGAAACGGTCATACGAGACAGACTCGTAAATCACTTAGAGGAAAATAACATACTTAAAGATACTCAACACGGCTTTCGTAAAAAACGTTCCTGTTTAACAACCCTCTTAGACTTCTTCCACGATATCCTCAACCTCTACGATGAGAGTAAAGCTGTAGATATTATATACCTTGATTTTCAAAAGGCCTTTGACAAAGTTCCCCACAAACGTTTACTGCTAAAACTAAAAGCGCATGGAATACAAGACGGTGTGTTGAAATGGATAGAAAATTGGCTCAGCAACAGAAAGCAAAGGGTAGTCATAAACGGTTAAGGCATCTAAATGGACCAATGTAAGTAGCGGGGTACCCCAGGGATCGGTACTAGGACCAATTCTCTTTCTAATTTACATCAACGACATAGATGAGGGTCTCACCTGCACAATCTCAAAATTTGCTGACGATACAAAAATTGCAAATAGCGTACTCTCAAAAGAACAAGTTGACGATATGCAACACAATCTAGATAAATTGTCATGTTGGGCCCAAATTTGGCAAATGAGTTTCAAGGCGGATAAATGTAAAGTACTACATGTCGGATACCTAAATGAGAAAGCAAACTATTTGATGAATGGCACTCAGCTTAAGAATGTAAACAGAGAAACTGATCTGGGAGTAACAATATCGAGTAACCTAAAACCGAGTCAACAATGTTCAGAAGTTGTTAAGAAGGCAAACAAAATAATTGGCTTTATAGGCAGGTCATTTGAGCATAAATCCAAAGAAGTTATCCTAACCCTTTACAATTCCTTAGTCCGCCCTCTTCTGGAATACTGCGTTCAATCCTGGTGCCCTTATTACCAAAAAGATATAAACAAGCTAGAACGAGTTCAACGTAGAGTTACCAAAATGATACCTAGCCTATAGAACAAACCATACGAAGAGCGTCTTAGAGAATTAAATCTATTTCCTTTAACCCAGCGCAGATTAAGAGGCGACTTAATTCAAGTGTTCAAAATCATCAAAGGCATCGACAATATGAACTGTAGTAAGTACTTCACTATCGACCAATCTAATTACACGCGGGGAAACGGTTGCAAATTATTGGTAAATCTTTTAACTCGCACGAATCTAAGAATTTCTTCTTCATCGAGTTGTCAACTTGTGGAATGGGCTTCCCCGAGACGTTATAGACTGCAGCACCGTGGATTCATTTAAATTCCGCCTAGACAAATATCTCGCATCAAACCCGCGACTGACTGCGTTTGTAAATGAATAACTTTATCCTCCCCTCAGTTACTAACCCATAATGTCCCCTACTAACTTCCTAGTCCTGCCACGTTAGTGGCAGGGCAGTAGTTCCCTTTCCAATGTTCCCTTACCCACTCTAAACCACTGTTTGGACACTTGATCCTCAGTGTTTTGGAGGACAAGCAGCCTAGAAGGGTCACTAGATCTGTTGTTGCTTGATTTCCTTTGTACTCCTTTGTACTCCTTTGTAATAATACCTTAATTGTCGAGGTGTTGGCAGTCCTGCCACTCGGTGTTGGCAGCCCTGTCACTCAGTGTTGGCAACCCTGCGGCGTCATCCTGGGTTGTCTGGCCTGAAACATAAATTACATTATAGTATGATGGACAAGTGGGAAAGGGAAATGAGAAATGTAATATTTGGTGTATGATGGACAAGTGGGAAGGGGAAATGAGAAATGTGATATTTGGTGTATGATGGACAAGTGGGGAGGGGAAATGAGAAATGTTATATTTGGTGTATGATGGACAAGTGGGAAGGGGAAATGAGAAATGTGATATTTGGTGTATGATGGACAAGTGGGAAGGGGAAATGAGAAATGTGATATTTGGTGTATGATGGACAAGTGGGAAGGGGAAATGAGAAATGTGATATTTGGTGTATGATGGACAAGTGGGAAGGGGAAATGAGAAATTGAAGAGCCGGATGAGAGGGGAGACACGTTACTTATAGTGAGAGAGAGAGAGAGAGAGAGAGAGAGAGAGAGAGAGAGAGAGAGAGAGGAAGCGAAAGAGGAGAGAGAGAGAGAGAGAGAGAGAGAGAGAGAGAGAGAGAGAGAGAGAGATGCTGAACAATTAATCAAATTTGATTTAGTATTTGAATGACAAAGTAACGGAAAATTATATATATATATATATATATATATATATATATATATATATATATATATATATTATATATATATATATATATATATATATATACCTATATATATATACATACTGTATATATATATATATATATATATATATTATATATACTGTATATTCATAAGCCTAGTGTAACTATCTGAACAAGTGAGTTTTTCTCCTTCCGCCAGCGAACAGATTCAGTGGAAAATAATATAGTCTCCCGCTGGGTATGTTGGAATTATCTGAGTGGTCAGTGGGGATTATTACAACAACAATAATACGATTCCATTGTAGACGCTTCACATTCCCAGTTGTCGAGAGAAGTAATTGTAAATTGTAGGAATACATTATCGTACAAAAAACACGCTAAATATTTAAGTTCTATTTAGTTCAACATTGCTGAAACTATCGAAAACAATTTAGTTTCAAAGCTAGAATACAATAGGAATTTGTTGAGAATATTCGACCACGTTCGTAATAATATGTAATATTTCGACGTTGGTAATATGAATAAGACTGTCGACATAAATATTTCGAAATACAAAACGTCAATAATAGCTCTTATTTAACGATGTGTTGACCAAAAATCAAATCAAATGTGTACTCATATTAAGCCACATAATTTATCCATAGGGATGGAGTCGGTGTGCTTCTCAGTTTCATATTTATCATAAAGTAAGTTAAATATTGTTTATGGCGACCATATTCGCTGTTCACCATTACCCGTCTCTAATACTGATGACCTCAAATCTGAAGAAAAACATCATGATGGTAAAGTGCGGCGCGTGAAAAGATCCATAATAAGTTGAGAGGGTGACGGTGAAGTGTGTGAGATTAATGGTTAGTGAGGTTAAAGGGCTGCCAAACCATCTATAGAGACTTTATCCTTAACGTAACTGATAATGTTGTGCACCATGTGTGTAACCCATTGGGTGGCTATCTGTGAACCGTGATATAATAATGATATATTATAGGAATTGCACTAGACCCAAGCTACAAAATGTTTGAACACACAAGAGCTTAAATTGCAGTTTTGAATTAAGAATATATTAAAACACAAACAAAACTTTAGAGATGCAAGATATGAGAGCAATTGGATCCTCCCCTCCTTCCTACTCTATCATTACCGCTTCATTGACCTCTCCTGGACTACTTCTCTCATCAGCTTGTTGATCTCTCTCTCTCTCTCTCCCTCTCTAAACATTCAAATACTGACAATGGAAATAAATATTATTAGCTACAGTCGCTTTGAATTGAAGTTGCATTTTACAGCATTCGCAAAACAAACATCATTAATGAATTCATAATGAGACCAAATATACAGTTACTTTTAATACCTTGCCAGCGTCAGTCCTGTTTTTATCCCCTGGTCATTGACTGAGTAATTGGTTCCTTGTTGTAGTGCTGATGAGGTCATACCACTGTCAATGGCTGGTAATAATTAATGTGATGATAATGAATAAGTAGAATGGTTATTATTTTATGTAAAGGTTCAACAATTATCTTAGGAACCAAGTAAATAATACTCTATTGATCTAATGATTCTTAGATAGACTTCTAAATACTGTAATAATACAAAATGGATATAGTAAATTACATGTTAGTATTAAGGTGTCCACACTAACACATGGTATGTAGGGCTACAACAACTACGGAGGTCAATGGTGGTTTACCTCAGGAGGTTGGTCTATTTTATTTACCAGTTTAATTTATTTATTTCTAATTTGTATTTACGAGAGGACAGGAATACTATATTTAAACAGACACCAACATTATCATAACAGGCGATGCAAATATTAATATTTATAAAGCTTATCAAATCACTATACTTATTAGGCAATCCAGTAGGTAAATATACATTAAGAAAATGTGTCTCTACAATTCCATCTCGAGAGAGAGCCAAAAAAGGTACTAAAACCTGTTTAGATTCCCTTTTACTGTATGCTTAAATCAGATTATTTCCAGAGTACCTTGTGTGCCAGAGATAAAAGACAGTTCAAGTAGGTGCAACCTGTTGGATGTATATCGAACACCCATGTATCCCCCGGTAAGCGGGTTACGCCATACATGCATGTTATCATCATTCGTAAAACAAAATCTATATTATTAATTTTAGTTAAATTCCCTCCCTCCCTCACCTGCAGTCCACATCTCACCAGTCTCATTCCTCCTTCTTTACAATAATTATCTCGCATTTTTTTCACTCCAGCTCCCACCTGGATATTAAATTATACCTATCACTCCCACACAACCAACACCTTATCTTCATATTTCTTCCTACTTGCGTTCCCTCTCACCCACAACTTTCTTGCTAATCTCCTCAATGGCACTTTATATATCTGTTTATTTGTCTATTTTCAAGCTTCTTCCTACCTTTTTCACTTTATCTCTCAAGCTCCCTCACATAATTATATTGTATGTTCCTGGGATACTTGCCACCTTTCTTCACCTGTCTCTGTTCTCCAGCGCCCTCCTCACCTGCCTATGTTCCCACCAACCCCCTCTGGCTTACTTCTCTCTCCCACCTCCCTTCTCATAAACCTTCTTCCATCCAACTTTCCACATGCCGTTCTTACTTTTGCTTTTCCTTTCATGCTCTTAGTCTGTTACATGTATTTCATAACTCCGCACCTGTCTCTTCCTTATGTCTTACATGGATTGACGACAACTCATTAGGACGTGTAAGAGACTAACATCAATCAGTTATTCACATAATTAGGTTGCGTTATCACAGTGCATTGAAAACAAAAATACGGTATGATCCAGGGCCTATCAATGTCATTTGAAATCCTTATAGCTTCTGCCACGTTTTTCTTGAGTAGCCTCGTTAAACATACATAGCCTCTTGAATAGCCCCGATAAGCCACTGTGCCTCACCCAAAGCTATTTATGAATCAAACATAATATCTACATCTTAGAGCGGATGTTGTCATTGTAAAACGAATGCTAATGGATACCGTTGGTGATTCATATTTAGACTTAATCATATAATCACCATTTAGTCAAGCGTCTGTAGATAGCTCTACCGGTATGCGTCAAGATAAAACACAGCGTTTTTTTTTTTTTTTTTTTTTTTACAACAATTGGGCTAACCTGCACAAGTGAGATATGTGACGGCACAATTATTGGTGGTACATTATTAAAGGCCAAACAATGACTAGAGTAAAATAAAGACGAAGGGGTGAGAAGATGCACTCAAATATAAATATATTGTACAGCTATGAACGAAGCTAACCATTAACAAATATATTAGGAAACATGAAACATTCAAAATATTATAGATACAATGATTTGATATTTTTTTTTTTTTTTTTTTTTTTTAAGAGACAATGAACGGAGGAAGGAAAAACACAGATAAAACAAAAAGGTCCATGTGCCTAAAGGCATCCTCCATTCATAAAATGTTTGTAACAACTGGATTTAAACATTTGTTGATTGTAAGTTTGTGGAAAGCAATTCGAGGGAAGTGAATTCCAAAGAGTAGTAGCTCTGGGGATAAATGAATTCTGATAAGCAGAAGTTCTGCATTGTGGAGGAGAAAGTGTAAATTCATGGGCGCTCTCAGCTGCCCTAGTTCTACGGGGAAAGATGTGGAGAGGCGGCACAATCGAAGCAAGTTCCTCGGAACAATTGCTGTGAAAATATCTGTAGAATAATGCAAGGGATGCAACGTTTCTTCGTATGGCTAATGTAGGAAGGTCCTGTGTGATTGCAGGGTTATTGATTAATCTAATAGCTTTATTTTGAATTTTGTCCAACTGCCTCAATGCAACCACTCCACTTCCACCCCACAGAGGTGAACAGTAATCCATCTGAGAGCGCACATGACTTATATAAATATACATGATATAAAATAAGATAACCATAGGAAAATCGAAATTCATACAGAACTCGAGAAGAAAATATAAGACAAAGTTTAAGTTTGAGGAACGTGAAGGAGGCTTAACACATATTTTAAATTTGCAATATGTGGAGGACAAGTGAGGTTTTGATGAGTTCTGGGAAAGATGTGAAGGAAGGTTGCGAAATTATATATATTTTGTGTGTATCTCGGTTTATTATCTACACCATGTGTGTTATGTACTGCGATTGTATAATATCAAAATCGGTTCCTCATCATTTATCTAATCCTACTCATATTGGATTGCTAAAATGGTCATATTTTTGTTTTTAATAACCTTCTGCATGATTGAGAGCAAAGAATTGTATTCCTGCGTATAGTTATCTTAATGTTGATAATTAAGTATAGGTGTGAAGAAAACTTTAAACAACATAATAATGCAGGAATCTAATAAACATGGACATATAAGGAAACCGAGAGAAAGACAAATAATCAATAACAAAAACATTCAATAAACCCCCCCCCCCCCCCCTTCGGGCGAGACGGTACCGTCTATAGTGAGAATGGTACCATACAGATCCACCCTAAGCCTTCGTTGCCGATGTCGCCACTTGGCTAAAAATACAGACTACACACACATCCACAGCCATTCCAACGATACATATAACACCTACACATATAGGAGGCAGGAAATAACGAGCATGCTCACTCCCGCAATACAATACAACTAGAGTAAGTACACACACACACACACGGCTGACTGGAGCACTGTTTTGGTTTCCAAGTGTTCTGAACAGACTTTTGACCTCGGGAACTAAAAGGTAAACATGTCAGTATTTTGACCGTTCAGCCCCAACACCACCATCACGTTGTCAGACCGGGGACACCAGGGTTTTTAGGCAACGTTTATATTAGATATTTGGGAGCTGGAATATATTTAATGAGTTATTGAGGTCAATATGGTATGATCAACTACAGTATATGTATGATGCTTGTTATAACTAACTACTGCAAACACGAAAAAGCCACCACTAAACCACCAATAACCCACCAAAGCCACCACTAACCCACCAAAACCACCACTAACCCACCAAAGCCACCACTAACCCACCAAAGCCACCACTAACTCACCAAAGCCACCACTAACCCACCAAAGCCACCACTAACCCACCAAAGCCACCACTAATCCACCAAAGCCACCACTAACCCACCACTAACTCACCAAAGCCACCACTAACCCACCAAAGCCACCACTAACCCACCAAAGCCACCACTAACCCACCAAAGCCACCACTAACCCACCAAAGCCACCACTAACCCACCAAAGCCACCACTAACCCACCAAAGACACCACTAACCCACCAAAACCACCACTAACTCACCAAAGCCACCACTAACCCACCAAAGCCACCACTAACCCACCAAAACCACCACTAACTAACCCATCACTAACCCACAAAAGCCACCACTAACCCACCAGAGCCACCACTAACCCACCAAAGCCACCACTAACCCACCAAAGCCACCACTAACCCACCAAAGCCACCACTAACCCATTAAACACATCTTTCTGCCTGGGTATAAAAGGACAGGACGTTGAAAGGTTGCAAGGAAACAAATGTGGACAAAAATGATAGTGACATAAAGAAAGCCGAAGGTTATCAAACATGTTGGTCACACCTCAGGCTGCAAAGAATATAAACACAATAAAGAGTAAGAGTGTGTGTGTGTGTGTGTGTTAGTCTGCGTGTGTGTGTAAGTTACGGTTTATTACCAGGAAGGTGGTTAAACTGGGTAAGTAGGTAAATTATAACATTCAAGCCTAAAAGGTAAACAATATAGAATCAGTGAATACAGCGGTGGCCAGCATTATCTCTATTAAAGGTGGACCGTAGGAGATAACAAGCTTTCAGAATAAAACCCAATCATATTTCGTACCTCCAGGTCTGGGTATTATGACATCACAATGTACTGTCCATGGACTCCATGGTTTATACAATAGTGTTGAACAGACTATTAAGCTAAAATTATTGATTTATCATGGTTAAAGAAGGATCTAACTGGTATATATCTAATAGCCAAAATATAGTTTCATAACCAAACACATCATCAAAGGGTTAATCCTTTAAGACCAAATTGGCAATCACGAATATGACCCTGAGGGCATATATACCAGTGGGTATCCAGCCCTCTTTGCCATGAACTGCATTTATTTGTTTGTATGTATTGCCTATTTTGTAAGCTAAACTATCTGAGCTGTCAGCTCAGATACCACCTGTGCAGCCAGTGTTCAGATTAGCAGGAGAGGAGATAGCACAAGTTCCTTCCTTCAAGTATCTGGGAAGCTTCCTGTCTGAAACGGCCAGTATTGACGATGAGGTACAACACCGACTGAGACAAGCTGCAGCATCTTTTGGCCGCCTACAAGAGAGAGTTTTCCAAAATAATCACCTGACTCTTTGTACCAAAGTGGCTGTATATAATGCTGTGTGTTTAACCACTTTGCTCTATGGTTGTGAGACATGGACGACATATAGACGCCATATACGACCCCTGGAGGCTTTCCACATCAGATGCCTCCGAAAGATTATGGGTATAACCTGGCAGGACTGTGTTCCTCATATAACAATACTTGAAAGAGCCTTACAACACCAGTATTGAGACCCTTATCATCAAACAACAACTCAGATGGGTTGGGCATGTCATCCGTATGCCAGAGGAGAGACTACCTCATAAAATACTATATGGACAACTGCATGAAGGCCGCAGAGCAGCTGGAGGACCAAAATTAAGATACAAAGACAGTATAAAGAAAATACTAAAAAGGTGCAATATACAACCAACTGCACTTGAAAACTTAGCATCAGATAGACCACTATGGCGCTCACACTGCCAGCAAGGAGCGAAGGAACTGGAACGTCAGAGGAAACACCACCAGCAGGAGAAGAGGGCCCGGAGACATGCACGCCGGGAACAACCAGCACCTCCTAACCCGGACTACCAGTGCCCAGACTGTGGCAGGATATGTGCATCACGGATAGGACTCTACAGTCTTTGTAGAACTCACAACAGATGAATGCAGGAAGGGAACGTCATCATCGGACTACGATGGAGTACCATGAGTGAGTGAGTGAGTGAGTGAGTGAGTGAGTGAGTGAGTGAGTGAGTGAGTGAGGAGAGAAGAGAAGAGAGAGAGAGAGAGAGAGAGAGAGAAAGAGAGAGAAAGAGAGAGACGAGAGAGAGAGAGAGAGAAAGAGAAACGAGAAACGAGAGACGAGAGAGAGAGAGAGAGAGAGAGAGAGAGAGAGAGAGAGAGAGAGAAAGGTGGGGTGGGTAGATAAAAGATAGATATATGAATAAGATAGAAAGATAGGAGGAAACACGAGTGTGTGTATGTGTGTGAGTGAACGAATAGTTTCTGAGAGGAAAAACAAAAACTAATATAACGTACACATTGACTGAGAAAATATTGTTTTACAAACAGATTTGGTGACAACGTCTTCGTTCCTCCTTTTTCCTCCACTGTGGGAGGTGACAGTTATCACTGGAATTGTTTGGAATATCATTAATTTCCACACACACCACACACACACAAACACACACACACAACCCACACACACACACCACACACACACACAACACACACAACACACACACACACACCACACACTAACACCACACACACACACCCACCACACACACACACACATACACATACACACCCACACACACACACATACACACCCACACACACACCCACACACACACACACACACACACACACACACACACACACACACATACACACACCCACAACACACCAGCAAGAGGGCTTGGATATGAAACAATATTTCTGTCAACTTCTCATCACAAGAGAGAGAAAATGCACAGTAAACTAACCATACTCACCATGGCTGCAGTATGATGAGCGACTCGCTGGTGCTTCTTACCTGTTGACAAAAAGAGAGAGATATTAGATTGTATCAGAGATTACAAAAACAAAACAAAAACATTGAAAATGAACCACTTGCCACAATTGTTTTAACTAATTTTAATCCTTCTACTTTCCAATCTATAACTATCGAACAATACCAGTAATAAAGGAGGAGGGGGAACTGAGGAAGCAAAGGGGAGGGGGGGGGGGGGGAGACAAATGTAAGGGGAAGAGAGGAGGTGGTGGTAAGGAGACATGCCACCTAACCACATAATGCATCCATTTCCCCGGCACTGGTGCGTTTTTTGTTGTTTTTAGTGTCATAATATTTGAACGTCGTATTCGCCCAGTAAACCATTCCGGAAGGATCTTCGTAGTCATTGGGTTAAATGGAAATCTATGTAAAAAGGAAGAAACTCACCGACATACTTGTACTGTGATAAAGCTTTGGGATAAAATTATGTATAAAACGTTAATGTTATACATAACATAATTACATCAGCGGTACTAATATATACATCATCAACTTATTACATGTGAACAAGCTTAATCGCTGTGGGTATTTTCTCATGTTGTAGTGTCTTCAAAACTTCGATAATCATGAAAACATAATTATCCAATGCAAGAAACAATGTACAATAGACTCCAAATAATACAGATCACAGTTCGTTGTTATATGGTAGTGGAAACTGTTCTAATTCTTTGACGATGTCTCCTTTGTACTGTATATATATCATTAACATACCAATGAGGCAATTGTGATGAAATCAATCGACTGGCAGTAAAATTGTTGTAGATTGTATTCAGTTGTCTTGTACAGAACATGTCTTCATTTGATAGTAGCATAACTCTATTCTTGTTCCAGGCTTTCTATCTGTGTTTTCGGTGTACCATTTAAATTAGCTTAGATAATTACGCAAAATATGGAACCAGATAAACAAAGTGCAGATGATATTATGCTAATCATGAGATATATTTAATCACAAATTAATCTAAGATGATAAATGTTACAGCTTTAAAAAAACAGTTGCAATGTCACTGGCATCAGGTGGATGGCTATTACCACGTCATCGTCTTAATACACATTTAAATCACTAAAATATAGCATATCCTCCTAACTCAAAATGTATATTCAAGGTAGGGAGCTGTGTGGTGTAACATTAATCTATCAACTACAAAGGATAAGGCATGCATGACGTAATATACACAGTAGTTGCACTCCATATCAGTACAAGGTATGCACGTATATTATTGTGTCATGAAGTCGGAGACATTTAACGGCAAATAAAGATGCTAACATTTCTAGAGCTTCACTGTCTCATGGACATTTAAAGACAACACGTGTTTAACCATTAAATGTAAACACTTCCTGTGTATGCATATGGGTACTTACACTAATCCATGATACACAAATATGTGATATATACTGTATAAGGCATATGGGTTCTCATTTTCATCTTCTAGCTCATAGTTTACTCCTAACTAGTACAATAGTTTGCTTACTTATACTATCTTGCTTACCCAATTGTTGTTCTCTCTAATCGTTCCTTCTCATTCAATTATAAACTTACTATACTTCTTTCATCCAACTGTCCTTATCTACTTCTCCTTTTCATCATAGTCTTTCCCCTCTCTGTGTCCTCCTACATTACGTTATTTATACTTACTCTATTATCGTAAATTATGTCATTACTATTCCTGTGTCTCTAACTTTTACTTCATCTAACATCATCATCTACTGTTCTTCCTCTTCTTCTTCACCATCCACTTCCTTCTTCCCTTTTCCTCCCCTCCTCTACAACTGTCCTCCCCTCCTCCTCCCCTGCTCTACAACTGTCCTCCCTGCCCCCTCCCTCCTCTCCCCTGCTCTACAAACTGTCCTCCCTCCTCCTCCCCTGCTCTACAACTGTCCTTCCCTCCTCCTCCCCTGCTCTACAACTGTCCTCCCCTCCTCCTTCCTGCTCTACAACTGTCCTCCCCTCCTCCTCCTCTGCTCTACAACTCCTCACTCTCCTCACCCTGCTCTACAACTGTCCTCCCCTCCTCCTCCCCTGCTCTACAACTTTCCTCCCCTCCTCCTCCCCTGCTCTACAACTTTCCTCCCCTCCTCCTCCCCTGCTCTCCAACTGTTCTCCCCCCCTCCCCCCCTCCTCTACTACTGTCCCCCCCCCCTCCCCTGCTCTACAACTGTCCTCCCCTCCTCCTCCCCTGCTCTACAACTTTTCCTCCCCCTCCTCCTTGCTCTACCACTGTCCTTCCTCCTCCCTGCTCTACAACTCCTCCCCTCCTCCTCCCCTGCTCTACAACTGTCCGCCCCCCCGCCTCCCCTGCTCTACAACCGTCCTCCCCTCCTCCTCCCTCCTCCTCCCCTGCTCTACAACTGTCCTCCCCTCCTCCTCCCTGCTCTACAACTGTCCTCCCCTCCTCCTCCCCTGCTCTACAACTGTCCTCCCCCTTCCTCCCCTGCTCTACAACTTTCCTCTTTCCTCCCCTCCTCCTCCCCTGCTCTACAACTGTCCTCCCCTCCTCCTCACTGACTTTTCATTAGGATAAAAACCTTAATGGACATTATCGCTTTTACAGCTTCAGGGTTTCACTTATATATTATGGAAGTAGGTGTCAGAATTTTGATCGTAAGTGCTCGCTCGCTCTCTCTCTCTCTCTCTCCGCTTGTATCCCACTTTATGTTACAGCCGCTAAAACTATACCATGTTAACAGAAATGAGAGAGGAGAGTACAACAAAGGAGTACAAGGAGTACAAAGGAAATCAAGCAACAACAGGTCTAGTGACCCTTCTAGGGTGCTTGTCCTCCAAAACACTGAGGATCAAGTGTCCAAACAGAGGTATTGAGTGGGAAAGAGATCATTGGAAAGGGAACTACTGCCCTACCCCTAACGGGGCAGGGCAAGAAAGTTAGTATGGGACATATGGGTTAGTAACTGAGGGGAGGATAAAGTTATTCATTTACAAACGCAGTCAGTCGCGGGTTTGATGCGAGATATTTGTCTAGGCGGAATTTAAATGAATCAACGGTGCTGCAGTCTATAACGTCTCGGGGAAGCCCATTCCACAAGTTGACAACTCGATTGAAGAATAAATTCTTAGATTCGTGCGAGTTAAAAGATTTACCAATAATTTTGCAACCGTTTCCCCGCGTGTAATTAGATTGGTCGATAGTGAAGTACTTACTACAGTTCATATTGTCGATGCCTTTGATGATTTTTGAACACTTGAATTAAGTCGCCTCTTAATCTGCGCTGGGTTAAAGGAAATAGATTTAATTCTCTAAGACGCTCTTCGTATGGTTTGTTCTTTTAGGCTAGGTATCATTTTGGTAACTCTACGTTGAACTCGTTCTAGCTTGTTTATATCTTTTTGGTAATAAGGGCACCAGGATTGAACGCAGTATTCCAGAAGAGGGCGGACTAAGGAATTGTAAAGGGTTAGGATAACTTCTTTGGATTTATGCTCAAATGACCTGCCTATAAAGCCAATTATTTTGTTTTGCCTTCTTAACAACTTCTGAACATTGTTGACTCGGTTTTAGGTTACTCGATATTGTTACTCCCAGATCAGTTTCTCTGTTTACATTCTTAAGCTGAGTGCCATTCATCGAATAGTTTGCTTTCTCATTTAGGTATCCGACATGTAGTACTTTACATTTATCCGCATTGAAACTCCTTTGCCAAATTTGGGCCCAACATGACAATTTATCTAGATTGTGTTGCATATCGTCAACTTGTTCTTTTGAGAGTACGCTATTTGCAATTTTTGTATCGTCAGCAAATTTTGAGATTGTGCAGGTGAGACCCTCATCTATGTCGTTGATGTAAATTAGAAAGAGAATTGGTCCTAGTACCGATCCCTGGGGTACCCCGCTACTTACATTGGTCCATTTAGATGCCTTACCGTTTATGACTACCCTTTGCTTTCTGTTGCTGAGCCAATTTTCTATCCATTTCAACACACCGTCTTGTATTCCATGCGCTTTTAGTTTTAGCAGTAAACGTTTGTGGGGAACTTTGTCAAAGGCCTTTTGAAAATCAAGGTATATAATATCTACAGCTTACTCTCATCGTAGAGGTTGAGGATATCGTGGAAGAAGTCTAAGAGGTTTGTTAAACAGGAACGTTTTTTACGAAAGCCGTGTTGAGTATCTTTAAGTATGTTATTTTCCTCTAAGTGATTTACGAGTCTGTCTCGTATGACCGTTCTAGCATTTTACATACAAACTGAAGGTTAAGCTAATTGGACGATAGTTACTGGGTATGGATTTGCTGCCTTTTTTGAATATCGGTGTTACGTTGGCTAGCTTCCACTGATCAGGCATAGTTCCAGACTGCAAGGATTTATTGAATAGTAATGTCAGTGGTTTGGAGAGCTCATTCTTAGCTTCCTTTAGAACTCTAGGCGAGATTGTTATCAGGTCCCTGGCGTTTTATTTACCTTGAGTTTATCTAAAACAATTCAATACTTCTCTCTCTGTAACGGTGATATTGCTTAGAACATCTGAATTATCAATCTGAATCGGCGATGGTGTAGGGATATCACTGAGGTCTTCTGTTGTAAAAAACTGATGCAAAGAAGGTATTGAGGGCATTACTCATTTGTACTTCATCTTTGGTGTATTCTCCTTTTTCATCGACTAACGGTCCAACAGTTGAAGTAACTACTTTTTTTCTTTCTGATATAACTATAGAATTTTTTCGGGTTTGTTTTACTTTGATTCGCAATATGTAACTCTAAGGTCTTTTTACTTTGCTTAATTAACTTTTTGGCTTTGCGTCGTAGCTCTACAAATTTCAGCCGTTCTTCGTCATTTTGTGAGGATTTTAATCTATCATTAGCAAATTTTTTAGCAAGCAGGCAGTTTGAAATATCTTTATTCCACCATTTGGGCTTATTATTATGGCCTGGACGCCGTATTTTCGATGGTATGCAGTCTTGCACTGCTTTTAGGTAAGTGGTTTCGAATAACTTCCAAGGTGTAGTTATGTCGTTATTGTTAATTAAAAAGCTCCAGTCAGTTTCTTTAAACATAGCTCTAAGTTTATGGAAGTTTGCTTTCTTGAAATTAGGGACTTTTTCGATGCTACTATTGGTTCGTTACTAGTAAACTTTAAAGTGAAAGTTATCGTACGATGGTCGCTGTTACTGAATTCATCACCAACATTCAAATTCTCTATCAATTCTTCTTTTGTTGCAAGTACAATGTCAAGAACGTTATTACCACGGGTCGGCATTCGAACAAATTGATAATGCGAACTCTCTTGCAAGTTCGTATACAAGTCATGTCCGGAGTGTGAAGTAAGAGTATCGCCCCACTTGGTCACAGGTAAATTAAAGTCACCAAAAATTACGGTATCTTGTGAGTTACTTACATCTGCAATTTGTTCGTAAATTTCTCGGTCAGTTTGCACTGATTGAGCTGGAGGTCTGTATATTAACGCAAGTATTATTTTTGTACCTTTATTATTCTTTATTAGCACAAAAGATGTGTCGACGTTCCCAATTTGAGGTTTTGACACGAGGGTCGGGTTAAGACTTTCTTTGATATAAAATAAAACGCCACCTCCATTTTTATTTATTCGGCTGTTCTCAAACATTACATAACCGGGAAGTGAATACTCTGCTAAAAAGTCTCTATCTTGTGTATTGAGCCAAGATTCTGTTATGGCAATCACATCATAATTTTCTGTAAACACTAGTTCCTCTAAATCTGAAAATTTATTGCGTATGCTACGAGCGTTTGCATAGAAAACCTTTAAATTTGTTATTTTAGAACTCGCAGATCGTCTCTTTAATAATTTTTTTGGTTCTTGTCGGATCTACATTTATGTTCATGGCTGTCCTCGGTCCTCGCTAGTCTTCGGTCCTGTATCGCTGGTGGTCCATCGTGTTGACTCTCGTTTTTTTCTGGCGTTGGATGATTTATGTCACCGGACACTTCTTGCTGCTTCTGCTGCTTCTTCTGTCGTCTCGGATGGCGTTTTTTTTTTGGAAATTCCATGGCTGCGGACTGCGTTCGTGTAGGAGACGACTCCAAGCGTGCGTGAACCCACAGGCGTTTAGATGAGCTGCCATACCACTTGCGAGAAACCCCAGAGTAGGCTGGTTGTAGATAAAGTTGTCGCCATGCGGTTGATGAATTCAAAAAAAAAAAAACCTTTTTTTTTCTGTGAACCCTCTCCCAGGAACACATAATGGTTTTATTCCGGCTATTTGTGCTGGAAACAGGCCTTGTCGTAGAATTCATGTCAGGTGCGTCGATCTTGGGGAGAATGCCTGAGAGGATGATATTCCTTGACTTGTTTTTGTAGTGCTTGGACTCATCTTGCGATATTTCATCCATCAACTCTTAATCGGATCTGGTGCGCATGACGTTCATTCTATGTTGTTTTTGAACCGCAGCATGGATGACAAAAAGGGGTATTTTCAGTTGCATCCTTTGTGAGTATCTTCGAAGGCTTCCACAATGTCGTCCAGGCCTCCAGCTCACATGGGTATTTGCAAAAAATATCTTTTTCGCGTTCGGGTCGATTTGGCGATCTGCTGTCGCAGAACTGCTTCGACCTGATCATCTCAGTAGGATGGAATCCCCCACGAGCCTCTGGTCTCTTCTGGTTCGTCTTCCATCTCTACCAATATCTCAAATCTGTTGGACATTGTGACTGGTAGATGAGACCTTTTCTGCGTTGGCCGTGCACCATTCCTCACTGGTGTAAAGCCGGAAACCTGTGGTGGCGGGACTCTATGTACAGGTCGGGGAGAGGAGTGGTTAGAACGGGGGCGAGGGGTTGGTACTGTTCGTGCTAGCAGGCTTCTTGCACGAGGAGTGGGGGAGAGACTAAGGGGAACAGGGCGGCTGTCCTGGTTGGATGTCAGCTAAGGTTCATCAGAAGCATCTGCTGCAGTGTCTACTGCAGGTGTTGGATTGTTGGCAGATGACGTTGGGGCGGTGGTGGATGCTGGAGTTGAAACAATTGAGTTAGTGATACTCCAACGTTGAGTGTTACAAACTCTTGGAGTGATTCCAGCTTCCTGGTGAGGGCGTTGATCTTGTTGAGGGCTTCATCCAATTTTGCTGTCAAATCCCCTCGTTGCTGGCAGAGTCGGCAGACTTGTGGATCGGCAGGAGCAAACATGGAAGCACCAAACCTACCGGCGCAGTTCGTACAGGCACGAGGCATGGTGACGATCACTTTCTTCAGTTCACTTCACTCACTTAAAAACACTTAACTCACTTTAAAAACACTAAACTCACTTTAAAAACACTAAACTCACTTTAAAAAACACTTCACTCCCTTCAGGTCGCTTCACTTACTTAAATAGGCCTAACCGAAAACAAAAATGTTGAAATACACACAAATAGGTTATCAGCGGTGATAACCGCTAAGTGAGTGAAGTGATCTGAAGAAACTGACTGTTACCATGCCTCGCACTTGTACGAACTGCGCCGGTAGGTTTGGCGAGTCCATGTTTGCTACTGTCGATCTTCAAGTCTGCCGTCTCTGCCAGCAACGAGAGAATTTGACAGTGAAATTAGGTGAAGCCTACAACAAGATCAACGTCCTCACCTTGAAGCTGGAATCACTCCAAGAGTTTGTGACACTCAACGTTGGAGTACCACAAACTTCAATTGTCACCACAACTCCAGCAGCCACCAACGCCCCAACGTCAACTCCCAACAATTCAACGCCTGCAGTAGCCATTTCAGCTGATGGTTCCGATACTCAAGAAACAAATAGTGACTCTCTTCCCCTTCAAGACAACTTCCGTGTCGTGAGGAACAACGTTTGCCCCAAGACCAGGAAACCCATACCGATTACCGAGTGTCAAAACCGTTTCCAGATACTCACAGACTCAGATGACGAAGAGGAAATAGAAGAAGTCCGGCTCGTGGGAGACTCGATGATACGTGGTCAGCTCACAGAGTTTTGCGTCAGGGCGCCTAAGACCAGGAAGCGTTTTTGTATCCCTGGTGGTGGTGTGGACGACGTAGTTGCTGCAGTTGACGAAGTATCTAAGCTGGCCCCTGCTAATACAATGTACGTCATCCACGTTGGATCCAACGATGTACAGCGAACCCAGTCGGAAGATTTGCTTTTAAAGTACCAGCAGCTGATCAAGTCGTTTAAGGAGAAGTCATCAAGGATCATCGTCTCAGGAATCGTCCCCCGGCTTTGATGTAGAGAGCCGATTTTACAACATAGCCACCAGCACAAATCGTTGTCTAGCAAACCTCTGCAGGAAGGAAAACGTGGGATTCGTCGACACCTGGGACAATTTCAACTACGATGACTATTTGTTTTCGGACGATGGAGTTCATCTGAACCAGGTGGGAGCAGCACGTTTTGGGCGTCTTCTCAACGATGTGGTGAAGGATTTTCGGAGAAGAAATCGACTCAGCACAGGACAACCAGGAAGGAGGACCGAAGACAGCGAGGGTGGCAACCTGCGAAGGAATTAAATGCTAATCCGTCAAGAACCGTGAATTTGGATAAAGCTCCACCAACACGACCCAAATTCAAAACTGCCAGGGATAACGACCGAGGACCGATGACAGCCATGAATGTAAATATAGATCCGACCAGAACCAAAAATTTGATTAAAGAACGTTCTGCGAGTTCTAAAACCGCAACTTTAAAGGTTTTCTATGCAAACGCTCGTAGCATACGCAATACATTTTTCAGATTTAGAGGAACTAGTCTTTACTGAAAATTATGATGTGATTGGTATAACAGAATCTTGGCTCAATACAGAAGATAGACTTTTTAGCAGAGTATTCACTTCCCGGTTATGTAATGTTTGAGAAAAGCCGAATAAATAAAAATGGAGGTGGCGTTTTATTTTATATCAAAGAAAGTCTTAACCCGACCCTCTTGTCAAAACTTCAAATTGTGAACGTCGACACATCTTTTGTGCTAATAAAGAATAATAAAGGTACAAAAATAATACTTGCATTAATATACAGACCTCCAGCTCAATCAGTGCAAACTGACCGACAAATTTATGAACAAATTGCAGATGGAAGTAACTCACAAGATACCGTATTTTTTGGCGACTTTAATTTACCTGTGACCAAGTGGGGCTATACTCTTACTTCACACTCCGGACATGACTTGTATGCGAACTTGCAAGAGAGTTCACTCTATCAATTTGTTTGATCGCCGACCCGTGGTAATAATGTTCTTGACCTTGTACTTGCAACAAAAAGAAGAATTAATAGAGAATTTGAATGTTGGTGATGAATTCAGTAACAGCGACCATCGTACAATAACTTTCACTTTAAAGTTTACTAGTAACGAACCAAATAGCAGCATCGAAAAAGTCCCTAATTTCAAGAAAGCAAACTTTCATAAACTTAGAGCTATGTTTAAAGAAACTGACTGGAGCTTTTTAATTAACAATAACGACATAAATACATCTTGGGAATTACTCGAAACCACTTACCTAAAAGCAGTGCAGGACTGCATACCATCGAAAATACGGCGTCCAGACCTTAATAATAAGCCCAAATGGTGGAATAAAGATATTTCAAACTGTCTGCTTGCTAAAAAGTTTGCTAATGATAGATTAAAATCCTCACAAAATGACAAAGAACGTGTGAAATTTGTAGAGCTATGACGCAAAGCCAAAAAGTTAATTAAGCAAAGTAAAAAGATCCTGGAGTTACATGTTGCGAATCAAAGTAAAACAAACCCGAAAGAATTCTATAGTTATATCAGAAAGAAAAAAGTAGTTACTTCAACTGTTGGACTGTTAGTCGATGAAAATGGAGAATACACCAAAGACGAAGTACAAATGAGTCATGCCCTCAATACCTTCTTTGCATCAGTTTTTACAATGGAAGACCTCAGTGATATCCTTACACCATCGCCGATTCAGATTGATAATTCAGATGTTCTAAGCAATATCACCGTTACAGAGAGAGAAATATTGAAGTGTTTAGATAAACTCTCAAGGTAAATAAAACGCCTGGACCTGATAAAATCTCACCTAGAGTCCTAAAGGAAGCTAAGGATGAGCTCTCCAAACCACTGACATTGCTATTTAATAAATCCTTGCAGTCTGGAAATATGCCTGATCAGTGGAAGCTAGCCAACATAACACCGATATTAAAAAAAGGCAGCAAATCCCTACCCAGTAACTATCGTCCAATTAGCTTAACTTCAGTTGTATGTAAAATGTTAGAAACACTCATAAGAGACAGACTCGTAAATCACTTAGAGGAAAATAACATAATTAAAGATACTCAACACGGCTTTCGTAAAAACGTTCCTGTTTAACAAACCTCTTAGACTTCTTCCACGATATCCTCAACCTCTACGATGAGAGTAAAGCTGTAGATATTGTATACCTTGATTTTCAAAAGGCTTTTGACAAAGTTCCCCACAAACGTTTACTGCTAAAACTAAAAGCGCATGGAATACAAGATGGTGCGTTGAAATGGATAGAAAATTGGCTTAGCGACAGAAAGCAAAGAGTAGTCATAAACGGTAAGGCATCTAAATGGACCAATGTAAGTAGCGGGGTACCCCAGGGATCGGTACTAGGACCAATTCTCTTTCTAATTTACATCAACGACATAGATGAGGGTCTCACCTGTACAATCTCAAAATTTGCTGACGATACAAAAATTGCAAATAGCGTACTCTCAAAAGAACAAGTTGACGATATGCAACACAATCTAGATAAGTTGTCATGTTGGGCCCAAATTTGGCAAATGAGTTTCAATGCGGATAAATGTAAAGTACTACATATCCGATACCAAAATGAGAACGCAAACTATTTGATGAATGGCACTCAGATTAAGAATGTAAACAGAGAAACCGATCTGGGAGTAACAATATCGAGTAACCTAAAACCGAGCCAACAATGTTCAGAAGTTGTTAAGAAGGCAAACAAAATAATTGGCTTTATAGGCAGGTCATTTGAGCATAAATCCAAAGACGTTATCCTAACCCTTTACAATTCCTTAGTCCGCCCTCTTCTTGAATACTGCGTTCAATCCTGGTGCCCTTATTACCAAAAAGATATAGACAAGCTAGAACGAGTTCAACGTAGAGTTACCAAAATGATACCTAGCCTAAAGAACAAACCATACGAGGAGCGTGTTCGAGAATTAAATCTATTTCCTTTAACCCAGCGCAGATTAAGAGGCGACTTAATTCAAGTGTTAAAAATCATCAAAGGCATCAACAATATGAACTGTAGTAAGTACTGGTACTTCACTATCGACCAATCTAATAACACGCGGGGAAACGGTTGCAAAATTATTGGTAAATCTTTTAACTCACACGAAGCTAAGAATTTCTTCTTCAATCGAGTTGTCAACTTATGGAATGGGCTTCCCCGAGATGTCAGACTGCAGCACCGTTGATTCATTTAAACTTCGCCTAGACAAATATCTCGCATCAAACCCGCGACTGACTGCGTTTGTAAATGAATAACTTTATTTTATCCTCCCATCAGTTACTAACCCATCTGTCCCCTACTAACTTCCTAATCCTGCCACGGACATTAGTTTCAGGGCAGTAGTTCCCTTTCCAATGTTCCCTTACCCACTCTAAACCACTGTTTGGACACTTGATCCTCAGTGTTTTGGAGGACAAGCAGCCTAGAAGAGTCACTAGATCTGTTGTTGCTTGATTTCCTTTGTACTCCTTTGTATAATTATGTACATGACTGTCTACGTGTGTAATGGTACAGGGATGCATACATTTTAATACAATGTGAGTGCTTGTAGGGAGCGTCTACTGTTGTGTGCTTGGCCTATATTTGTACTGTACGTGAGGGTGTGTACAACCGGGGAACGTGTGCGTGTACTGTTACCGAGATGCGTGCTTATAGCCTATACGGTACTTATACTGTACGTGATGGTATGTGTCTGTGCTGCCTGTAAGTGTGCGTGTATAGTATATGTGTGTTTACATGAGGATCTAGGCAATAGGAGGGTTTACGTGTGTGTAATGATATGTGTACCGGTACTTAGCCAATATCGTGTACCGGTACTGTACGTGAGGGTTATGTGTCTACTACCTGTGACCGTGTGCGTGAGTGTGTACGTTCATGTAAGGACGTACCTCTGTATTATGTGTGCGTGTGTGTATGTGCCTGTGTGTATAAGTGAGGATCCAAATGACTGTATACATGTGTTCAAGTACGTACCTGCATGTGTATGTGGTGTATCTGTACGTATGTGTGTCTAAGTGTATAAGTGAGGATCTAAATGAGTGTGTACGTTTATGTAAATACGTACCTGGATGTGTGCGTGTGTGTATGGGTGTGCCTGTGACTAAAATAAAGTGAGCTTGAGGGTCTACGTGTGTGTCTGTGCGTGCGTATATATTTTCGTCGGGTCGGTACTCCCAGTGGTGTCAGCAAGCAACCACACGACGCAAGACAAAATGATGGTAGACGTGAGGGAGAGAGAGTGAGAGTGAGAGCGAGTGAGTGAGTGAGTGCGTGTGAGTGAGTGAGTGTGTGCGTGTGCGTGTGTGTGTGTGTGTGTGTGTGTGTGTGTGTGTGTGTGTGTGTGAGTGCGTGTGAGTGAGAGTGAGTGTGTGTGTGTGTGGTGTGTGAGTGAGTGCGTGTGAGTGAGAGTGAGTGCGTGTGAGTGAGAGTGAGTGCGTGTGTGTGAGTGAGAGTGAGTGAGTGAGTGAGAGTGAGAATGAGAGAATGAGTGAGAGTGAGAATAAGACAGAATGAGAGTGCGTGTGTGTATGTGTGTGTGTAAACCTGTAATTGTACGCGACTGCATGAAAGACAAAGAAGGATGAGTAGCGGTAGGCAAAATTACCAGAAAAAAAAATCGCCCTCAATACCGCCCAACGTGGCTATAAATCTCCCATCCGCGGGGCTATGGAGGCCAAAAAAACGCCCATCAGCCCACCCATCCACCACCGTCAGAAGCACAAAGGGCGGCTCCGATAAGGAAATTTGGGGCGTGGGAGTCTCACAGGGAATTCAGAAGGAGGATATTGATTTTTTCGTGTTCGCTGTTGTCCCTTTCCATTGTCTAAGGACGGTGACATACGAGCAGTTTTCGAATTTCTTCATTGACTTTCGTATTCTCTGTTGTCTTCTGTCATTGTCTTAGGCGGCACAAGGGCAGTTTAGGAGGCATATGTCATCAAAACCCAAATTAGTACTGTATTATATCCAGCTGAATCTCATATACTGCATATACATCGGAAGGAAACATTACTTTTGAGAAAAAGCAAGTTGTGTCGCGTCAAATTAACATCTCTCACACACACACTAAAAACAAATCATCAAATGTAACATCTAGTCAACTAATCCACCGGAATTCTTAATAATCAGTTTACTTTTATTATCAGCAGTTGCATAGTAACTTGGCGAACAATAAACACAGTCAGTAAAGTTGTCAGTATATCAACACAATAGCTTCCAACAAACCCTTATACCCTTATATATGCGCAACTATTATGTTGTTCAGCAAACCTAGTACATTATGTTTACTAGTCAAATAGCTCCTATGCAATCTATTATCTCAATCTGGAATTTCATCTGCCAACCTAGTACATAATATTGACCTCGTCAAACAGCTCTTATACAACCTCATGCTTTGGTCATTATTATAAGATAATATAAGTTACAGTTAAGCTACAAAATATTCCTCTGTACATTTTCAGCCTACGGCTGCAATTATCAATAAACAGTTTAGTATTATTAGTAGTATTATTATTATTATTATTATTATTATTATTATTATTATTACACATGATCGGACAATACGAGCTCTACGCTCTTTTCCGGGAGGGTCTGGCTGGCGAGAGATCCTCCACCTCAAGGATCCTCAAGATCGATTACACACACACACCACAGTTTCCTAGTACAAGCTTGGAATTATCAACCTATTATACAAAAACAAGATTAATCAATGTAACATCTAGTCATCTGCTCCTCCGAAAAAGAAAAACAAAATATATAATTATATTATAATCCAAATACAGAAATCCTCAGAAGCAAAACAGTAGTACCATCCAGCTGTAAATCATATATACCGGTACCCATTGGAAGATATGGATACGCAAGGGGAAAAACTCGATCTGCAATTGAAGGTTAGTAAGTAAAGTCATACAAATCTCAAATTGATGCGCACACGCACGCACACACACACTCACGCACGAACACAGACAGACACACAACACACTCATTTACACACATACAGACAGACACACGCACACGCACACACTCACTCTCTCATACATACACACACACACACACACACTCACTTGCTCTCACACACACACACCCTATACACAAACACACACAAACTAGGAATTATCAACCTAGTAAACAAAAAAACAGATTAATCAATAGCAACATCTACTACCGTACTCTGAAATAGAAACCCAAATACACAAGTCATGAGAAGCAAAAACGAAATATAATCAGACAGAATCTCCTAATACACGTCGGAAGATAAGGGGAGTCTGAAGGGAAAAAAACTAGCTCTGCCATTGAAGGTCGGCTACAAATAAAGATGTTTCCTTGTCTTAGTACTTGAAGGCTATACTTTGATTACTGCCGGACGAGTAACACATGTTGGTATATTATTCTGACATTTACACATAGAGGGACATATATTGTAAACGTGTTTCTTTTGTAAAACCAATTAAAAAACTAATGTCAAGCCAGGTATTTTCATTTTGAGGGACAAATTGTAGAGAGACAGAACTAACGGTAGCAAGGTTACCTATTCACTACACTGTACACAAATCTAAGCTATAAAAGATAGATAAAATCATGGGATAGCAACTCCGCAATGTAATAGGAACCGGCCTTAGGCCAGAATATCTTTCTACCCAAAAATGTACACATCAATCTCGAAGGTCTATATTTATGGTATATATATTTATGTGATTTTTGTTTTAGCTTGATAAAAGTCTAGGAAGAAAACTAATATATAGGCTATATATAATTATGTAAATTTATTAATATAATATAAATTAATCTCCCTTCTTCATACCATTGCACTCCGATAACTATTTTACATTTTATAGTAATTACATCCAAGAAATTTGAATCCACATTGAAAGGACTACTCTGATTCGAGGAGTTGTTGTTGTTGTTGTTGTTGTTCCCTAAGCTGCCTGGCCGAACAGCCCCGAGTCCCTGAGAAAGGCCATGGCCACGATCGGGCTTTCCCACAGAGCTCTCATTGAGTGTAGATTGTGTTGTTGGCGTAAGTGGTTGTGTGAAATGCAGTCTTCTATGATGTGTTTAATGGTATGGGGTGCTGTGTTACATCCCGGGCAGGCGTCGACAACGGAGTCATCCAGTCTCTTCTGATAGCTCAGGAGAGCTGGATGGTGTCCGCATCTCAGCCTGGCCAGGTGGACTCTGTCCTCGCGAGGAAGGGAGGATTCGGAAGGATGGATTTCGGGAGGTCGTGCATGCAGCTGTGTGTTGTCTGTGAGTGAGTGGATGGATCGGTGAGAGATATGAGTATGGATGTGCTTCTGGATGTTGGTTCGGGGTGGGCAGGGAGGGAGAGAGGACAATAATTGTGTGTGATACCGTGTGCTGGGTGTTGTTTTGATATTTCTTGGTGTCTGTGGGTGTGTTGCCATGTAGTTTAGTGGGTGGTCTTGGTTCGTGGAGGCTGCTGCCAGGAATTGAGTGCCTCTCATGTCCAGATGGTCTTTGACTTTGAGGATTTTGGTTTCTTGATGTAGGTGATCTGTGGGTGCAGTAGCTGTGCAGCCTGTAATGATCTTCAGGGCTTTGTTTTGAATAGTCTGTAAGGTCTTATGATGTGTTTCAGCTAGGTTAGAAGCCCAGGCTGGGCTTGCGTATTCCATCACTGATCTTATGTATTGTTTATATACTGTGGTGGTAGTTCGAGGAGTTAATCAATTTAGCTTCGATTTACTACTTTGATTCATCATTCATGGAGGATGTTTCTAAGCTGAAAACAATAATCTAATGACAGCGAGAATAAAATACCAGTACAAAATAGTGACATAGACACGGTAATTGAATGAGGATTATATCATCTTATCTGACGTCTTTTGGGTTATGTTATTAATTTGTTGAATTACTACTGCGAGTTCCAATAAGTTTTGCCATTTTTTTTAGTTTTTCCTATTAACATATACGCCTCCCCTGACTTTTTTGGTTTTTAATCGCCCCCAGACATTTATCAAGTGTGTAAAGTGAGTAGGCTTAAATTGTATAAACTCAGGCAGATACCCCATAGCTGGGGGTGGTCGGCTCGAGACAGAGCCCGAATAGGGACAACATAACACGACACAAAAAACAACAAAAAACAAAAGTATTCACACACATCTAGGAAAGGGGTATTTCGTTATATAAATCTATCTGGAAGGGGGTATTGGGGGTACTTTTATAAGCTTAATGGAAATTACTTTAAAACACTTGGTGCCATTAATATAGTGAAAATATTAGTATCACCAACTTATTAATCAACTCTGGACCTACCTTATCGTTGACATGACCATCAACATGGCGAGATGGGTTGGGTGTGAAAGGGATCTGCCTTGCGTAGCCAATCGGCTTTCTGCAGACTCCCATTTTCTTATGTTCTTATGTGTTTGGAAGACTCCCATCGCAGCACAGACCCTACGAAAGTTCCGTCTACTATACGATACAGGGGCCACATTCATAAAACGAACACCTTATTTTCTCAAACTTTAAGATTCGGATACTTGATGGAGAGATTTGGAACTTTAGCCTTTCACAAAACGAACTCCTACATTGCCAAAAGCTTGAGATTCGGAACCTTAATGGACATATTGGAACTTTAGCCTTTCACTGTGTCAAAATGCAGATCTCAATTAGACAAATTAGAAGCTTCTGCATATCACTTTGTCGAAATGTGAATACTGATTAGAAATTTTGGAAATTTCTGCAAATCTAGTTGTTATCCTCTTATTCTTCCTTCTCCTGTTCTTGATTTTGTTCTTTTCAATTCTTCCTCATCTTTTTATTCCTTCGTCTTTTCTTCTTCTGCTTCTTCTGCTTCTTCAGTTCTTCTTGTCATTCTTCTCTCTTGAGTAACTTCAAGTAACTTCTTGCATACAATTAATCTAACTATAATTGAATACTGTGGCATGGCGAACACTTTAACATCTATCTCGCTTAGGAAAGTCATCTCATATATTTCCGAAAGTTCAACATAGAGTAAATATTGGTAAACACTATTAGTCCATTAGGCTTAGGAAAGATCTCTCCCAAATAATCAAGTTAAGAGGTATTAAAATAAGGCGAGTTCCATAAATTAGGCTTACGATAGATCTCTCCCAAATAATCAACCCCAAGGTATATAAAATAAGGTTAGTTTTATGAATCCGACATGCACCAGAACCGGCGTCGTTGTGGGGGCCCTTTTGTAGGGTCTGTGCTGCTCCGGCCAGACTTCCAGGGGGAAGGTTGGGTTTACAGTTTCCAGTCCTTGTGGGGTTTTTTTTTTTTTCCAATTTCCAGTACTTGTGGGGGTTTTCCCTTCTTGTGTGTCCATCTGGAAATACAAAGAAAAATAGGTTGATAATCATTATAATCAAAAAAAAAAAAAAAATTCGTGATTTTTCCCTACCCTTACTCCGAGATTACATAGCGCAATCTGGTATAATGTCTATGCACTTTGGGTGTGAATGGGATCTGCCTTGTGTGGGCCGGTCGGCCTTATGCAGATTTCCGGTTTCTTATATGCTTATGTTCTTTTATATATATATATATATACAGTATATATATATATATATATATATATATATATATATATATATACAGTATATATATATATATATATATATATATATATTGAAAATACACATAAGCTACTAAATGTTATTATACTCACAGCCGGACTTGAACCACCGACAGTCAGAACAAGTGCCCATACTTTAATCCACTATACCACGGCGTGATAGAGGATACTTGTGTGCAGTGTATTAAAGCATGGACACTCGTCCTGACTGTTGGTGGTTCATGTCCGCCTGGGAGTATATAATTACAAGATATATATAATTACATTCATGGTCACATTGAATCTTAACCAATGGAATATTTATCTATAATAAGGTCAGCGTAACACTATTTTGTAGCATTTTGAATATGGTGTAATTCAAATTTAAGTATATATAAGAAAGAAATAGTGACCATAATCTGCGACCTTCACCATTCACCTTGACCTTTGAATAACAAAAACACAAATTTTGGACAATCGTTGCATTGACCAACCGAATTTGCCAGCAAAATTTGGTGACGATACGTAACCCGTTCAGTACAGTTCTGTTGGTTTCATTTCATACTGGATATTAAGACAATTTTATTTAGTTTATGAAGGGCCTCCATAAAATTAGCAGGCTTTCAACCATCTTAATTAACCATTCTTACTACCACAGATCCTTCATAAGCTCTACAATATCGTCTAATTATAGCTAAATACAATAAAAAAATGCGTCACCGGTACACACAGGGTTAAACAGTCTAGGAAGAGTATTGAAAATATGATTAACACTTCTTTTGTTCTTTGACCTTGACCTTTAACCTTAAGTATTATAATATATATATATATATATATATATATATATATATATATATATATATATATATATATACCCATATCTATGATTGAAATTTATGTTATTTAGGTAAAATGCAAATAACAGTCGTCAGCTTATCGAAAATTGAGTACAGTATTTTTTATGATGAAGGATAACTTATGACCTTGGCTTGTGACCTTGACCTTTATGTAGGATTATATTTTTGCTTGCTTTGATGTAACACTAGAAAATCAAATAAGTGTGTCAAATATCATTAAAGATCATCAGTTAGTTTCAGAGGTGCATGATCGTGCGCGCATTTACACACTTAACAGCTGTGTACATGAAATATAAACCTGTACCAAGAGATTAAATAGTAAAATATGATGCTCAAATACATTTCGTAAATACAATAATTTAGGTAGACGCTCTCAAATCAAGCATGAACTTAATTAATTTGGAGTCAAGATTATTTCAAGCAGACGATAACATAAATACTAGTAAACAAATATATAATAATAATCAATACTGGTATCAATGTTCTAAAGAAAAATATATCAAATATGTTTATCTGAAGTCTGATAACTTACTAGTATCGATATTATTCTTAAGAGGGGTCACCGTTTTTTTTTTTTTTATCTTTCTCTCTTTTTCTCTGGCTTGTATCCATTCGGCCCCATTCAGCCAACTGTTTTAAGAAGTTTATCCCCATCCAGGTGTCGATTTCTTCCTGGCAAGCGATAGCGAGCCAGCATTGTATGGAAAAATCCGGCTTCGTCGGAGACATTTTTCTATTGAAAAATGTACAGATGTAACTTGCTGTCAAAACAAAAATATTTATATATGCTGGCTCGCTACCGCTCGCCAGGAAAATATTGACACCTGGATGGGGGTAAACGTCTTAAAACAGTAGGCTGAATGGATACAAGCCAAAGAGAGGGAGAGAAAGAGAAGAAAACAAAAGCGAGGTGGGCTCCCTTAAGACAAACCACATACCAAAACAATAACTACCCGGTAGGCTTGTACATAATCAACACCTGCACCTAGCAATTACCTGTACCGGTAACCCTTTTCTGTACCGGCGACGTTTTTACATTTTTATTCTAGCTATATTTAGAAGATTTTGCGCAGTATAAATAAAAATTATGTATGGTAGCTAAAAGGATTAATAGAGACAGTCTGTAGCCTTTTAATTGGTAGACGTCCTTCCTAAGCTGATTATTATAATTTAATAGTTACCAGTAGACGATGGTGTGCAGCTTAATTTAAGAAGGATGTATGGTAGCTAAAAGGATTAATATAGATAGTCTATCGCCTTTTAATTGGTAGACATCCTTCCTAAGCTGAATACAATAATCGAATAGTTACCAGTACATAACAAAAAGAACGTCACTAGTATTGAATGGCCTAAACTTCAAAATAAATGATCCTCAAACACATTTCCCCACAATAATAATTTAGATGGACGCCCCCGAGTCAAGCACGGACTATTATTATCACCCTCAATTAATTTCCAGAGATATTGCGGTGAGATGAATTCAAGCGGACACAGGAGACAATATCCGAGTACCGTGAAATTAATGTGTGTGTGTGTGTGTGTGTGTCTGTGTGTGTGTGTGTGTGTGTGTGATGTACTGGAATTCAGATAGATAGCAAAAGAATAATGATATATCTCATAGAACAATAAACACAATACATAGTACGGTACGGTATTATACTAAGCCTACGTAACACTGCAGCTAAAACAAGTGCCTCTTCCTCTTGGTAACAATACCAAGACCAACAATAACCCACGATTCATTTTATTACCAGGCTGCTTCAACAATATAACAATTAAGTGTTCAGGTGTTTAAATAATTATGTAATAGCCACGAATGAGATAATTGTATAGTCTTAAAAAATATGTTTATATAAACTTAAGAACTTCAACACTTGTCTAATAATTATATAAATCAAGTTAATTGAGATAACCAAATACATGTGCTACATCTTCTCTTACAGTAGTTAAAAACAAACAGCTTCGTCAAGACCAGTCAGTCTGTTGCTGCCCATACCGGCATTCTGTATCTTTGTATATTCCTTTGTTCATCATTATTGACTGGTGGGTAGATGAGGCTATTTCTTTGATCGGACCTTATTCGTTCATCTTTCTGTTTAAATTATATTTTTCAGGTGCTCTTCCTCATGTTTAGCCCCATTAAGTTTGATATTTTAACTCTCTCTCTCTCTCTCTCTCTCTCTCTCTCTCTCTCATCGAGTCCTTTCTCTCTCCTCTCTCCTCGCGTCTCTCTCGCTCTCTCCTCTCTCATCTCTCTCTCTCTCTCCTCTCTCCTCTCTCTCATCTCTCCTTCTCTCTCTCCTCTCTCTCTCTCTCTCTTCCCCCCTTCTCTCCTCTCTCTCCTCTCCTCTCTCTCTCTCTCTCTCTCTCTCTCTCTCTCTCTCTCTCTCCTCTCTCTCTCTCTCTCTCTCTCTCTCTCTCTCTCTCCCTCCTCTCTCACTCTCTCTCTCTCTCTCTCTCTCTCCTCTCGTCTCTCTCTCCTCTCTCTCTCCTCCTCTCCTCTGCTCTCTCCTCCTCTCTCTCTCTCTCTCCTTACCTTTTCCAAAGCTCGATCTCTCCCCTGAACCCGTGCAAATAGAGTCAAGCTAAATTTATAGAGAAAGCAGTGGCCAATATATTTCACTATTAATGCAGTAACATACCATTCATTTTACTGGGATTTATCACATAAGGGATATCCATTGACTCAGTCTCACACACACACACACAGTCCAGTGTACTTAATAGAGTCTGTTGGCCAATATATTCCACTATTAATGCAGTCACACACCATTAAGTTCACTATGATTAAGGGGACATCTTATGACTCCAACCTAACCTCCCCCCTCCCCCCCCACACACACACTCACTCTCTCTTCCAATACAGTCTGTTGCATTACTGTCCATCTTACACGGTCTTAGTATATGGGATTAACCTTTCTCTTTAAAATTAATCTGGCTACACTTAGACGGACTTTATTCAGTTTAAAAATAGCCTCCAGCAATTACAGGTTTCGAACTATCTCATTTTACCCTTTTTACTACGGTACCACAGATCCTTCTTAAACTGCAGTCGTCTAAATATATCTAGAATAAAATTATCGCCAGTACAGTAGGGGATAAATCGTTTACCAGTATTTATTAAGACCGGATCCCCTCCTTGGAACCAAATGGTCTGTGTGGTCTGTGTATTTGTGTAACTCTATGTAACTCACTCGTTATACTGCTGGCCATCATTCAGGTTCCTTCTGATGTTGCCGATATATTATTCATCCCGAGGTATTCTGAGAGATGATGAGGAAGATGAGGAGGAGGAGGGAGAAGAGGAAGATGTAGAGAAGGAAGGAGAGGAAGGAAGGAGGAGGAGGAGGAGGAGGGAGAAGAGGAAGATGTAGAGAAGGAAGGAGAAGAAGGAAGGAGAGGAAGGAAGGAGGTGGAGGAGGAGGAGGAGGAGGAGGAGGAGGAGGAGGAGGAGGTAGAGAAGGAAGGAGAGTAAGAGGTAGAAACGGAAGGAGAGAAGGAAAGGAAGAGAGGAAGATTAATAATAGGTGTATAAGGAGGTACGGAATGTTGCAGTAATAAAAATACTAATGAATGTACCGGTGAGATGAAGATGATGATGATGGTGAGAGAGGGAAGAACAGAAAGAATGTGGATGGGATATGGGGAGAAAGAGGAGAAATAGGAGCAGCAACAACAATCTATAATACAAAAGTAACAAAATCAAACTTTACATGATATTCCTAATCTTTCACAAACTTCAATCTGAAAGTTGCCAACTAACACTCCATGAGGTGAAATGCGAGAAAGCGTACACGAGGGGGATGCATACCCTGCGTATTGCTAATACTAAAAAGACCCCACTGCCACAGACCACAGCATCCATGTAGGCTTGGTTTTAATCATAATTTATAAAGCTCGTGGACACTCGTATTAGATATTTTAATGGATAGAGTAAATGTAATTATCAAGGTTTGCTAAATTCTACAATTTTTTTTCTATGTATTCAGCGAAGAGCAAGACAGACAAATTCTCTGAAACTATCGACTATAACACACAGTTCCAGTACACCCACCCACACACGCACAACCACACCTCCCCCTCTCTCTCTCTCCCTCTCCGGTATCTCAAGGGATCAATGTTTACCTTTACGACTCAGGATTTAGAGATCTGAGTGTCCGGGAAAATATGATTGATGAATTTATTATGACTGCCCAGTGAAAGGCGAATGTCCAAAACATTTTGGATATAAAGCGTGGGGTTGTGAATGCAGTGGCAGGCATTCACAGTCTCGCACATTTACACACACACACATATACAAACACACGCACTTCAATCCGAAATGGTTACCGTACTCGGCTATCTCAATGGAAGCTCGCAGCATGGCCTCTCCCTCGCCAAGCTGCTCAACTAGCAGCTTGTGTTAGCCTGCACGTTGTTCCGTCAGTACATTTGCGTGTGTACTACGATTGGAACTCAGTAACCATCTAGGTTGGCAAAGAAAGCATGAAACCTCGTAGTTTAGGTAGAATAGGATAAGCATTATACTGTACCTAAGTTAAGGAACTCTTGATTGTCAGCCTAAAGGCTGCAAGTGAATAATAAACCTGCAATCACTGTCACTATTATTACCGGTAACGTATACTTATTTACACACATACGATTGACTCACAATGAGAGAGAGAGAGAGAGAGAGAGAGAGAGAGAGAGAGAGAGAGAGAGAGAGAGAGAGAGAGAGAGAGAGAGAGAGAGAGAGAGAGAGAGAGAGAGAGATAGAGAGAGAGAGCATAAAGTAGCGGGCATCAATGGGGAAAACGTGTCTTGTTTCTTATTATTTTCTTTATTTTGTCTGTCCCTAAGCTGGAAATATGACGATGGCTTTTATGTTTGGGGAAGGTGAATCTCTCGGGGAATCAGGGATCTTAACCATTTGTGTACGATGACCCCAGGTGTATTCTATTCTGGCAAATACTAGACCATTTTACTCGTTTTAGGGAGTACCTCAATTAAACCTTTGACTACCATACCTTGCTTATAAGCTGTATATAATTATATATTATCAAACAGATACCGGTACCGCTACTAGCCATGTAATAGAAACCAGATATCTATAATAGTACGGTAATATTTATATAGCCTTCTCGCCTAGAGAATACGTCAGGCTTCCTGTAACGTTTAAAAGGAGGGTTTTGTTGAGACTGGGGTTTGTCTTGGTTAGGGTACTAGTCTTAGTCAGGCATATGTCGCTAAGTGTTATATATATACTGTATATACAGTATATATATACCGGTATATATAAACATTGGGCACGGAACCGGGGACACTGTAAGTGCGGGCCCGCGCCCACGGGTGCCTGTGAGTGTGAGGCTAATGTTGGATAACCCCTACTGTACCGGCGACGTCTTATGTATTTTATTCTAGCTATATTTAGACGAATTTGTGCAGCTTAACAAGGATCTGGGGTAGTAAAAAAGGGTAAGTGAGATATTTCGAAGGTTGTTAACTACTGAAGGCTGTTTTTAAACTGAATATAATCGTCTAATAGTAGCAAGAATATAGCTAAAAAACGTCGCCAGTACAGAGGAGAATTATGAGAAAATTCAATTCAGTTAGGAATAGGCCAAACTCCTAAAACTTAAAAGCACGATTTATGCCCTAGAGTGTACGGTACGGTAGCTAAAACTCACAGGAATTCCACAAGCGTAGCTTGGCAGATTGGGTAGCAGCAACAAGGAAGGAGGCACTATCGAGTATAAATCTTTAGTCTCCCGCTATGCTAGCTATCATTGGACGAGTATATACAGATTAGGAGCTATCGCTCGCTAGGACAAAAATCGACACCTAAATGACACGAAGTCTAAACATTAACAAAGAAATTAGGCAAAAGGTCTTAACATCGTCAAACTATTATGCTGAACGTCTTAAAATCTGAAAACTAATGGGGTAAACAAGAGGAAGAAGGGGGGCCAGAAAAACCAACCATCCCCCCCTTAAGTGAGTTACATGATACATCCTTCATGACTAGAGATACAGTAATTTGTAAGTTAAACTGGAGGTAAGTGGTAAAGTTCACAAGAACTTTCCAAGCTGTTTGTCCGATTGAGCAGCAGCTGTGAGGAAGGACTATCGACTAAATCTCTCAGTCTCCCTTCTAAGCCTCTTCTGGCTATCATTTGACGATTTTATGCAGCCAAAGAGAGACCTGTGGGTTAAAAAAAATTGAGTTTATACCACTGATTTTGACATATGAAAGACGATTTACTGTACGGTATTCTAAGAACGGATCTGCGGGGGTCACAATAATCGAGAAACTTTTTCGGTCACAATACTCGAAATATTTTTTTATCTTCAGTTATGATTTCTGTAGATAAAGTCAAAACTGAATAAAGTTATATAGTATTAGTAAACTAAAAATAATAAATATAGCTGAATAATGTTTGCTAATAGTAAAAAAATAAATAAACAAATAAATACAAAAATAAAACACAGCTGCATAGTATTAGTAAACAAAAACTAATAATAAAGCTGAATAACGTTGCCTAATAGTGAAAAATACAAAAAATAAACCAGATAAAACTGTGAGGAATTCCCCAAGCAGCTTAGAAGATTGGCAGATTGGTCAGGCAGCAGAAGGAAGGAGGCACTATCGACTATAAATCTCCAGCAAGGATATACCGGGGCTTTCAAGTAGCTCTCTACCAGTTTACCGATACAGGTTTTAAGTACAGATACAGTCAAAAGTTCGTCGAGAAACTAAAAAAAGATGCTGTGTAATACCAACACTGAAAAATGTGAGTGTTTATTATACATCACACAATCTGAATAACTATTCTACCGCTATTACAATGATCAGTGTTCCTCAGAGCTCTCTCAGTGCATACCACCCTCTTCGTAGAGCACGTAGCACACATCTTGCAACACAATCCCACCCATAATATGTGCAGCTCTCCAACTCAAGAGTGAAACGTTATTCTCGATCTTTCTTCTATTTAACAGCTGAGCTCTGGAACTTTCTCCCAGAATCACTTTCCCTCTTCCTATGACGTAAATTGCTTCAACTCCGTGTGTCCAGGCATTTTGGCTTGAACGTCACTTGATTTTGGCCCTGTCAGTCTTTCAACTCTGAGGGAGGCACTCGCTACAGGCAGTTCGCACATACCCCATTGCTGGGGGTGGCCGACACGAGACAGCCCGAACAGAAACATTTAATATTCCTATTATCAGGGTCCGGGACCATTTTCGCGTTCCCTCGCCCCTTTCTCTGTCTCGTCGGGTAGGATAATTGAACAAGGGGAGGAGAATTCCTAGCCCCCTTAACCTTAAGGATGGAAGGGTTTATTTATTTATTTATTTGTTGTTTGTTTAGTTTCCTCCCTAGACATTCATCAAGGTTGATAAACCATTCCCTTCTAGATAAATTGGTACATTTTTTCGGTAGAAAAATGTCCAACAATGAATAATCCTGTCATAGAGCAACACAAATAATGTCAATCAAACACAGCCATCAAGTTGTATACCGCAGCTTATCCGAGCACCAATAAACAAAGGGTACCGGTACCGTACTGGAGAATTCGACCCGAAACCAATTCGACCCCCTCTTGGACAACGAATTCGACCTGTTGTTTTTTTGTTTTTTTTGGTCATGCCCCGCGAATTCGACCCGTTTATACCCCCCTCCCCCCTTACCTAAACTTAAGTTAGATTAGGTTAGGTTTGGTTAGGTTAGATTAATTTATATTAAGTTAAGTTAAGTTAAGTTAAGTTAAGTTAAGTTAAGTTAAGTTAAGTTAAGTTAAGTTAAGTTAAGTTAAGTTAAGTTAAGTTAAGTTAAGTTAAGTTAAGTTAAGTTAAGTTAAGTTAAGTTAAGTTAAGTTAAGTTAAGTTAAGTTAAGTTAAGTTAAGTTAAGTTAAGTTAAGTTAAGTTAAGTTAAGTTAAGTTAAGTTAAGTTAAGTTAAGTTAAGTTAAGTTAGGTTAAGTTAGGTTAAGTTAAGTTAGGTTAGGTTAGGTTAGGTTAGGTTAGGTTAGGTTAGGTTAGGTTAGGTTAGGTTAGGTTAGGTTAGGTTAGGTTAGGTTAGGTTATTCTCTAGTACGGTACCCTTTCAGGTACCGGTAGGAGGGGGAAAGGGGTGCATTAACTGGTCGATCTCGCAGCGGGTACAAATTATTCTCCAAGCGGGGCGAACTCGTTTCGGGTCGAAAAAACGTCAGGTCGAATTGTTTTCGCGTCGAATTATCCAGTATTCTAAACAAAGTGCTCGAAGACAGTAAAAGTGCACCGTATCATTATCAGTACTGTACCGACACCAAATGACGCACCGATATGGAAACAACGTACGGTAACCCATCCCTACTTTTTCGTCAATAAAGTGCGTAAGATACCGTACAGTACATGCACATCAAAAGGTACAAAACAAAACAAAAATAAATACAAATAAAGGAAAAATAAATAAATATATATATATACCCGGTATATATATATAAAATGCACGCGTCGTATCATCAACAGACGACGTATCGAGACCATGTGCCCCCTCTCAATAATATGTTGTCCTCCTTGTATTAATCCTATCTGTGCCTTTATGATATACTACGGTCTGGCCGAAGATCAGATACTGGTACGAGCAGAACGTCAGCCGCACGCCGTATTAAGTCAGGGAAATGTTGTGATAGAAGCTGATAGGCAGGGGGAGGGAGAAGAGGGAGAGGGAAGGAGGAAAATAGAAGGGCAAGGGGGAGAGAGAGAGAAAGTAAGGATGATGGCAATATAAATGACAAAAATTAGATGGAGAGAAAGGAAAAGATAATATATAAATCTAAAATGAATAACATATACCGGTACCGATATATATTTAAAAAAAAAGAAAAAAAAAAAAGCCTAGCAAAACAAATTAACCAAAAACGACATTACCGGTAATGGAAAAGTGCAACAAAGGCTCATTTCTCACAATACAACATTTTATCAGTGGTTAAAACATCGATAAATACATACACAATAATAATAATAATAATAATAATAATAATAATAAAATATTCACAACTACCAGTACGTTCTGAAACCAAACCAGTGTAATACAAATATTGCTGCACATGGAAGGGAAGAGATCAAGTAGACGGATTAGAAAAGTGAGAATAAATATGTACAGTGTATAGTACAACCACCCTACGTATAACAAATAAATTACAAAAATGGTATATAATAATAATAATAATAATAATAATAATAATAACACAATCATATATAATCAAAACAGTACCGGTATATAAAATAACAAAACATTGATACCTGGATGGCTAACTCAAAGTTTATATACATACATATTACATACTGTACATAGTTCTTTCTTGAATTTCTAGCCATAAAATATGCAAAGCTTCTACCAGTAGGAGTTAACAATGGAAAAACAAAGTGGAACGACATTCTCCCTATGTTGTCAACATCTACATCCCATGCGTGACGTCACGATTTTACAAGACTTAAAAAAAATCGGCGAGCTACCAGAAATTTGAGTATCTGGTGGGTCTACTTGTTAGTGTATATATACTTTGGGTTGACTGGCTACACGAGTGAAAACTGAACACGAATATACCGGTATACAATACAGCATTATCACTGAATGTTATAAAACAAAAACAAAAACACTCACAAACACACAATCACAAATACAACATTATAAAACCCAAACAGTAGAATAACCAAACCTGATACCAAGACGGTTGACTGGTTACACAGAGAAGAGGCCAAGCGGAAGGAATGCCAGGTGCCGAAGGTCAAGGGACAGATACGATAGGATAACAGAGGATAGGATACCAAAAGATGACAAAGGAGAGGAAAGGGAAGGATAGGAGATGACATAGGAGAGGAGAGGAGATACTAGGAAATGATAGGAAAATATACGAGATTATGACATAGGAGAGGAGAGCAGAAAATAGAATAATAAACGCTAGGAAGGATTAGGATAGGAAAATATACAAGATAATAGGAGAGGATAGGATAGGTTACGGTGGGACAGGAGAACATACGGTACCGTATTCCTACACTAGGACATGATAGGATAAGATAGAGATAGCAAAGGGTACGGTACCGTATTCCTACACTAGGACAGGATAGGATAAGATAGATAGCAAAGGGTACGGTACGGAATATACTATAGGTAGCGCTAGTGAGTTTGACAATAATCTTGACCCCTTAACTTCTTATAACTCGAAATTAATTAAAACAATCGGGCTGACGTTTCTATCATTTGGGAAGAGTCCACCTTGAAATAGGTGTGGATATTTACATCCAGTTTGCTCTAGTCTAGGCCCTTTTAAGTTACAGAGAGGTCAGGTAGCAAGATTATTGTCAAGTTCGTTGGCGCTACCTTTACACTATATGATTGAGTACGATGGGTTATTTAGCGTTACATACGATAACGGTAGCATACAATAGGGTATACCGTAATAAATGGCACTATACGATAGATCAGGACAGAACTATTGCTACCGGTACTCCACTAGCCTATACATCAATGTTCTGCTTAGGTTACATTTCCAGGGGACACTATCAATGCGTATGTCTCTTCGTATTATCGTATGTCTCTTCGTATTATCGTAGCCCTATCTCATAAATAATAAATCTATAAATTACAATCTTAACACCTTAAGAGCGGCCTAGGCGGTAATTTCTATGTACCGCCCAGCGGGTTTTTTGTTTTACCCTAAATAGGGTTGTTTCCGTGCTAATTTTCATGCATAAATAAGACCCAGAGTGTAAAACAAGTATCTATCCCTGAAAGGGCGTAAACAGAGCTTTCCAATGACACCCGAACCATCCTTGTACGACCACTGGTTCTCTTGCAACGATCGTGCAACATGAGTACAAAAACCCTAAAATAAGGTAATTTCCGTACATAATTCCCTGTGTAGCGAGTGAGAAAGGGGGGAGAAGGGTGGAATACAGTTCAGTAGGTCCACGGTGGTCGTGGGGAGCGGTCATAAGGTTACTACGCTCGTCCCACCGCTCAGCTCTCTCTCTCAGCAACATTACGTGCTCAAAATGGCACTCGACAGCTGTAGTGCACCACCACATAGTCCAAATTTATTTCACTCGACATATGTTGCGCGCCACCAGTTAAGGGTTAAATCTACCCCTCTTTATCTCAATTGAATATACATCCCTCTCATTATAATTCTACACCTACACTCCGGTCATTATCCCTCCCGTTTGTCAATAAATCATCACACTGTCTCTTTATCTCTTACACCTACGCGGCCCGGTATCTTATTATCACTCTCACCACTCTCACTTTCTTCTCTCACTAAGACTTACCGGTATGATTAATCTCAGAATTTTCAGTGATGAACAAAATTAATACAAATATTATAATACTGTTTTTCCGAAACTGCGTGATACAGTTATCTTCCATAAAACAAATTGTTATATACTCAGTACATCAATTTTAAATTGATATGGGATAGCTAACACATGTCCCACATATTTAAGATTATGAACGTAAAAATAATTCCAGCCATATCCTTCCTCATGTCCAGCCACTCGTCCACCCAGTCATCTGTTCTACCCTCTAACCACCTCCACGCACACCAGCATCCCTGGCCTTTATTTATTTATTTATTTATTTTTTATTTTTATTTTTTTTTGGGGGGGATATACTTCAACTCATCCATCCACCCTATTAAAAATTCACTCATCCACCCTCTACCCTGCCCTAGTCATCCATCTTCAATCTAACAACCTCCACACCCACGCACACATTCATCCATCGGAAGGTTCATTTGACTGCACTTTTGCACGTCCATCCACCTATTAATCATCCACTCAGTCATCCATCTTCCCCATTAACCACCTCCACACCCACCACCATCACCCCCCGGAAGGTTCATTTGACTGCACTTTTACACATCCATCCACCTATTATACCTCCACTCATCCACCCAGACATCCATCTACCCTATAACCACTTCCACACCCCCCGCACGGTTCATAAATAACTCATCTATCCACCGCATCCTCATCATCCACCCTATTAAACCTCCACTCATCCATCTTCCCCCTAACCACCTCCACACCCACCACCATCACCTCAGGACGGTTCAATTAGCTATATTTCAACTCATCCATCCACCTATTAAACCTCCACTCATCCAGCCAGTCATCCATCTTCTGGCTAACCACCTCCACACACCCACCACCATCACCCCCCGGACGGTTCATTTGGCTATCACCCTCGGGTATCGCAAGAGAGATTGTCCACGATCCTTCACCCGCGGACATACTATTTCTCTCCCTCCCCCCCACCTATCACCCCTCCTCTATCACTCACTCACCCAGCCCAGGCGCTCTCACTCTTTCTTGTTCTTCTTTCTTGTTCTCTCTCTCTCTCTCTCTCTGTTTTTCTCTTTCATCTCTCTCCTCTCCTTTCCTCTTTCTCTCTCTTCTCTCTTTCTCTCTCTCAGCACTCGGGAAAGACATAGCTAATTAAGAAAAAAACGCAAGTCCATGTTAGGGCCTCAAAACTTATTCAATCAATTAGAGCCCTTTCTCTCAGACTACACACACGTACGTCCGCGCGCACGCACACACACACACTAATCCTGCACACATATAAACCAATACAAACTATGTCCCTTACACTAGGCCTAAACACATAGCATATACAACTTTGGGTTTGAATTAAATAACAATATACGGTAGGCTATGGTACCGGTATTCCCACATAAATAATTAATTACCCTAATCAAGCCAAGTTAATAATTTGTCTATCTGACTTTGGAGAAAGAGAAATTCTAGTCTCGACTATTTTCACTACGGTACGTAACTAACACCGAACAGTATATTTGACAACATACAGTATACCGTACCAACTTACGATATGCGATAGTTATGCACAAATACATATTTAAATAGGCCTAATCAAAACAATTTCGACTGTTTAACAAATGCCTTTAAAAATACCTGGTTTGAAATTAGTTTTCACAGTAACAAAAATTAAAATAGATTCAAAAGATGGCCAAGTAACAGAGGGCAAAATAACATACCGGTAGTCCTATGGGTGAAAAAACCATAGGGTACAGTACACAATAGGCGATTGCTAAAATGGAAATATTTAACCGGTACATACAGGGTGTCAAACTAAATACCAGTTAAACAAAACCGGTAACTTTATGCTTCACATTCTTATTACGTCTTTGGAAGTAATAAAATGGCCAAAACAATACAACTTCATGTAAACTTTCCTATATTCTATCTCGTACCGGTATTCATTCCACTCACAAAAACAATTTGTCCCGGTTTGACACACTGCATTGACATACAGATTGAAATGGTCAGCCTGATACCAGTACAATTATTTCCTAGTAATAAGACATCACGGGCGCTGATCATAATTATACAGTCGGTCAAATAAGTGACGTCGCTGCACCAATTATATGTCAATCAACAATTGGTATCAGCACTATCTAAGCGTTACTTCATCGTTTCGAGTGAGATATACAAACATGTTCCTATCGTTACACACCCTATTCAACATCTGAAAGACATTAATCCAGCATACAGCGAGCAAAACGTAATTACAGCGGCGACACCACTTATTTGGCCAACTGTAAAAGTAATCAATTTGTAAAGGAGTGGGTTGGATAATTTACACGTTAACAAGTGTGTTATGACCGGCTGACTAATGTCTATAGTAGAGATGGTCTCGCATACCAACTTACTCCCTTCCACACCATGGCAAGTACCGGTAGTACCGTACCGGGTAACTCATATAGTACCGTACTGGACTACTGGTACAGTCGCGCTAATAAGTCATGTCCCAGCTGTCATTACGTTTGGCTTGCTCAGTGCTGTATTAATGTCTGTCAGATGTTGAATAGGGTGGGTAAGTGTAGGAACGAGTAACGTTACTGGTACTTAGGAGTAAGGTATAGCAATGACAATCAACGTATAAGGGATTTACCGTACCTATAGAACATATAGTTACAACTATTGTTTGTGCTTACCAAATTTATATTTTCATATAAAGCTATAACAGCATATGCTAATTAATTAACATAAAGCATTGTATTATCTCGTTTGTGTTCGATAGCGATTCAAATGGGTGTAACCTAATTGGCGTACATAACTATACCGTATGGCACCGGTAACAAAACGGACTTACTTTTCCGTCTGATCGTAAAGTGATAACAATTGGTGAGTCAGGTTCAGTGAGATGATGACAAGACACACACACACACACTTAACCCTCCAGCCCCGGCTATGTATTATATATATATTCCCCGAAACCCGGGGGTTTTGGCCGAAAAACGTCTACGCCTAGGCTACCGCATCTTTGTTATTTGGCTTGCTTCCGCATTCCCGCACATCCCCAAGCGTAGATGTGTTTCGTACCTGTAGAATGGCATTAAGTAGAGCTCTCTAAGTCAACTGGTTCAGTTGTGATGATGATTTCATTGGAGATAACTTTATGGCAAAAACAGCCACTTTACACTACTTTTCGATACTTAACAATAACATACAGGCACACACGAACAAGCGACGCACTCCTTCTTGTGGCGGGAGATGCGGGGCGTCGGTCCAGCCGGCTGTTGTTTACATGCGTCGGACGGACGCCTCGCACACCAAGCTCACAGGCTTTCAAGCACTGGGGGCCTCAGAGCCCTTCCGGGTTGCGCGGACCAAGTTTTTTATGGGTGTTTAAGAGCTCTTCCAGGTCTGATGGGTTAAGGGGCCCTCACACAACTAGTGGGAGTCTAACAGGAGTCACTAGGCGTCCAACCGCGAGCGAGTGGGAGCCTAAAGGCTGCGTCATACAGAGCTCGAACGTCGGGCGACCTACTCCCGAACAGGATGACTTGCAAAAAAAATAAAAAAAATAAAATAAATCAGAAAGTTCGGGTCAATTCGGCCAATGATCTTGTTGATTCTGGTGAAGTTCTGGTGAAGTTCTGGGGATGTTCATGGGTACAGACGAATATCCTGTGGTTCGGCCAGAAGTTAGTGCATGCGTTAACTTCTAGCCGATATTCGGGTGTAAAAACCGTTAAAAATTGGTCGGCTCTCGTTCGGATTATGGACGGCTTACATTCGTGTTTCGTTCTTTTGTTTCGGCCGATGTTCGGCTGTAATTTTCATTGGCGAAGTTAACACGATCTACCCGAATATGAGCCGAACAAAAGCCGATAATAATCCGAATCGTATGAATATAGGGAGACATTAAACCGAATATCAGCCGAATAATAGACTAATTACTCTAATGAAATACGACATTCCCCAGATAAAAAGACGAATAAGGCAAGATCAATCGGGTCTGTTGAAAATATTGGCAAGAACACAAGTCGAATGACACAAATAAGATAGGATCACAACTCGAATCTCCCCCGAACAACAGCAGAATCATCGAGTCTGTGTCGGGTGGTACACGTGGGACCACGTGGGAAATCCCGAGCACGCCGAGATGTGCACACGGAACAGCAGATATAGAGAGGAGCGAGGCGCGACTGCACACGACACAGAAGAATGAGAGCCGAATCATACGCTGGCAGCCACGCGCACGGGCCCCATATATAGCTGCCGGAGCCTACATCGGTCTCACTCCCTCCGCACAAGTTCTCCCTCTCCACCCAACACAGCAACCACCAAGATGGGCAAGGGCGACAAGCTACCACGTCGCAAACCTACCAGGAAGGGCAAGGAAGCAGCAGAGCCTTCCGTGGACCTCTTCGCCTCCCAGGATCCGCCGGCAGCAGAAGGGGAGGATCTGGTGATACAAACTTCATCAAGCTCTGAAGGGAGTGACGAAGACACTGAATTCCAATCAGGACAAACCCTTCCAGAGTCACAGGACCTTCCCCTGGTCACATAACGGCAACGGCATGAGCTGGTCCACACTTTCCCTGAATTAGGAGAGACGCCATCCCACAGCGTGGATGAGGATCATACCGCCGATCCCAACCCTTCGTCAGGAACGCCACCAACGCCGTCACCCGAGCCAGGCCCCTCCCAAGATCAAGAAACCAACGCCGCCTGCCATGAAAGATAACTTCAAAATCACTCCTCCACCTCCCCTCCTTCCCCACTTTCCTCACCTCCTTCAGTTATCACCTATTTTCCCTGTTATTCCCTTATTCTGTGGTCTATTTTCGTGCTAACATTAGCGAGTTGGTAGCAGGGCGTTGTCATCACTGTTACGAAGCGTGGGAAAGAGCGAGAGAGAGACTATTGCGTAACAGTGTCTCTCCAGACAAGGGGAGGGGAGGAGGGGAGGGAGGTTGCCTCAGCCAACTCCCGGCCTGTATCGCCGATTTTGACCATCCAAACGCTGTTTCCACTTGTTTTATTGTTGTAACAGGTTAACCCTTTGGTGCACCTATAGTTTCCAATCAAAGTTTTTTCCCACTCCCTAAGTATATCTCAGCTCATTTAGAGCCAGTTTTGTGCCCGGCGATAATTTGTTTCTGTGACGTTTTTATCCATCAAAAAATCCTTGTATTTGGATAAATGAGGTACCATCGGCTTCGTTATTGATTGAACTTGAAGATAAGCAAATAAAAACATAGAATAAATACAAAACAACCACATTGGGGCACTCCAAAATAAGAATTGTAAAACAAAATTGAAATACCTTATCTCCAACTCGCGCTAGCTCAAAATTTTGCCCACAACATTTTTGATTTGCATACATATACTGTATGGAAGCGGAATTTAATGAGGATTCCACTGGTAACTTCAGAATTACTATAAACCAAATAGTTACTGAGATACACTAATAAACGTGAAAGTATCGAAAAACAGACTGAGCTGTACTCTGCTCCCTTCCCAGCCAGCCGTGAGTAAACCGTTAAACTGAGGGGGTTGCCAATTGTACCCATTGAACTAGACTTAATACTTAACCCGTAGAGCCCCAGCGACGCGTCTGATGCGTCACCCTAATTGCGCCGACCTCAGGTGTAGCCACTCAAGAGGGCTCAGATTTGTATGGGAACTGTGTACGTATCCCACGCAACCGTGCCGATGGTTGAAAACTCTCAAAGTCCACGTGCGTGCGCGTGAGCGTGCAATAACCTGGTTTTTTTTGGGTAATTGCCTTAAATTTTTTACTCTTGTAAAATACGTTTTCGGGGGCTCTGTAGGACCATTCTTTAAGCTTTTTGAGCGGTTTTTCGTGTGGTTTTTCCTTCATTCCTAACCCATTCGCTATTGTTTCTGGAATAAAACCATTTTTTGAAAACCGGCTGGGTTCTGGTGAACAAACATTACAAAACTAGCCGGGGCTCCACGGGTTAATATCTATGCCAAATATGACGCGCGTCAGACGAAAATTAAATTTTTGGCGAATATTTTTAAGTTTAATGCATCGTGCGCTTAGGGAAAAAATACCTAAGGACTCGGAACGAGTCATCGTGCACCAAAGGGTTAATACCTTTATAATCAACCTATAATAGGTGCATATGGATAAGTATTAATGCTATTTATGGTAAAATAACGATGTTAGTGATGGGAACAGCTCAAATACGTGCGCACAGGAGTGTGGTGTCTCATACCCCCCATGCGCACGTCTTAGGTTAAGGTACTGTAAGCCACTAATATTGCTTAGAAAAAGTAACGTAATGAAACTTGTTCATGTTTTTTATATAATTTATGGTAGAGTTGATATGAAAATATAAGAATGGCAAAATGTTAACAATATTGAACATGATTTAGTTGATTAAGCCTCTTAGAGATTACATGCATACTGGTAGGTCTAAAAGGCTACATATTTGCTAATTTCTAAGACTTTTGCTGCGGGCGATGTACAGGTACCGGTACGTCCTATGTATAAAATATGTACAGTACTGTATGCTGCGCAAGTGCGCGCGACGTACCCATATGGTTTGATATTACTAAATGACTTGGAAGTACCGAGCCTGGAGCCACTCTACCTGTTGTCAGATGCGTCCATAAGCTTCTAACCTTAACTCCCATAGTACCGGTAAATAAGTTTGCCACAGGCCTCGGTAGTGAGAGGGTGTGTGTCCATGCAAGAGGTGACTTGGAAGCTGAAAATCAACCCAAAACAGGTCTACCTCCATATGTATTTGTAGCTCTATATATCAGGTACGAATGTGAGGTATATTTCATATTACAGGCCATAACTCATACCAGTACTGTCTTCCTAACGCAAACTTGATAAGCTAATGGTTTCTTTCATTAGTTATCGCAAGTGTAGAGGGGGCAACCCACCCCCCTCTCAACCCATCCTGTATCCCATGGCAACCCAATTAGATTCCTAATCACTAGTGGGGGGCGTGCTTTTAGATTGTTGGATAATGGGTAAACACGGTACTCATTTTAGCTACTGGTACTCATTACAAGACAACACTCTATGTGAAGGAAAACATACTGTTGCTGAAATCACTGGCGGTCCTAAAAGTAATATTTACCAAAAGCCCTGTAAAAACCAAAAACTCTCCCTATAATTATCTCTATCGACGGTGGCAGTGCGAAAATTGTGGGGTAAAACTCTAATTGGGCCCCCTACTGTAAAAACCGATGCCGTTTTAATTCTGTATAGGCCTACCATGGCAAGCATAGTCCTTATTAGATCCCTCCCCACTAGTGGGGGGCATGTGTTAAGATTGCTGGGTAATGGGTAAAAACTAAAATGTGAGTCCTTAGTGTACAGTATATAAAACCATGGCACAGTACCGGCATATGAAAGAAAAAATGGTAAACATCATTTTCAGCATCAACAGCGATTTTAGTAAGTATTTGTTATGTGTGTGTTTTGTTTTATTTCAGATATACAGTACAGTACCGGAACTGTAGTTTTGCATTATAATGATTTGGAGCAGAAATGATGGTAGGCCTACAGATACCCTACCACTCAAGATCAATATTATTGTGCTGGCTTATTTAACCCGGCGAGCGCGCACAGGGTGTAGTGAACACCACAGTTCTGGGTGGCAATATTAAGCTCCATTCCTGCCTTTAATCGTCATTTTACGATAAATAACATTACTACTTATTCATACGCGCCTATTTTACCTTTAACACACAAAGAGCGGGTGGTAGGGTATTTTACACTGTGCCGCCCAGCAGGGTTTTTTTACCCTAAATAGGGTTGTTTCCGTGCTCATTTTCATGCATAAACAAGACCCAGAGCGTAAAACAAGTATCTATCCCTGAAAGGGCGTAAACAGAGTTTTCCAATGACACCCGAACCATCCTTGTACGACCACTGGTTCTCTTGTAACGATCGTGCAACACGAGTGCAAAAAACCTAAAAAAAAGGTAATTTCCGTACATAATTCCCTGTGTAGCGAGTGAGAGGAGGGGGAGGAAGGTAGAATACAGTTCAGTACACCCACGGTGGTCGTGGGGAGCGGTCATAAGGTTACTACGCTCGTCCCACCGCTCAGCTCTCTCTCTCAGCAACATTACGTGCTGAAAATGGCACTCGACAGATGTCGTGCACCGCCACATAGTCCAAATTTATTTAACTCGACAGATGTCGTGCGCCGTTGGTTAAGGGTTAATATGAAGATAGTACCCTGTAACAACAATAAAACAAGTGGGAATATCATTTGAATGGTCAAAATCGCAAATTGTTAGCGAGCGGTTCATTCATCAAGTGTGAGCCAGCCGGCCTCACACCCTCTTCTCTCGAGGGTTGAAGCAGTACTAAGCTACTCCCTCATACTCTCTCGGTCACTACCTTACGTAACACACACAAGACCACAGCCTAGGATCGGTTTGGAGATGTTTACACAAAAATATACCAATGAACAAGGGAATAACAGGGAAAATAGGTGATAATTGAAGGGGGGGGGGGGTATGTGGAGGAGTGCTATGAGGTATGGAGGGATAAGTTTTTTTTTAGGCCTTAACTCTTAAGAGCTTTCTCGCCGTCGCCCAGTAAAACCTCTTAAGAGTGTTCTCGCCGTTCCCTGGTTAACAAGATTATGTATATCGTTTCAAGGAATACCGGTATAATGTTTTATTGTTGTTTATCATTCAGTGAATGGAGGATTTGCATTAGCTTACCCCAGGGGTCGGCAACCTTCAGGAGCCGCATGCGAGCCGCTCTTTCAGGACACCTATGTGGCTCCAGAAGCTTCAGAAATAATAATTCTTCCTTCAAAATTAATGGATCATATAACACATTCAAGTCAACATTAGATATTTGTATTCAACTTCGAAAAGATGTGTAGGTGTCAATCGTTATGATTCTAGACATGTGACAAATGTCTTTCCTAAGCTTGTGAATACCAGTATATTGAACAATATCAGTATAATTTGTTTAGTTCAAAAGTAAGGTATATTCTCTTATTTCTGAAGTACTGTAGATTTCAGTTGATGAGACTTTTTTTTTTTTGTATTATGGCTCCGACAATACAAATTTGTTTTGAAACTTTAAAAAAATTGGTCTTCTAGCTTTAAGGGTTGCTTACCCATAACGGCTGTGGGATACAATAAAAAGCTCCCTCACTCCCCATGACTTGTCATCATCATTCATATACTGTATATATTGCCAGTAGGGGGCAAACAACAGCTGGCTGTTGATTTTTTTTTTTTTTTTTTTTAAACCCTTCCTCCCCGGGTGTCATTTTAATATGACACCACGAAATAAGGGCTGGTGCCCGGGTGTCCTTTCAGGAAATAGTAAGCTTGAAAGCCTATTCAGCTTGGTCTGAATGCTGTGCGTCCGACGCATGTAAACAAAGCCGATCGTTGCGTCACCGCACCTCCAAAAACAAGAAGGAGAAGACTCTTTTGTTATTGTATGTCTGTATGTCGTTGTTTCAGTAGTGAAAAGATCGTCATATTGCTAACATCGCCTGAAAATGCTCTCCACTAAAAAAGCAGTGGAAATGAATTACTTAAGAAGTGCGTGCGGAGTTACATGGAGGGATAGACAGACTAATGAGGAAGTAAGGTGTGGTGTGGAGGCAAATGTGCTGGAAAGTGTGAAAAGGAACAATTTGAGATGGTTCGGCCATATGGAACGTATGGAAAGCGAGAGAATGACTAAGAGGGTGTACGAGAGCGAGGTGGAGGGACAGAGAGGGAGAGGTAGACCGAAAGAGAAGTGGAAGGATGAAGTGAGAAAGTATATGAACGAAGGCGGTGCTGGTTGGGGGGAGGTGCATGGGGGCGGTTCGTTCGTGGCCACCCCTTCGGGGATCGCGGCGTCAGGCAATAGATAGATAGATAGATGATATCGTAAATCCTCCATGGGGACAATAAAGAATATTATTGCGATTCTATACGTACCGGTACCTATTGTTCTTAATAAATTGTTTCTAATAGTGCTGCGAAAGAAACCTTTAATGATATTGTATGGTTTAGCCTATTTGTGGGTACGTTTCAAAGTCTTAGGAGTTATTAGCAATATTTACTATTTTATGACGTTCATCAACGCTATCGTCAAAGAATTTGGTATTAATGACTTTTAGCACCAACCGTTAGCTCATCTATCTTTTTATGCCTGCTAGAATCAGTAGAGCATATACCGGTACCGTAAAATGGCCTAACTTCAGACATTTCTGGATAAAATTATATATGGTACCCGGTAAGCAGGTGAGTGGAACCGCTAGTAGCGGAAGACCACCTATGGTATGGGAAAAGAAAGTGAAAAAAATATATTGAAGAAAAACTTCCACGTAGTGGAAGGGGCATTGTGGCACGGGCAAAGGAAGCATGTCTTGACAAAGTAGCCTGGAAATGTTTCTGTCATGGCAAATCCTCTAGCAGGGGTTTCCCAGGGGGAAACAAGGCATTGGAGATGATGATAATGATGATGGTCTATCTATCTATATGCTCAGGCCCAATCCCCATTTTGGGGGTAGCCGACTCAAGACAGACCAAGAACAGGGAAAACACAAAAACAACATAAAACAAAAAAAATAAACACAGATAAAAAACACAAACTCTCACACATCCAGGTCACCCAGGAGAAGACCCAGAGACCAGGGTTACCAAGGTCGCTCCAGCACTCCCCCGGCCCCTGACCACCCCGAGAGGTTCCGATCTCGGCAGGCAGACATGCAGCGGAGCCAAAGCCACAAGCCCTCCCACCACACTTCCAGGTTTTTCACACCCTTCATATTAATCGTCTCCCCGGGCCAGGCGCCTGATGGACTATTATCTAGTCCAACTTGCGCCCGACCCCTTACTCCAAATGACCACGTGTTTACTCAACTATTCACAAGCATTCTCCATTCACTCCTGTCCACCACCACTTCCCCTGCCTGATCTATAGTCATTCCTCTATCATCCAAAGCCTTTCTTACACAGTCTCTCCATCTCAATGGGGGTCTTCCTGCCCTTCTATCTATGATGGTAAGCTACAGTTATGGAAAAATGGCTCTGCATTATGGAAGTACACCGCGAACATACTTGTTTTTTCATTACATCATGTATTTATCCCATAACTGAGGTTCATTATAATTGTTTCCAAAATGTTTAAAATCCGTCCAAAGTTACATCATTTTACCGGTACGGTACTTCATTACTATAATAACCGGTACCGGTATTTCATTAAGAGACTAAGAGCAGAAAATTAATGGGACAATATTTACGAGCCGCACCACAGCTAGCAGCGCAATCTTAATGGGTGGTACGGTACCGGTACTTCATTACTATAATAACCGGTACCGGTATTTCATTAAGAGACTAAGAGCAGAAAATGAATGGGACAATATTTACGAGCCGCACCACAGCTAGCAGCGCAATCTTAATGGGTGATGGCAAAGTAACAAAGATTAAGAATTTTTTTCATAGGTTTAAACTTCCGGAAATTAATGGGTAATAAATACAGTACAATGATTTCATATTTTAACTTACGTGCGCCGCCACATTCATGTTATTGTTGTGAATCTCTTACAGTTTCTTACAGTAGATCCTTTGGAAAGAGGCAAACTAGGCCTGTGTATCCAGCTCAGTACCAGTACTTGCACTGCTGCGGTCGTTCACGGTGTTGGCGGCGGCGGTAGCAGACGCAACATTTTTACTATTCTGTATTTTTGCTTTATAATCAAACTTCAAATCTTGTCTTCCCCATGCTTTATCAAGATTACTTTCAAACTCCCTTATTGATTCGGAATAGACTACATACTGGGGCAGTGCGTTCCACTCATTTACCACTATCACAAAATGAGTTCTTTGCCTTCTCAAGCCTATTTCTTTCTTTGTAAATTTTCTTTGAGTGTCCTCTCGTTCTTGTTCCCTCCCGCATCAAAAAGATACCTTCACACACATCCTCATCATACTTTCCTGACACTATTTTAAAAGTCTCTATCATATCCCCTCTCTTTCTCCTATATGCCAGTGTCGGAAGCCCCAGTGTCCTCAACCTCTGCTCATAGCCCGCATTCTTCAACGTTGGTACTAGCTTGCTAGCTCTCCTCTGCACTTTCTCCACTGCTTCTATATCCTTTACCATATATGGAGCCCACACCTGGTTCGCATATTCCAGGTGCGGCCTAACCAGCGCTGCATAGAGATTCCTGAAGATTTCTTCGTCAAGTGACATAAATGTCCTCCTTATCAGCCCTACAATTCTATTGGCTTTGTTTATCTTTTCCGCTAAATGTTCTGAGAAATTAACTTATTGTCTATCACTACTCCTATATCCTTTTCTGCATTCACTTCCTCCATCGCTTCATACATACTGTATCCTACCTTGTCTATCTTGCTTGTCCCAATCCGCATGTACTTACATTTTTTTGGATGAAAAGGCATTAACCAATGCTCAGACCATCCCTTCATGCCCTCCACATCTCCTTGAAGCAAACCCACATTTTCCTTACTCCTCACTCTTCTATACAGCTTAGTGTCATCCGCATACAGGTATACCTCACTTCCATTAGTTATAACTTCAGGTAAGTCGTTGATAAATATAACGAACAGTAGTGGTCCCAACACAGATCCCTGAGGAACACCACTTGTAATTTCCCTCCACCCCGAGCCTATTCCATTCACGAGCACCCTCTGTCTCCGATCTTTCAGGAAGGCTTCTATCCATTTCACACATTTCTCCCCTATATTATAGCTTCTAACTTTCTCTATTAACGTTTTATGTGGGACCTTATCAAAGGCCTTTATAAAATCACAATATACCACATCTATTACATCACCATCCTCTAGAAATTGCATCCAATCATCTACCACCTTAATTAGCTGTAGTACCGTCGACCTCGCCGGCAAGAATCCGAACTGTCTCCCACTGAAAAGTTGGTTTGATTTCATATGCTCCATTATTCCTTCTCTAATTACCGTTTCCATTAGTTTACACACAACACTTGTCAAACTGACTGGTCTATAATTTCCTGGGTCATTTCGCTTTCCCTTCTTAACCCTTAATTAGCGGCGAGCAACATAAGTCGAGTTAAAAAAAGCTGGACTATGTGGCGGCGCTCGACATAGGTCGAGTGGCAATTTCAGCACGTAATGTGGCTGAGAGAGAGAGACAAGTGGTGGCAGGAGACTAGCGAGCGTATGACTGCTCCAGACCACCGCGGCGAACCTACTGACACAAATCTCAGCTCCCTCCTCCCTCTCTCCTCTCTCACTCGCTACATACTCAATTATGTACCGAAACTACCGAATTACCTGCTTTTTGCACTCGCGTTGCACGGTTATTGCAAGAAAACTATCCATCATACAAGGATCGTTATGGTGTCATTCGAAAGCTCTGTTTATGCCCTTTCAGGAATAGGTACTTGTTTTACGTTCTGGGTCTTATTTAGGCATGAAAATGATCACGTAAACAGCCCTATTTTGGCTAAAAACACCCCGCTGTGCGGTACATATAATAAACCGCATAGGCCGCTCGTAAGGTGTTAAATATAGCTGTTATGTTCGTCTCTCTCCAGTCCATCGGGATTTGTCCTGTATTAAACGATACCTCAAATAACATTTTCAACAGCTCTACTAACATCTCACCTCCTTCCTTTATGATTCTTGGGTGTATCCCATCCGGTCCCGGGGACTTACTTCTGTTAATTTTTTCTATAGCCCTTCTTATTCTAGCATAGGAAAACTCTATTACTGTAGTTCTAGTGCAGGTGCCTGTTTGATGGGAATATTTGGCACTGCATCATCCGACTCTACTGTTAGTACCCCCCCAAAGTATTTCCCCAGCACCTCTGCTTTCTCCTTATCCGTCTCCGCTCTACTCCCATCATCTCTCGGCCCTCTCGCTGCCACTCGTTGCCGGAGTAAGGTATGTCCCATAATACTGTGTTTTTTGCACTGTAATCCAACCAGCGGGGGTGTGGGGGCGGCACCCATAATACTAGGATAGGTTAGGTAAGGTTGTTAGGTTAGACTAATGTCTTCTCAAAGTTAACTCCATTTTTATAACATAGGCTATTACTTACTCCACCCCAACTGGATTTCTAGCATTAGCAGTTATACCCAACTTTCGTCAAAAGTTGGCTCAGGTTTTCAAAAAATCAGGTTTTATGGGTCTCAAAAATGCACAAACTCTTGCCAACTTTGATTTACAAATGCAATATATTCGCTTTCTACCCCTCAATTTCCCTATTCTTCATAGCCCTTCGCCTTCCCACTATTGGGGGCCGTGTTTTAGATTATTGGATAATGGGTAAATACTAATTTCCATGAAATAATTTTATTAGCTTATAGAAAGCTTATAAACCATAAAAATAACAAATTCAAAAAAGAATAACCTTGAAAATAGCTGTGATGCGTCTCTTAAATATTGACCAATTAATGTACAGTATTACAGTAGGCTATAAGGGAGATATATAAGAAAAAAATACTCTCCCTAGACCTATTTACAGCGCTGCCAGCCTGCCACTCCCTATCATTAGAGATCATATTGTGTCCTGGTGACAATGTCACTTGTTTCTATACTGTACAGTAACCCCTCGCCATTTTGGACCTCTAATTGTCGGAAACCTGTACTAGCCGGATCGCCGTCACCTCCCGGACACGTACAGTACTTCCGATTTTCGGATATTTCCATCATCGTTCCGACAGTCTCCGACATTGTCGGATGACGCGCCCCCATCCCCGGTGAATGTCCGTCAAAACGGGGATCCGTCGGAGCGCCGATATACAGGCTGGGCTCTGAGTCACCCGCCTGGACGAGAAGTGACGTCACGGGCGTCAGTACCGGTATATTTTAATTTAATTAATTATTAACTAAGGGGAGGCTGAACCTCTGCTGAGCCCAGAAATAAAAATTTCAATTTTTTTTGTTCTTGTTCTATAATGCTTCTTTCAACATAGGAGAATAGCATAGGAGGGAACAAAAAACATATCGCATCCATAACCCCCCGGGCCGGGGGTTCGCCCTCGACCCCCGAAAAACTAAACAAAAATCTTTCAGCCACCACCTGGTTAACTCACCTGGTAGGGCCGCCATTCGGTAGCGCATGACAGGTCAAGGATTAGGCAGCCCAGGAGATAGCATGACACGCCAGTCAGATGCAACATTTGAATGTACTGGGGATGCTTGACAATGGGGTGACTGGTAGTGTGTGTCGGACCAATAATATGATGGGGTAGTTTATCAGGGGTTGAGATGTTGTTAAAAAATGGGAAGGGGAATTTTATGGGTTAAAGAGTGAGTTGTGGAGGTGTTGGGTCAATTTAGATTTGAATTGAGCAAGGGAGGGGGAATTAACTATTTCAGCTGGTAGGGAGTTCCACTGATGGATTATACGACAGGAGAAAACCCTTTTTCTTGCTTCGGTTTCTGTGTGGGGAACAAAGATCTTGTATTTATGACCTCTTACTCCTTGGTGGGGTAACATAGTGAACAGGTCATGGGGTTTAATGGGAGAGAGATTATGGAATATTTTGTAACACTGAATAAGGTCGGTCCTCAACAATCTGCCTTTAATTGAAAACAGGTTTAACCCTCCTGGCCCGGGCTGTATCTCCAAAGGACAGGGTGGGCTACCCGGGCGATCAGGCCGAAAAACGTCTAGGCCTAGGATACCGTATTTTGGTTAATTTTAACTGCTAGAAATTTCCTACGCATCTATAAATGTAGTGCGGTTTCCAATCTGTAGACTGGCGTTGAGTAGAGCTCTCTAAGTCAACTGGTTCAGTTGTGATGACGATTTTAGTGGAGAGCATTTTCAGGCGATGTTAGCAATATGACGATCTTTTCACTACTGAAACAACGACATACAGACATACAATAACAAACGAGTCTTCTCCTTCTTGTTTTCGGAGGTGCGGTGACGTAACGATCGGCTTTGTTTACATGCGTCGGACGCACGGCGTTCAGACCAAGCTGAATAGGCTTTCAAGCTGAAAGGACACCCGGGCACCTGCCCTTATTTCGTGGTGTCATATTAAAATGACACCCGGGGAGGAAGGGTTAAGGTAGAGAGACGATCATGATAAGTGAGACTTGAGTGGTTGGTTACCAAAAAAAAAATTGTTGTGTCTTTTGTCTAAATGGCTTCTGTAAGCAATAAAAATGATCATATGAGGGCATATGCACCCCTAGCATCCCCTTGGGGGGGCCCCAATATCATGGATTTTGGTAAAAAATGGTCTGATAAATTCTGCCAAGCAAAAAATTTTGTTTAGTTGGTCATAATAATAATAATAATAATATTTATTCAGTTAGCAATTTACAGAGTTGGTACCACATAGTTTGTTACAAATATGACATGTACCAGCCTTGCATAATTCCAACTAAGGATAGCCCAATAAGGCCGTTAGGCGTATTTCCATTGGGGTCCTTGTGGGATTAGGTTAGCTGGGTAAAAATGGGGAGGATAAAGAAATGGATACTTTAGAAAAAGTATTTCTAGGGGGTTATTTTAAGATACCTTACATCCTATAGTAAATATCAGTAATCCGTAATCAGTAATCATTTCAGTTTGGTTTGTCTATCTCTTATGTCGCATTTAGTAGTAGACATAAGCTTGGTGCTCCCTTCTCGCAGCTGTCCGGTTCAGGTGTTCCTTCAGGCTACGTCTGAAGGAATACAGTGTTCTCTTTTCACGGACTGACTGGGGTAGGTCGTTCCAGTCTTTGATGGCGGTGAAGAAGAATGTTTGCTTACCCTGTCCTTGGATTCTCGGGACCTTAAAATTAAACATCCTGTTTCTTGTATTATGTCCACTCCTCTCATTTGCTTTAACAAAATCATTCTTTAGGTACTCTGGAGCTCTGTCATAGAAAATTTTGAAGGCATTAGTGAGCCTGATTTGTTTGGCCCTGTCAGCGACATTGAGCATACCTAGTGACTGAAGTTGTTCCTGGCCAACATGTGATCTGGGTCCTAGGTTCAGCATGAACCTAACCATTTTATTTTGAGTGATCTGAAGTTTGTGCTGTGCTGATTTAGATGATGCAGAGTACCAGGATGACACAGAATAGTCAAAATGACATTGAACAAGCGCTTGGCAGAGGGTCTTTTTGGTCGCCGCGGGCAAGCATCCCACCTGTCTATACAGGTATTTTATACGTGCTCTACATTTACTCAGGATAGATTCCAAAATTGTTTCACCTGACAAACTCGCGTCCAGTTTTAGTCCGAGATATTTAACTTGTGACACTGTTGTTATAGGAATATCATTACAGTTGACCGAGAAGCCCACAATGTCTTTCAGTTTGCGTTTTGTTCCACATAAGATGGCTTCCGTCTTGCCCAGGTGAAGAGATAGTCTATTGTCCACTAGCCATTCACTACATGATTCTAGTTCTTTGGAAAGTGAAGCGGCAATACTTATTGGGTCTTTTCCTGAAACCAGGAGCACGCTGTCGTCTGCATACAGTAATAATTTACATGAGACGCTCAGTTCCATGTCGTTCACATAACAGAGAAAGAGTAAGGGACCAAGGATGCTTCCCTGCGGGACCCCACAGTTAATTGGCATAGGATCAGATATATTATCATCAATTTTGACTCTTTGGGTTCTACCACTAAGATAAGATTTAAACCAGTTCACAGATCCTATGCCCATTGCTTGTAGTTTATTACATAGGATATCATGGTCTACTGTGTCAAACGCTTTTTGTAGATCAAGAAGAACCATACCGATGTAGTTACCTTTAGACATTTCTTTACGAATGTGATCCGTTAAGTGGATGAGACAGGAGTCTGTCGAGTACATGCATCTTAAACCTGATTGAAACTTATAGAATAGATCATTTTGTTTGAGGTAGTGTTCAATTTGGGTGTATACCGCTCTTTCAAGGATTTTAGATACAATACATAATATGCTAACTGGTCTGTAGTTACCAACTTCTAGTTTATTTCCTTTCTTGAATAGAGGGGTTACAATAGCTTCCTTCAGTTCAGCAGGTACAGTGTTTGTGTTAATTGACAAGTTGATGATGTGAGTTAGGGGGCCTGTTATACCAATGGCTCCATCTCGTAGAAATTTGGCAGGAATTTTGTCTGGTCCTGTGCTTTTATGTACATTTAGGTTAGACAGCTCGTCAAAAGTGTATTTTGATGTAACATTTTGCAATCCAAATGTGTTTGGGTGTATGTCTTTATCTCTGTAGAAATTTCGAAAGGTGGCCGTTGTTGTCGTGTATTTGTTGAGAGGTTGAGGTAGGTTCTGTTTAAGTGTGTTTGCTATGGAGGTGAAGAAGGAGTTGAAGTAGGTTGAAATTTGTCGTTTATCGTGGCAAATCTGATCATTAATGGTGAGAGCAATATTAGTGTTAGACGAATCCCTTGTCTTGTTGCTGTAGCCTGTTGTTTTTAGGTGCCTCCATAGTTTCTTTGGGTTATTCTGATATTCCTCTGCCTTATTGTGAAAATAATTAGTTTTCGCTGATTTTATTCCTGGCCCTGTTGAACTCATGTTTCAGACCTTGATCCTGTCTATGTTTCGCTAGCCTTTTTAACAGATTGTCTCTGTGTTCCAGATGGTGTAGTATGTCATTGTTGATCCATGGGTCTGACCTTGCTTTAATTCGTATGTCTTTCAGAGGAGCTATTTCGTCTAGAATGTTTGTGATGATGGTTCTGAAGCCAACCCATGCGTCATTAACGTTTGTACTTCCAAACACTGGAGACCAGTCTGTATTCCATAAAATGTCCAGAAATGTTTCTTTATTGTAGTTTCTTAGTGACCTTGTTTTGATAATCTTGTGATTCTCTAGGGTAATTTTTGATCTGCTATGAGCGCGCCATGATAGAAAACGTTTTCTAAGGAGGACTAACTAATTCAAATCAATCTCCAAAATTGTATTTTGGTGTGTGAAAATCTAAGATTTTAGCTTGCCAGCGATCCTATTTTGGCACTTACGAGATCATCTACTTTTTTGTGTATTTCTCAAATTCATTCACCTTCTACACACTAAATATAGGACTATATAGCAACTGTAAAATGATGAGATAATGGCATTATCTCACATATTTTTCAAGATTCGACATTGTTCAGATTGAAATGTTGGCTAAAAAAAACATATAGATATATTATATATTTTTTTCAGCCCCTTCTATTATTCAATATGGTAAAACTAGATAATTTTCTTGTAGGGGATGCTTGTAGGATACGCCATGCAAAAATTGCGGGAAATTTGAACAATTTTGAGTGAGATGATTTTACAAATATTGCAATGAAATTCTGCGCTCGCTCGCTCGCGCACGCACATAGAGAGCTGATTTTTTTCAGCGAGTCTTAGTATTTCCATTGGTAATAAGATGGTATAATGCCAGAAACACAATCTCTTATACAGGATGACTTGGGGGTCAAAGGTTCAGCCTCCCCTTGCAGTTATACCCAACCAGCAAGGGTGTGGGGGCGGCAGCCCCCACCCAACTTTCGTCAAAAGTTGGCTCGGGTTTTCAAAAAATCAGGTTTTATGGGTCTCAAAAATGCACAAACTCTTGCCAACTTTGATTTACAAATGCAATATATTCGCTTTCTACCCCTCAATTTCCCTATTCTTCATAGCCCTTCGCCCTTCCCACTATTGGGGGCCGTGTTTTAGATTATTGGATAAATGTAAGCTACAGTTATGGAAAAATGGCTCTGCATTATGGAAGTACACCGCGAACATACAGTCCATCCTCCTATAACACGATTATATGGGCGGCAGAGCCCCTCGCGCTGTAGGAATTCGCGCTGTAGGAATAACATTTTATATGGAGATAATTCTATATGGGTCTGAGCCCCACAATTTTGCCCCCTTTTTTCCGGATTTCTTGCTAAACAATACACCTATATTACCTACCAGATACCATCAAACCATTAACAAATATAAAAAAATATCACTTACCTTACAACTAATAATATTATTTTTATTAATCTCACCACCACACCCCCCAATGAAATTAATTAAAGTATATATGATCCACCGGGATTCGAACCCGGGTTATCACACACATATTTTTGCCACCTTAACCATTACACCACCAGGACGGTTAAAAGGTTTATGCACACGCCTACGACTTATTATCCATTCTCGAATACTGGATATTAATCTAATCATGTTCATATTCCCAACCGCACTATGGTAGCCTACTGTTTAAGTGAGAGGAAAGAATATTCATGGGGCACAGATCATATAGAACCAACATAGTAGAACCAACGAGACAACCCGAGGTAGGCCTAACATCAACGTAACTTCTGCCACTGAGGAAATTAATGAAGTCTACCCTGCAGTGAGGAGCGTCGGAAGCGGTACACCCGCTATAATGAGTATAGCAACACCTGGGGCCTATAATGTAGCTGTAAGTACAGGCAACGCGCAAGGCATCACTACAGCACTTGCGACGGGAAGGAGCTCGACGACAACCCCTATCGACAGGATCACAACGCCTCCACCCTCAGGTGATAAGGGGGAGGGTACTGTTCAAGGACAATGGTTTAGGGTACATTCCACCAAAGGTAAAACTCATCACATACCTGAGGGGGATCAGAGGCTGAATGGAGGTACCGGTACTGGTACCACAAACAATGTTAGGAATTCTATGGCTGTGCAAATTCAACCTAGGAACTTTATGCATCAGGGGATTAAGGGTAAAAATAAAAGTACGGGGATAAGTAGTTAAAAAAGTGAAAAGATCACGCATAGCCAAAGTATTCGCGACAGGTTTTAAGCCAGGAGTGACGGCATCCGACTTGAAAGAATATCTCTCCAATAAACTCAGTCTTAGTATGGATGTTGAACCAATTATTCCCTGGTCTGATAGGCACACATATATTTCATTCAGAATAAACTGTGAGTGTCCAAATCCCGAGGTGTTTATGGATGAAGAACTTTGGCCAGAGGAAGCATCGGTGTACTGGTGGAGAGAACGTAGGGCACAGGTACCGGTATCAACAAATGAGGACTCTATAACTACGGTAACCCACCCTCCCAACAACTCTTAATCATGGATATAAAGTCTACTTCATCTCCCAACAATTTGCGTATTGCTACTTATAACTGTAGGGGGCTCCCTAAAACCAACAGAGGGCTTCTCCTACGCCCTGATGTAGTAGACGTATTTAATACCAGTGATATTGTGTGCCTGCAGGAGACTTGGTATTTTAAACAGGATTTGGGTAACCTCAGTACTATCTGTGATAATTTTCATGGGTTTGGGGTCTCGACAACCGATGCTATGGATGGTCTAGTAGCAGGTCACCCACCGGGAGGAGTAGCTATTTTGTGGAGGGACTCTTTAGACAGCCGGGTTAAACCACTTGTAACAAATTTACCATGGTGTACAGGTATAGAAATAGAAGATATCCAACGGAAAGTAGTTATTCTTAGTGTGTACTTGCCCTACCAATGTAATGAAAATGAAGAACAATACCTGGAATGCCTTGGAGAGCTAAGTGCTCTTTTACAAGAACTAAATACCACCTGCTACTCTGTAATAGGGGACTGGAATGCTAATCTGAAGGACATGAGTAACTCTCTGTTTGCTAGTCATATGACTAACTTCTGTGGTGAGCATGATCTAATTATCTCTTCTCAGCTCATGCTCCCTCATAGTAGTTACACATGTGTCAGTGCAGCATGGGGCTCAACGTCTTGGCTAGATCATACCGTAGCTAGTGCTGATTTCCATGATATGATAACATATATGGAAATTCAGTATACATATACAGATGAAGATCATATCCCATTGACCTTAACAGCTAGTTTGGAAAGAGCGCCAGAATTAACCCAGTCAAACAATAGTGTAAATCCAAAACTGCCATGGGGCGGGCTTGACGAGGAGGAGTGTGAGCAATTTTGCACTTTAACACACACTCTCCTTTCTGAGCTTGATCCTGGCAGTGAGGATGCCATTACCTGTGAAGACCCCAATTGTGTTAATGCTAGTCATCGAGAAGAAGTCAGCAAGCTGTACAATAATATTATATCTTGTCTTACTAAGGCTAGTGACATAGTATTTCACAAGCATAACAAAAATTACTCTTTTAACAAACCTGGGTGGAATGACCATGTTTCAGAACTATACCAGGCATCCCGAGATGCTCGTAGGATCATAACAAACCGAGACAGGGACCCATTTTTGACATGTTCACCAGACTAAAGGCTAGATGCAAGTATGCAATCAGATATATAAAACACAATGAAAATGTATTAAGAAGAGAAGCATTGGCCAAAAACTTTGCTAGCAAAGACACATTGGCCTTCTGGAAGGATATTAAAAAAATGCATAATAGCTGCACACCTCTACCCGTTAGTGTAGATGGGATCTCTGGTACTAATAACATAGCCAATCTTTGGAAAACACATTACCAAACTTTGTTTAACTCTGTTGGGCACCAAGGAAATACCATTGCTGCTACAACAGAGTGTAACAAAGAAGAAAAATATGACACAATTAAAGTTACAAGTGAAAAAATCAAGGCTGCAATAAGTAGGCTAGATGCTAACAAATCCTGTGGTTTTGATGGTATATATGCTGAACATTTGAAGTACTCCTCCACTCTCCTCTTGGAGAAACTCAGCAGTTGCTTTACCAGCTTTCTAATCCATGGTTTCCTACCAGAATCTATGATGTCCGTTACCTTGATACCAGTAATTAAAGACAAGGCTGGCAAAATTACATCAAAAGACAACTATAGACCTATTGCCCTTGCCAGTATTGTAAGTAAGATACTAGAGTTAATCATTTTAGACAGAATCTCAGTGTATATCTCAACTAATAGTAATCAATTTGGTTTTAAAAAGAATCATGACGGACCAGTGCATCTACACTCTGAAGGAGCTAGTGGATGGGTACATCAAAATGAACAGCTCTATTTTTGCATGCTTTCTTGATGCTAGTAAGGCATTTGACAGAGTCTGCCACAATATCCTGTTTGATAAATTAGCAACAAGGGGAGTGCCATCCTATATACTGAGAATCTTGAAGTACTGGTACGCCAATCAAACATTTAATGTAAGATGGGGTAACATTATTTCGGATTCCTTTACAGTAACCAATGGAGTGAGACAGGGTAGTATTCTCTCACCTTACTTATTCAATGTATATATGGATGAATTAAGTGATAAATTGAATAAAGAGCAGATTGGATGTTATGGTGGGAATAAAATCATCAACCATCTCATGTATGCTGATGATCTGGTCATTATTGCACCGTCTTCTGCGGGTCTGAGCAAACTTCTTGATATATGTGAATCTTTTGGTAGTAAACATTGTGTTAAATTCAACCCACTGAAAAGTGCTGTTCTTATATTTAGATCAAAATTACTGTATAAAAGTAAACTGCCAAATTTCTCACTCAATAATCAAATTATTCAAGAAGTAAACAAAATAAAATACCTGGGACACATTATCTCAAACGATTGCTCAGATGATGCAGATATCGGCCGTCAGCGCAGACAGCTATATTTACGTGGTAACACCATCTTGAGAAAATTCCACATGTGTAATTGGGAAACTAAAGTCACTTTGTTCCGGACATATTGTTCCTCTATGTACACAGCCCATTTGTGGTGGAAGTATAAGAGAGCCACCATAAATGGTCTGTGTACATCCTATCATAATATACTCAAGATGTTCATTGGTCTCTCTAAATATGAAAGCACTAGTATGGTGTGCACACTGTTGGATGTGCAGTGCTGTCGGGCTGTCATCAGGAGACTGGTGTACAGCTTTTCGCAGCGACTGCAATCCTCCAGTAACACGCTGATTGTAGCTCTTTGGTCTAGTGATCATATCTATGAATCCCGTATTATATCTCACTGGCAGAAGCTGCTGCACACATAGTATGTACTGTAATGTAATATATAGGTCTAATTGAACTATGAGCAATGATCTGTGCATTAGGTGTTAACCAACATTGAGCAATAGCCTTAGTTAGCCTATCTGTGTTATATTGTGACAAAATGTGATATGTGCTCTATTCTGTAAATAGGCCTACTGTATTTTTTATTTTATTGTGTCTTTATTAATATATCTTTGTGTATAATTATTATCTGTGCTCTGACGAGAAGTGTATGTGATATGGACCATTAGGTCGTACTGTATTTATACTGTATCTATCATATGTGTCTGGAATAAAGAATTATTATTATTATTATTATTATTATTATATAGACCGGCCTCTCGAAGAAATATCCCTAAACCTACTAATAATATTATAATGAAGAAAAATGGGTCGATCCGACCCTCGCACTATATGAAATTCGCGCTATGCGATCGCGTATACATACGGCGGCAATACGGCGGTAAATAAAAGTGATCGATCGGCCCTAGGAAAGACCTAGAATATATCAACAATGTATGAATATATAATAGAATTTAGTTAAAAAATGTTTCAATCTACAATATGATGGCTACAATTAACTGAATAAATGTGCTATTTATCGGGACCCCCCCTCGTGTTGTAGGAGGATCGCGTTGTAGGAATTCGTGTTATAGGAGGATGGACTGTACTTGTTTTTTCATTACATCATGTATTTATCCCATAACTGAGGTTCATTATAATTGTTTCCAGAATGTTCAAAATCCGTCCAAAGTTACATAATTTTACCGGTACAGTACTTCATTACTATAATAACCGGTACCGGTATTTCATTAAGAGACTAAAAGCAGAAAATGAATGGGACAATATTTACGAGCCGCACCACAGCTAGCAGCGCAATCTTAATGGGTGGTACGGTACCGGTACTTCATTACTATAATAACCGGTACCGGTATTTCATTAACCCTTCCTACCCGGTCTGCCTTAGGTAAGGACAGCTCGAAAGAAGGGCCTCTACCCGGTATGCCTTACCTAAGGCAGCAGCTTAATAGCCTAATTAAGCTTGGTCTGAACGCCATGCGTACGACGTATGTCAACAAACCCAAGCGTTTGTCACCGCACCTCCGAAAACAAGAAGACTCCTCAATGTTATTGTTCTGACGTCATGACGAAATTAGTGTCTGAAAAGCCCCCATATTGGCAACATCTCTGCAATATTGGCTCCACTGAAATCGTCATCACAACTGAACCAGTTGACTTACAGAGCTCTACTCAATGCCAAAATACAGATTGAAAACCGCACTACGATTATAGATGAGTGGGAAAGTTCTAGCAGTGAAAATAAACATAAATACGGTAGCCTAGGCCTAGACGTTTTTCAGCCATTTCGCCCGGGTAGGGGCGACCGTCATTGGGTAAGACAGCCCGGGTAGGAAGGGTTAAGAGACTAAGAGCAGAAAATGAATGGGACAATATTTACGAGCCGTACCACAGCTAGCAGCGCAATCTTAATGGGTGATGGCAAAGTAACATCAAGATTAAGAATTTTTTGCATAGGTTAAACTTTCGGAAATTAATGGGTAATAAATACAATGATTTCTTATTTTAACTTATGTGCGCCGCCGCATTCATGTTATTGTTGTGAATCTCTCGGCCCTCTTGCTGCCACTCGTTGCCGGAGTAAGGTATGTCCCATAATACCGGTTCTGTGTTTTTTGCACTGTAATCCAACCAGCAGGGGTGTGGGGGCAGAAGCCCACACCCATAATACTAGGATAGGTTAGGTAAGGTTGTTAGGTTAGGCTAATGTACCGGTACCTATTGTTCTTAATAAATTGTTTCTAATAGTGCTGCGAAAGAAACCTTTAATGATATTGTATGGTTTAGCCTATTTGTGGGTACGTTTCAAAGTCTTAGGAGTTATTAGCAATACTGTATTTACTATTTTGTGACGTTCATCAACGATATCGTCAAAGAATTTGGTATTAATGACTTTTAGCACCAACCGTTAGCTCATCTATCTTTTTATGCCTACTAGAATCAGTAGAGCATATAGCCTACCGGTACCGTAAAATGGCCTAACTTCAGACATTTCTGGATAAAATTATATATGGTACCCGGTAAGCAGGTGAGTGGAACCGCTAGTAGTAGAAGACCACCTATGGTATGGGAAAAGAAAGTGGAAAAAATATATTGAAGAAAAACTTCCACGTAGTGGAAGGGGCATTGTGGCACGGGCAAAGGAAGCATGTCTTGACAAAGTAGCCTGGAGACGTTTCTGTCATGGCAAATCCTCTAGCGGGGGTTTCCCAGGGGGAAACAAGGCGTTGGAGATGATGATGATGGTAAGCTACAGTTATGAAAAAATGGCTCTGCATTATGGAAGTACACCGCGAACATACTTGTTTTTTCATTACATCATGTATTTATCCCATAACTGAGGTTCATTATAATTGTTTCCAGAATGTTCAAAATCCGTCCAAAGTTACATAATTTTACCGGTACGGTACTTCATTACTATAATAACCGGTACCGGTATTTCATTAAGAGACTAAGAGCAGAAAATGAATGGGACAATATTTACGAGCCGCACCACAGCTAGCAGCGCAATCTTAATGGGTGGTACGGTACCGGTACTTCATTACTATAATAACCGGTACCGGTATTTCATTAAGAGACTAAGAGCAGAAAATGAATGGGACAATATTTACGAGCCGCACCACAGCTAGCAGCGCAATCTTAATGGGTGATGGGAAAGTAACATAAAGATTAAGAATTTTTTGCATAGGTTTAAACTTCCGGAAATTAATGGGTAATAAATACAATGAATTCTTATTTTAACTTATGTGCGCCGCCGCATTCATGTTATTGTTGTGAATCTCTCGGCCCTCTCGCTGCCACTCGTTGCCGGAGTAAGGTATGTCCCATAATACTGTGTTTTTTGCACTGTAATCCAAGCAGCGGGGGTGTGGGGGCAGCAGCCCCCACCCATAATACTAGGATAGGTTAGGTAAGGTTGTTAGGTTAGGCTAATGTCTTCTCAAAGTTGACTCCATTTTTATAACATAGGCTATTACATACTCCACCCCCACTGGATTTCTAGCATTAGCAGTTATACCCAACCAATAGGGGTGTGGGGGCGGCAGCCCCCACCCAACTTTCATCAAAAGTTGGCTCGGGTTTTCAAAAAATCAGGTTTTATTGGTCTCAAAAATGCACAAACTCTTGCCATCTTTGATTTACAAATGCAATATATTCGCTTTCTACCCCTTAATTTCCCTATTCTTCATAGCCCTTCGCCCTTCCCACTATTGGGGGCCGTGTTTTAGATTATTGGATAATGGGTAAATACTAATTTCCATGAAATAATTTTATTAGCTTATAGAAAGCTTATAAACCATACAAATAACAAATCCAAAAAAAGAATAACCTTGAAAATAGCTGTGGTGCTTCTCGTAAATATTGACCAATTAATGTACAGTATTACAGTAGGCTATAAGGGAGATATATAAGAAAAAAATACTCTCCCTAGACCTATGTACAGCGCTGCCAGCCTGCCACTCCCTATCATTAGAGATCATATTGTGTCCTGGTGACAATGTCACTTGTTTCTATACTGTACAGTAACCCCTCGCCATTTCGGACCTCTAATTGTCGGAAACCCGTACTAGCCGGATCGCCGTCACCTCCCGGGCACGTACAGTACTTCCGTTTTTCGGACATTTCCGTCATCGTTCCGAAAGTCTCCAACGTTGTCGGATGACGCGCCCTCATCCCCGGTGAATGTCCGTCAAAACGGGGATTCGTCGGAGCGCCGATATACAGGCTGGGCTCTGAGTCACCCGCCTGGACGAGAAGTGACGTCACGGGCGTCAGTACCGGTATGTTTTAAGTGGGTAGCCATCTTGTGTGATTGTTATCTCCTCCGCATATATTCCCGTGTTATCATGCCTCCCAAAGCGTAAGGTGACCTCGATATCACTTGAAATGGAGAAGGGAAGTGAGGTGGTCAAGGAGAGTGAGGTGGAGAAGTGGAGTGAGGTGGAGAGGTGAAGGGGTGGACCTGTTTCAATGAAGCGGTGAGTGTTGATTCTTATTTTTCGACCATCAACTGAACTTATTGTTTCATAATTATTCAGTACTATATGTGCTATTACTGTACAGTATATTAACCTAAAGTACGAATAGGGTAGCCTAGCCAAAAGTAGCCTAGGCCTATTCATTGTCATGGGTGCATGAAGTTCGTTCACGTGTCCCTTCTTCTGAGGTCGCAGTTATTCACATGCATGAAGTTCGTTCCCGTTTCCCTATTTAATCACTGTGAAGTTTGTTCTCGTTTCACTATTTATTTATTTTTTTCTGTCGGATTTTTTTCAGTCCTCTTTTAGATCGGACACAGCCGAATCTCGGACATCTCGGATTTTCGGACAGGGTGTTCCCCCAATTAGTCCGAAATAGCGAGGGGAGACTGACCTTTACACCCCCAATTCACCCTGTATAAGAGATTTTGTTTCTGGCATTATACCATTTTAATACCAATGGAAATGCCAAGACTCGCTGAAAAATTCATCACTCTACTGTATGTATTTACCTAATTGTATTTACCTAATTGTAGTTTACAGGAGTTGAGCTAAGCTCGTGTTGTCCCGTCTCTCAGTCTACTTTCATCCAATTTTTTCTTGATAATATGGATGTGCGCGCGAGAGCACGCGAATTTCATCGCATTAAATGCATAAATATTCAAAACATCAAAAAATCATTAAAATTTCCCGCAATTTTTGTATGGCGTATCCTACAAGCATCACCTACAACTTAGCGTGCTCACTTTCCCATATTGAATAATTGAAGGTGCTGAAAAATATATATAATATACATACCGGGTACTGTACGTTTGTGGCGCAATATTCGACATAAAATAGGTCGATTCGGGGAAAATATCAGAGGAGCAGCCAGTTTGAGCACACCAAACAGGTGCCATATAGTCCCATATACAGTATAGTGTGTAGAAGGGGAACTAAGCAGAACAATATACATTTTAGTAGTTTCAATTTGAAGTTACCAATATATGATTTCTGGAAATCGCAGACGAAAGAAAAAAGGTACGGTATATTGTGAGTATCTGTGAGTATCAATTTGTTCGCGAGAAATGGTGTAGATACTGTACTCCTAAATTCACGTTTTCTACAATGTAAGTTGTAAGAGAAAACGATAGTAGCCAGAGATTTTTATGGTATACAATAATATTATATGTCTATGGATTGGGCCTATGGGTGAATTATTATAACCTTACGTAACCTTACGTAGATACTGGACGCAGGCCGGTATGACCTTTATGTCCAGATCAATACCGACGTGGGTCAGACCTCTATGTCCGAATCGTCCTCTGACAGACCCGGATCCGGCGTGACCGCTAGTACAATATATTAGCTATATGTACAGTATTATATTGGGGTGTTAGGGATGTCATATGGGTGTTTATGCCCTCATATGATATTCTCTATTGTTGAAAGAAGCATTTTAGACAAAAATTAAAAAAAACAAAAAATGGGCTAGGTGGGTCAAATTTGGTTATAATGAATGGTGATAATGAATGGGAGTTGCAGGGTCTGGTAAATGAGTTTGGAACAGTATGCGAAAAACGGAATTTAAAGGTAAATGCGGGGAAGAGCAAGGTTATGGTCTTCGAAAGGGGTGAAGTCACAGAGTGTGAGGTGAAGCTGAACGGTCAGGCTATGGAGATCGTCAACTCTTTTAAGTATCTGGGCAGTGTGTTGAGTAAAGATGGGACTATGAATAAAGAAGTGCGGGAGAGGGTACAACAGGGGAAGAGGGTTGTAGGAACGCTAAAAGCAGTAACAAGAAATAGGGTGGTCAGTATGGAAGTGAAAAAGTCCTTGCATGACAGTGTGGTAATCCCGACACTGACTTACGGAAGCGAAGCATGGACGTTGGTTGAGAGACTCAGACCAAGAGTGAGAGCAGTGGAAATGAATTACTTAAAGAGTGCGTGCGGAGTTACATGGAGGGATAGACAGACTAATGAGGAAGTAAGGTGTGGTGTGGAGGTAGATGTGCTGGAAAGTGAGAAAAGGAACAACTTGAGATGGTTCGGCCATATGGAACGTATGGAAAGCGAGAGAATGACTAAGAGGGTGTACGAGAGCGAGGTGGAGGGACAGAGAGGGAGAGGTAGACTGAATGAGAGGTGGAAGGATGGAGTGAGGAAGTACATGAACAAAGGCGGTGCTGGTTGGGGGGAGGGGCGTCGACTGACTGGGGACAGAGGTGCATGGGAGCGGTTAATTCGTGGCCACCCCTTCGGGGATCACGGCGTCAGGCAATAGATAGATAGGGTCAAATTTGGTTGGGGGGGGGGGGGGGGGGGGGGTTTAGGGATGCGATATGGGTGTTTTTGCCCTCCTATGTTATTCTCCTATGTAAAAGCAGTTTAGGAAAAAAAAAAAAAAAAAAATGGCTTCGGGTCAAATGAATGGTCAGCCTTCCCTTAATTTTTATTGTAATTAGCTGCCGGTACTTATTATATGTTTGGGTAATTTAATAGACTAATAAAAGTCTACAGGAAAGCTGATGATGCTAAGATTTACCGAAGAATCAAGAAGCCTCAAGATGGAGAGACCCTACAAGACGATCTTACCAAACTTCAGGAATGGAGCACTAAATGGCTTCTTAGTTTCAACGAGGAAAAGTGTAAGGTCATGCACCTGGGGAGGAGAAACCCTGGATGTCAATATCATGTAGGAAACACTCCACTAACAACCACAACAGAAGAGAAGGACTTAGGAGTATATGTCACCCCGGACCTAAAACCTGCAACACAGGTAGCCAAGGCGGCTGCCAGTGCCAACTCCTTGGTAGGATTATTGAGAAAAAAACCATATACATACCTGAATGTTGAAATGTTCCTCCCGCTGTACAAATCCCTGATTAGGCCTTGACTCGAACATTGTTTACAAGCCTGGTCCCCTTACACTCGAAGAGATATCAACAAACTTCAGCAAGTTTAACGGAGAGCAAGTAAACTGGTTCGAAAACCGGAATTGTCCGAGTCATCATACTTACAGTATCTTACAGTATCTTACAGTAGATACGAGGAAAGGTTAAGCCGCCTTGGCTTAACTAAGCTGGAGCAGCGAAGGAAGCAGGGTTATATGATTCAAACCTACAGAATCCTACATGGTATTGATGCAGTGAAGGAAGGCCATTTCCTCCAGCTCGCTCCAAGAAACAACCGGCCAGACACCAGAGGACACAGCTTGAAACTAGCAAAGCCTAGCCAACAGGATATTTACCGGTACTCTGTTTTGTTGAGTACCGTAACAGTTATGGCGGCATTGGCGGGTGCCGGGGAAGTCACGCTCGTGCCATATATTGGGTGAATCGCACTTTTACAGTAGGTAAATACCGGTATAATATATAAATGGCAAGAGTTGTGTTATCGGGCGTATCACCTACCTCTGACCGGGTAATATCCTAGTGTTTACTATAGGCCTACCCCTTTGAAAGGACATTAGCCTAACCTATCCTAGTAGCCTATTAAGTGTGGGGGCTGCCACCCCCACTGTTTGACATCAACTCGCGTGTTTACACGACGTACGCCCGGTAACACAACTTATTCCATAGCCTATACATTTCCAGAAGCTGGGGCTTAGGCCTATACAGTACAGTATATGGGATTTATTTAGATAATCTTCAAGGACACATCTGCCCTATTAGAAACAATTTATTAGGGAAAATAGGGACCAATAGACTTTCCATATTTTTCTCATTATAGTCGGCATGGAGGAAGTTCGGGGAAGGATGTAGTTACCGGGTGTACCACTACCGACATACAACATAAATCATCTATAAATACTTATAAATCTATAATACTAGGTTAGGTAAGGTTAGGTTGTTTGGACCGTTAGGGTAATATATTTTTGTATCCAAAGGCAGTCAAAATAGACGGGAACATGATGGTGAGCGTCCGCGACTCCGCGTAGTGCAAACAAGACGGGCGGTACACCCGGTAACTACATTCTTGCCGAATTTCGTTATCGACACTTGGAAAAACCCGATTACACCGAACAATAACACTAAAATAATAAGTCCCGACCGTAAACAAAGCATTGCGCACAATGAATCCTTCGACTTGACTTGACCTCCTTCTTCTTCTTGTTTTGAAAGATGCGGCGAGTGTGATTCACCCAATAAATGGTGTGAGCATTACTCACAAAAAAGTATGTAGTCGATTCCGAATCAGTAAGGAAGTTTGAAAGTAATCTTGATAAAGCATGGGGAAGACAAGATTTGAAGTTTGATTACAAAGCAAAAATACAGAATAGTAAAAATGTTGCGTCTGCTGCCGCCGCCGCCGCCAACACCGTGAATGACCGCAGCAGTGCAAGTACTGGCACTGAGCTGGATACACAGGCAGCAGGCCTAGTTTGCATTTTTCCAGAGGATCTACTGTAAGAAAAAACGAAGGTTATACAGGAGGTGCTACAATATTGGTAAAATATTAAGCTCAATAGCATGTGATTAACCCTTCCTACCCGGGCTGCCTTAGGTAAGGACAGCACGAAAGAAGGGCCGCTACCCGGTATGCCTTATCTAAGGCATGAGCTTAATAGCCTAATTAAGCTTGGTCTGAACGCCATGCGTACGACGTATGTCAACAAACCCAAGCGTTGCGTCACCGCACCTCCGAAAACAAGAAGGAGAAGACTCTTCAATGTTATTGTTCTGACGTCAGACGAAATTAGTGTCTGAAAAGCCCCCATATTGGCAACATCTCTGCAATATTGGCTCCACTGAAATCGTCATCACAACTGAACCAGTTAACTTACAGAGCTCTACTCAACGCCAAAATACAGATTGAAAACCGCACTACGATTATAGAGGAGTGGGAAAGTTCTAGCAGTGAAAATAAACATAAATACGGTAGCCTAGGCCTAGACGTTTTTCAGCCATTTCGCCCGGGTAGGGGCGACCGTCATTGGGTAAGACAGCCCGGGTAGGAAGGCTTAAGCTATTTTTTTCCAAATTTTTGATGTAGGTGTCATTCCCAGGAAACTAACATAATACAGTACATATTACTGTATATGAATATTTACGTTTTAAGGGTGTGTTTACACTTCTTCTTTTTCGTCTTCTTCTGGGAGACCTCTTTTGCGTGACTGTCAGTCAACAACTGAGACATCTGGTGGCGAATGCAATGAACTATACTGGTGGCGTCGTGGCCAAAGTAATCACCCTACCTAATTCATGCTAAGAGTTGTTGTTGTTGTTGTTGTTGTTGTTCCCCAAGCTACCTGGCCGAACAGCCCCAAGGCCCCGAGCAAGGCCAAGGCCATAACTGAGCGCCCCCACAGAACCCTCTCTGCCTACCACAATAAAGCCTGGGTGACCGAAGCCACTCCATGGCGGGGAGCTGAGGAGGGTGCGGAAACGCCCGGGAAACCAAAGTCCCACCCAGGGCCCAGTGCCCCTCAGCAATTATGAAGAGAAAGTGGAGGGGCAAAGGAAAAATGTGACGCTTTGGCTTCCAATCTTGGTAGAGTGGGAGGTCAATCCACGGAAAAGACGCCGTCACTTGAGATCTAGGAAATACATAAGTAAAAGGAACAGTCGGAGTAAGCTATGGGTATGGCAGAGATCGCTCAGTTCCATGCTAAGAGTACTCGAGTTCACTGACACGTGATGTCTATCGACCAATCAGGTGATGCCATGATTTGGAAAACAGGTGGCCTGGGATATAAGCTATCAGTTTGACTGTGGCCAGCTTGTGTAGAGGGTGTGAGCCAATCAAAGCTTTTTCCACCGTCTTTAAAAACACTGAGGCTGCTTAAGACATTTTCGCCTTCCAATAAGTGTAAACTGTCCAAAGTGCAATAACCAGTGTTCCAAATTCAGCCGACGAGGACAGCTGGTTTTGAAATGCACATACAGTTTTTTTACATGGAAAATTTTGAAACAAAAATCCACCAGCTGTTGACCAAGATGAGTGGTGATCGAGCCTCCAGCGGCCAGCCAGGCAGCCACTCAAGCCAGTACCTCCTCTGTTCATTAAGGTTAGTTGGTTGGTTGGGACAATATAAAGGAGCCGGACCACAGCTAGCTCGGGAATCTTAATGGGTGATCGCAAAGTAACATAAAGTAAAAGATTTTTTTCGCATAGGTTTAAACTGGCATGCAAGGGCTATTTTTGTATCCTACGTACTGGGTACTTTGAACCCTTAGTAGCTGGCATGCAAGGGCTAGTCTTGTATCCAACGTACTGGGACTAGGTTAGGTTAGGTTAGGTTAGGCTAATGTTAACCCTATTCTCTAGGTTAGGTTAGGCTAATGTTAACCCCATTCTTACTAGGTTAGGTTAGGTAAGGTTGTTAGGTTAGGCTAATGTTAACCCCATCCTTACTAGGTTAGGTTGTTGTTGTTGTTGTTCCCCAAGCTGCCTGGCCGAACAGCCCCGAGCAAGGCCAAGGCCATAACCGAGCGCCCCCACAGAACCCCCCGTGCCTACCACAACAAAGACTGGGTGACCGAAGCCACTCCATGGCGGTGAGCCGAGGAGGGCGCGGAAACGCCCGGGAAACCAAAGCCCCACCCAGGGCCCTGTGCCCCTCAGCAATTATGAAGAGAAAGTTGACGGGTAAAGGAAAAAATGTGACGCTTTGGCTTCCAATCTTGGTAGATTGGGAGGTCAATCCACGGAAAAGACGCCGTCACTTGAGATCTAGGAAATACGTAAGTAAAAGGAACAGTCGGAGTAAGCTATGGGTATGGCAGAGATCGCTCAGTTCTCACTCTGATAGACCAGCCCATCACCATATGACTAGAACCCAATCCTCTCAGCATCAGCTAGGAAAGGCCCTAGAAAGCCGCCTTTGGCGGGGGGATAGCTCCCCTATTTCAACCCCTTTCGGGGTTGGGCACCCGCCCAACTAGGTTAGGTTAGGTAAGGTTGTTAGGTTAGGCTAATGTTAACCCCATTCTTACTTCGTTAGGTTAGGCTAATGTTAACCCTATAAAAACTCAAACAAAGATTTTATTAAGGTTACTGTGTAATTTTAACATGAAAATTAGTAAAATCCGAGCCAAGTTTCGTCAAAACTTGGCTCGGGTTTTCAAAAAGTCGGGTTTTATGGGTCTGGAAATTGACAAAACCCGAGCCAAATTTTGGTTACAAATGTGTATTATTGTGTTCTATACGCTTTTTACCCCTCAATTTCCCTGATCTTCATAGCCCTCCCCACTATCGGGGGGCGTGTTTTTAGATTGATGGATAATGGGTAAATGCTTAATTCCCATTCAATTTCATCACTAGATTCGACTAAAACACCAAAAACAAAATCAAAATACCAAAAAAAAATACCTGAAAAACATGTTGTTGCGTCTCCTGTATAGGCTATTAACCAAAACAAAATACCGGCAACCTGTTTTTACCCCCTTACAGATCTACATACAGTATATGAGGATGACAATAAATCAAGGGGGGGTGAGGGGGGGTGAGGGCATTGGCTTGCCCCTCCTCAACCCATCGTGTGATGGCGCAATTTGACGCTGTATCTTCAGATTGATAGATAATGGGTAAGTTTATCAAATCCTCCACTCAAACCATGCAAAACAACTATGAAACACTAGGCCTAGGCCTATTTGCTATTTCCTTAAGAAAAAAACAAAACACATGGTAAATAGCCTATGGCCGATGTACCGGGTAGTCTCGTTGAACGTTACCATTATTTATAGCCTAGGTCCTAAATATTGCATAGGCTAGGCTATCATCCATAAAATTTGAAATTCCTAGCTGTGGTGCACTAAGCCTAGGCTATAACTGCCTGCCTATAGGCTATTGGGAAAATATTAAGGAAACCAACCACCAATTATTTTCATTATTTTTTGTTAATCGTTACAGGTTACAGGTTCTAGGTTCTGTATCTCCCTTAATAGAATTTTTCGAGGGTTGACACTTATTTTAACATGGAGTATAGGTTATATTACATCCTAAATGAAATTTAAAATATCTGTGAAAATTCTTGGGTTGTTTATAGCCTATAATAGAAGTTACTGTGAGACACGTAATATGTTGAAAGGGGAGCTCTGCCCCCTCTAAACACCCGTCACTTATGTCATCATAGGGGGTCCAATTAACCTCTGAAGTGCGCATGGGGGTAATTAGACACCTCTGCCTGTGCGCATGTATTTGAGCTGTTTCCATCACTAAAATATTCATTTTACCATAAATAGCATTAATACTTATCCATATGCGCCTATTATAGGTTGATTATAAAGGTATTAACCTGTTAAAACAAGTGAAAACAGCGTTTGGATGGTCAAAATCGCCGATACAGGGCGGGAGTTACATAATGTATGGGTGAGGCAACCTCCTTTCCCGCCAATTTCCCCCAAGGCTGGAGAGACACTGTCGATCGATACTCTCTCTCTCTCTCTCTCTCTCTTGCACTCGCTTGCTAACAGTGATGACAATGCCCTGCTTGCAACTCGCTAATGTTAGCACGAAAATATACCTCAGAATAAGGGAATAACAGGGAAAATTGGTGATAACTGAAAAAGGGGAGGAAAGTGGGGAAGGAGGGGAGGTAGAGGAGTGATATTTTGAATGGCCCAGGGGCAAAAAAATAAAAATAAATAAATAAAAATAAAAAAGCTAAAAAAAAAATGTTTTTTCGATGTTTAACCTGACAAGCGCGATATAGACGTAGGTGCTAGGGTAGTTATTTGTGCATTTCTAGCCCTGGATTCTGACAGAATTCGTTATATTTACAATATAAACCATTATTTGTTTTCGGTATGCTTTTATTTTACATATATGATGTATATATGAACCTTCAAGAGTGCTAAAATAAGTGGGAAAAGCATTTGGGTGGTGAAAAACGAAGATATTGGCCACCCGGTCATAATCTCAGGCGAGAGAGAGAGACAGGCAGCCTTCCCCTCTCGCTGTCTGGGAGTCAACTGAGAAGAGCGGGGCGGTGTGTGCCGGTGTCTTGGTGTTGCATAACGATCTTTTATGCAACCCACTTGTGCTACATTATTGCGGGAGAGAAAAATAACCGATAAATGATGATAATAAGAGGAAAAATAGGTGATAATTGAGGAGGGGAGGGAGGGGGAATAAGGTGGGGAAGGAGGGGAGGGGGGTGGGTGAGATTTACATGGATGAGTACTGGAGGGGAATTATCTCACCTAGAGACAAATTCCTTTGTTTTGATAGGCCCTTTTTTTATGGAAGGCTTTTTTTATGGTCCTGCTTCCGTGAGGCCTATCGCGTTCCCTATAGGAAGCCTTCCGTGAGGCCTATCGCGCTTGCCGGGTTAACCCTTGTCTAGCGGGGGGTCTGTGGCCGTTTTGGGCCTTTTCAGGCCATTCTGCCTGCTATATCAACCATCAGCATGAAAGGAACTGTATTGTGCCGAAAACTAGGCGGAAATCGCTACACAATGACACCACATACAGCTATGTAGCACTCGTGGAGCCCTGACAGTGTTACCTCAAAGATGGAAGTTTAGCGGATTTTGCTACTTTGTTCACTTTTCGCGAACTATTGGTCACACTGTCATCCTCCCGTGCGGTGGGGGAACTGGAGTTAGTGTGGGCCGGGAGGCCACAGATGTCGGACGTATGGTTCATTACTGTTCCACCCATTTTCACTCGATTTTCACCCGTTTTTTGCCAGTTTCTTTAACACGACTTATGTTGTGGGCCGCCAGTAAAGGGTTAAAGTTGATTTTTTTTTTATAATATTCAAGGACACTAGTGTGACGTTATGAGAAACAATTTATTAGGGAAAATAGGCACCCACTTCACAGACAA
>CM064551.1:22926282-22979578 GCA_032716605.1 Paralithodes platypus | reverse complement strand
GGTATACGTGAAATCTAGAAGCAAATATATGGAGTCCTGCGTTGCACTCAACATGGTTGTGTGTAACACAAAGTTCAAGAAAAGACAGAGCCACCTGATCACATATAACTCTGGGGTCTCCAGTAGCCAGATAGATTACTTCTTGGTTAACAGGAAAGACTGGAAACTAGTTCGAGATGTAAAGGTCATCCCGAGCGAAGAATGTATCCCCCAGCATAAGCTACTTGTGTGCGACATGAGCTTATACAGAGATCCTAAAGCGCAAGAAAGGTTTACATACCAAAAAGGAAAGTGTGGCTGGCTGAAGGACAAGGAAGTTAGGGATAGGTTTCATAATGCAACTGGAGGAAAGAAATAGAAATAAGGAAGCTAGGACTAACGAAGGAAATAGCCAATGGAACCTTTACCTTAACAATCGCCTTATCGCTGCCACTGACAAAGTCTGTGGGAAAACAAACAGGGTCACCCCAGTTGGTGAAATAAGACCTCTTTGGTGGTGGAACGCTGAGGTAGTAGAACATGCTGTGAAAGAGAAAAGGAGATGCTTCAAAGCATGGAAGAAAGGAGGCAGCAGGGAGGAATACCAGGCAGCTAAACGAAATGCCAAAAACGAAAGAGTTATTTACAATGCTAAAAACATCGCATATAGGAACCTGGTCCCTCGAACAAGTGTCTGTAACCCAATGGACAATAACAATGGGATCTTCAACCTATGTGTTAGGCGACCGTCTAGGGTTAAAAATGACAGTAGGGGATATTAGTTAGGTGAACAGTGTGTTAGAGATGATAATGGGAAGAATTGTGTATGCAGAAAAAATGAAATCAGGAGAAGCAATGGAAGGATTCCACTATGATTACGATTGCTAAATGTAGAGTTTGAAGGGGATTAAAGGAACAAGCTTAGTATCGAAAAAAACAAATATCTGGGCCCCATCCTTTGATAGCACCAGCTGTAGTTGCGGCGACGCAATCAATAAAATGAAGGACGGTAAAGCTCCAGGTTGCTCCGACAGTTGTCGCTGAGATGATAAAAGCCTCCGGGGAGATTGGTGTTAACTTAGTCACTTGGTTGATACCACCATTATTAAAAGATGAGAAAATCCCCAGAGCGTATGGCACAAAAGTGTAAATAGTAAATATATACAACGAAAAGGGGGAGGCGCTAGAGAGAGGGAAATTTTAGGGGCCTGGAAAAAAATGCTTGACCACATACATGAAAGGTCCTGTGAGAGAGTCCTGGAGGGTTTGATTAGGCAAAGCATCATCTATTGATGATATGCAGTTTTGGTTTTATGGCCAGGACGTGTTACAACCGAATCTATCTTCATAGTCAGGCAGATACAGGAAAGATAACTTACTAAAAGGCAGGGATCTTTACTTTGTGTTTGATGGCACCTGGCGAAGGCCTTTGATAGGGTACCTAAGAGATGTTGTTACAGTGGGCATATGAGGAAAACGTTTTTTGGTTGTGGAAAAGCGTGGACATGGTGCGTGTGATCATGAAGATGTATGAAGGAATTCGCGACCGTCGTGTGAGGGTGAACGTGAAAGGTGCGTAATGGAGTGTATGAATTCGCATAGTCCGTGTTGGAAGTCCATCCCCAGGGTTTTCAGGGTTAAAGCAACCCTTCCCCTGTATTATGGTCTTGGAGGCGCTAGCTAGAGTTTTTAGAGGCGGAACTCCCGTTGGAAAACTGTTTTTAGGCAGAGCCGATTTAGTTCCGTAATAGCTGACAGGATGCCAGGATGCTGAGGCCAAATTCAGAAGTGGAGAGGATGACATGGCGAGCAAAGGGTTAAGAGTCAAATGTCTTAACAAAACCAAGGTTATGCATTGTCGTTTGAGAACGTACACAGAAAAGGCAATGTGGAAAAAAAGGCGGTGCATACCAGGATGCAGTGTGGGGAAAGGAGAAAAGAGTGGGCGTTAACTCAATTCAATGTTAGCATCTGATCAGATGTTGGGTACACCATGGAGGATAAGCAAGCTGTAGTAGAATAAAGGCGGCCACTGCCGAAGGAATAAGTCCAGAAATATAGAAGAAATTTGAGTGCGTAGTGTGCAAAGGCGAGACTAGCTTGGGTTAAGTGAATGATCCTGGGGCTGGGAATTTGGAAAATGAGTCTTTGGAGCGTGTGAACAAAGTTTGTTACCTAGGAAGTGATACCAATCTCTGCAGGTGGTGGGGCCGAGGGCTGCCACGGGTGCTAGAAATAGGTGTCGGACTGGGGGGAAGAGTCAGAGAATAGATTGCAATCCATGACCAGGAAAAGAATGCCTCTCCCCCTGAAGGGAAACGGTGTATGCCTCATGGGTTAGAAGGGCAATGACGTATGAGCCTCAGACAAAACATGGGGCCGTTCAAGTAGAGGATTTCGTCAACAGCCAGGAGCGTAATGCGATGAGAATGGTGAGCGGGCTGTGTGGAGTGGGCCAGGCTACAGGATCGGAATCCCCACTGTTGCGCTGAGGCGCCGTTTTACGGATCTCCAAGAGTTCTTTCGCGGAGGTGCTGCGTCCCAAGTAGACTGGGCTGGTATGGACATGTGGCGGCAACGGGATTGACCAACATTGGGTGAACAAAAATTGGCAAGTCTGTGATTGTGGAGGGGGAGCATTTGCACCAAGGGGTGGACCTGCGAAGCCCTGGGCATCGGACTATACGCGCCGATCTCAAATCCCAAAAACTTGACAAGGTGAAGCAGCCCTTTAACAGGGGTGCCTGGAACGGCCGCGCCATTAGGACAAGAGACTGAAACTGCACTTATGTGTGGAACACTCAGTCTTAAAATGTTATGTATGTATGTATATATATATATAAATACTAGAAGTTTAGTTGGTAATCAAACCACAAGCAGAAAAACTTGTTCGTAATCTATTCAGAGTATTAACTTCGTAATGACATTTAATTATCAACATTAATTATACAAACTTCCGTAAATTATATAAATGTAAATATACATTATATCTGTAAACAATAACTAATGCAGATAACTATTAACCGCTATTCTATATCGATGCAAATATTTAATGCATTATAGTAATGAAAACTGATACACTATCTTCGGTTTTTATCAACATACCAAAACAATAAAATGCTATCTAATGACTACATGTTATATATATTCACACCGATTGTCAGCGCCAAGGAAAGCAACAACATATGAAAAAATATCTACAAAACTTTACTATAACATCACAAAACTCTCTTGAACCGTACGATAACAAACCCCACAATATCAGGGGATCATAAAATTGTAAAGTCTCTCAAAATAACCATGATACGTACTTTTCATCATTATCACTTTCTAAACAATACTCACGAACACAACAACAACAACAACAACAACAACACAGGTATGAACACTACACTCCGTCCCAATCACCTAGTGTTCTAAATCCCAACAACCAACTCACTACGTCGGTGGCGAGAGTTTAGGAAGAGCACAGGTAAATAAACAATAATCCAAAATAATATAGGTAAATAACCGTGTCAAGAAACAGTCCACTAAAAACTTCGTAACCCAATTTTCAAATCACAATAATAAACATACACAAACAAAGTGCAACCTAGTAACAACACATGTAAACAATGCCCTCCAATACTGCGTCGATAACCACTACACCCCCTTCAACCAGTGTTTTAGATCACCGCAACAAACACACGTATCGGCGACGCGGCGGGGGGAGCGGTTGAGAAGAGACGAGCGCTAGCAAGGCACTGACGCGAAGTTCCGGAAAGACTCTGAGCTAGACTGGCACAGATACACGCACACACACCACCACCACCACCACCACCACCACTCTCTCGCCGCCGGGAGGGTTAAGTCCGCGTGATGGTAGGCCCCGTGAGGCACTAACAAGGGTTCTCCTAGAGTGCCACGGCCTTGTTCCAATCAGTGCCATTGCCTTGCCCTAATCACTGTCCTAGCCTTGATCCGATCAGTGCCGCAGCCTTGTTCCTCTTAGTGACACAATCTTGTTCTAAGCAGTGCCATAAGCTCGTCCAAATCAGTGCCATGATCTCGTCACCCTCAGTGTCATATTTTCGATTCGATCAGTGTCACAGATTAGTCAAATCGGCACCAGTTTCGTAACCCCTTCTAACCTCTGTCACACTTACGTCCTTGTGTCATAACAATACGGTCGCTAATGCCACACCCATCCTCCTTTTCAATGTACCTTAAGGGGGGATGGGATGGGGTTTTTTTCTGGCCCCCTTTCACCCTCATGTTTAGCTCCATTGGTTTTTAATTTTAAGAGATTCGGCCCATTAGTTTGGCGATTTTAAGATCTTCCGTCCCATTTCGTTGTCCATTTTAAGACCTATCGTGCCATTTAGGTGTCGACATTTTTCTGGCGAGTGATAGCGAGCCTGTAATTATATGAGGAAGCGGCCTTCGGCCGGGACATTTTTCTACCGAAAAATGTACAAATATATCTTGAGGGGGGGTCTAGGGGATGTCCTTCTAAGTTTGAGGGATGTCTACAGAGGAAACTAAAAAATAAATGAATGCATTAATTAATAGGCCAAAAAATCAGCTACTGTCCCCTTAGTGCCCCAACCTCGCCCTGCCCCAACCTTCCCCTGTTCTCCTCCTCTGGCCTCCCAGCTATATAGTGCCGCCCACACTACACCCACAAGCCTGCATACTCCATCCGCTAGGTCACTGACATTTACGGAGCCTACCGAGAAGTGTGGGGCCCTTAAACCGGTATCACACGCGCGCTTTTTCCCTCAACATTTATCCTCAACACTGATCTGGCAGCTTATGAGGTCAACATTTCAAATATTGTTGTGACCTAATTATTTCATCTGTTATCAGTCTAGTTTCCGATACCAGAGCAAAATATACCCGAAATGTTGCCAGAACAATTTTGATTATTGAATGTTGACTATAAAAGCTCTCGTGTGATACCGGCTTAGTCAAAACAAACTCTCCCATTGATCCTTATCCTTACTTCTTCCTTATTACTCCTTGGCGCCGCAACATAATCTAAAACGGAGTGTGATACGTACCATAAAGAAACAAAACAAGAATGCAATCGAATAATTAGATTAAAATTAGACCTACAACTAGAATTGGTATTACTGTACACCAAAATCTTGAACATAACTTTATCTAGAACGCAGTAGAGCAAGGAACATCTTGAATCATAGAATACGGTTAATGCGCATGGGGCATACCATATTATGCAACTAACGCATTAAGTGGCTTATATAAGAGTGAAACACGTCCTCCATGCCATTAGGGGCGAGATTGATTTTGCTTAACTTATGAACGACCTATGGTAATCAAGGGGGCATAAACCATCTCTATTAAGGGGAGATCTCCACTTGAGGGATTTTTTTCTTGACCCCTTTCTCCCTCATGTTTAGCCCCATTGCTTTTGATATTATAAAACGTTTGCCCCATTAGTTTAGCGATTTTAAGAACTTTCACCCCATATTAAGACCTTTCGTGCAATTCAGGTGTCGATTTTATCCAGGCGAGTGATAGCGAGCCTGTAATATAAGAGGAACCGGCCTTTGGCCGGGAAATTTTTCTACCGAAAAATGTACAAATTTATCTTGAAAGGGACTCAAGGGGGTGTAATTTTAAGCTTGACGGAGGTCTAGAGAACAAACTAAATACCTCTCCGTAACCATCTAACCGTCACATGTCCCTCCCTAGGCTGAATAAAATAATCTAGCGATGCCCATATACTGTATATTGAAAGCATTCTGAAGTTCGTATGCAAAAGCACGACCCTGACTGCGCAAGCGCGACCCCAACCTCGAGTAGCCTAAATTAGCTCGCGATTATCCTGTTAGTGGTTTAAGGGAGGATGGTTAACTTTTTGGCCGATTTTGGCATGTATTCATTATTTTTCTAGTTTCCTCCCTAGACCTCTATCAAATTTAAAAACACATCCATTAGATCCCCCTTTTAGATTAAGTTGTACATTTTTCGGTAGAAAAATCTTCCAACATTACAGGCTCACTATCGTTCGCCAGGGGAAAAAATCGACACCTAAATAGCACAAAAGGTCTAAATATTGACGACGAAATGGGGCGAAAGGTCTTAAAATCGACTAACTAATGTGGCAAACATCTTAACATCTGAAAACTAATGGGGCTAAACATGAGGAAGAAGGTGGTCCAGAAATACCGGCCCCCCCCCTCCCCCTTAGCGATGCCCATATACTGTATATTGAAAGCATTCTGAAGTTCGTATGCAAAAGCACGACCCTGACTGCGCAAGCGCGACCCCAACCTCGAGTAGCCTAAATTAGCTCGCGATTATCCTGTTAGTGGTTTAAGGGAGGATGGTTAACTTTTTGGCCGATTTTGGCATGTATTCATTATTTTTCTAGTTTCCTCCCTAGACCTCTATCAAATTTAAAAACACATCCATTAGATCCCCCTTTTAGATTAAGTTGTACATTTTTCGGTAGAAAAATCTTCCAACATTACAGGCTCACTATCGTTCGCCAGGGGAAAAAATCGACACCTAAATAGCACAAAAGGTCTAAATATTGACGACGAAATGGGGCGAAAGGTCTTAAAATCGACTAACTAATGTGGCAAACATCTTAACATCTGAAAACTAATGGGGCTAAACATGAGGAAGAAGGTGGTCCAGAAATACCGGCCCCCCCCCTCCCCCTTAACTGCGTGGTGCCCTAGTGACGGACCCCCTCTAATAGTGGTGGTGGGTGTGGACGTGACGAAGGGGGTACTGCTGTGCTTTGATTGTATAATATTAATAGTATCACTGTCAGTATGATGGGGTCACTTGCAATATAGGTGTGGGTATCGCTAAATCATTGTATTCAGCCTAGGGAGGGACATGTGACGGGTAGATGGTAAACTCCTCTTGTACCAGCGACTTCTCTTTAATTGGATTTTAGTCAGTTTAGGAAGGACCTCTGGCAATTGTAAGGCTTCGAAATGTCTCAATCAACCCATTAAACTACTATAGATCCTTCTTAAGCTGCATAAATTGGTCTAAATGGTGCTAGAATAGAATATAACAGACGTCGCTGGAACAGAAAGGCTTAATAGAGATGGTTTATGCCCCCTAGATTACCATAGGTCGTTCATAAGTTGAGCAAAATCAATCTCGCCCCTAATGGCATGGAGGACGTGTTTCACTCTTATATAAAGCCATTTAAGGGGAGGTATTTAGTTTGTTCCCTAGACCTCCATCAAGCTTAAAATTACACCCCCTTGAGTCCCTTTCAAGATAAATTTGTAAATTTTTCGGTAGAAAAATTTCCCGGCCGAAGGCCGGTTCCTCTTAAATTACAGGCTCGCTATCGCTCGCCAGGATAAAATCGACACCTGAATGGCATGAAAGGTCTTAATATGGGGTGAAAGTTCTTAAAATTGCTAAACTAATGGGGCAGACGTTTTATAATATCAAAAGCAATGGGGCTAAACATGAGGGAGAAAGGGGTCAAGAAAAAAATCCCTCAAGTGGAGATCTCCCCTTAAGAGGAGATGGGTCGTTTTTCTGGTCCCCCTTCTTTCTCATGTTTAACTCCATTGGTTTTCAGATTATAAGAAGTTCGGCCTACTAGTTTGACGACTTGAAAACCTTTCGCCCCATTTCCGACTTTTTGTGTCGATTTTTTCCTGGCGAGCAATAACGAGCCTGTAATTTCAAGAGAAACCGGTCTTCAGCCATCACATTTTTCTATCGAAAAATGTACAAATTTATCTTGAAGTGGGGTCTAGGTATTTTTGTTTGTGTGTGTGTTTTTTCTTTAAGCTTGAAGGTCTAGCGAATAAACTAAATAAATAAATGAATATATAAATAAATAGACCCAAACAAATAACCACTGTCCCCTTATAATGCATCAGTTGCATAATATGGTGTTCCCCATGCGTATTAACTGCATTCTATAATTCAAGATGTTCCTGGCTCTACTGCGTTCTAGCTCAAGTTAAGCAGGTGTCACACGAGCCCTTTTTCGAGCAATTATGGTCTGGAAGCTTAAAATATTTCACTTTATCAGAATTCAGCCACCTAACATAATCTACCTTTAGTCTAGTTACCGATACCAGTGCAAAAATGTCCCGAAATAATACGAGAAAAAACTTGCTCGTGGAAAATTGACGGAAAAAGCGCTCGTGTGACAGCGGCTTTATGTCCGTGGTTTTACAGTGTATGTAATGAAATCAATTTGTAAACATATTTTCACGTTTTCACAAAAAGGCAATGTGGAAAATGTGAAATATCTACTATTAGATGATTTCATTCAGATTAGGAAGGGTATATGGAAGTCAGAGGGTTAATTGAGATAGTCTTTACGCTTATAATTCCCATAGATCCTTCCTAAATTGCATAAAATCGTCTAATGATAGCCAGAATAAACTGTCAAAATGCGTCATAATATTCAAAGGGTTAAACTCTGCTGTATTCAAGATGCATATAATTTGTGTTCAAGTAAAAAGTCACTGAACTGTATTCTAACAACACGGAACTGAATCATGTTTAACCCTTTGAAGATTATGACGCTTTTTGAGTTTATTCTGGAATTTCTGGCTAACAATAGACGATATATATACAGTTTAAGAAGGATCTGTCTTTACAAAAAATACAAATATATTAATATATATTCAATTATTGCACTTACTGTAAGTTGTGGACATGATTGCGTACCAAGATAATCAGCAATTAACGGACATTTTGATAATAACTGGAGGGCTTCTTATAACTGAATTTAAAGCTCTAGGCTTTTACCTTCCTGTATTACCGGGTGTGTATTTATAATTGTAAATACATAAACACACACATCCTCACATATGTACACACACTTGCACTTGCAAATCATACCTGCTGATTATATTTAATTCTTTAGATAGCCATGAAATTTTAATTTTCTTTGATAATTGTTAGAGAAAACGACAACATTAAATGGGTAACTATAGGAGATAATATTAATGTTGCCCCCAATAATTTTATATAAACATATTTTGAGCAATTGCATGTACACGTAGTGCATTTTTTTTGCAAATATAAACTAATTTAGACATTAATTAAAGATAGGTATCCATTAATTATGAACCAGCATAAGAAAATAAGTTATGTCGATATTTTAGTTTGTGTCGATTGTTCGAGGAAGAGGGAGCTCATTAGTGTTCGGTGAGTTGATTCGTTAGCATTGTATCGCGTTCGCTTACATTTTGTTGTATTCGGTGAGTTATTTCGCTAGCATTGTTTCGCGTTTTCTTACAATTTGCGTTATTATATAGATATTTGTAGCCTTTAGTAATATTTAGTTAATTAAGATAATATTTATCGTGATATATAACTTCATCCCTCGAAAGCAAACTTTGCTATGACTACTGCACGCCTACAGGGTGTGAATTACTTCCCCCCGCCATCATCTAATGCTGGGGAACTACCCAAAATATTGAAAATTCAATGTATAAAGTGGTTTTGCAGAAACTGCTTCAAAACACAGAGCACAATAATCCTGCAGGAGGACAATTGGACGTCAAACGCTGGAGTCTGGGAGTACACCTTTGAGACAGCGGTGGTAGTAAAACTAGCGAAGGGTGTTCATAACATTCAACTTAAATGGAAACGGGGGCGGAAAACTTTACACAAATCAATAATTGATGTTGTTGAAGAGGCCAACCAGGACATTGAAGAGGCCAACCAGGACATTGAAGAGGCCAACCAGGCTATTGAAGAGGCTAACCAGGTTATTGAAGAGGCCAACCAGATTATTGATGAGGCCTCACAGAAAATTAAGGCATTTAATGAGGAAATTGTATTGCGCAACAAGCGTATTGAGAAGTCCAACCAGGCTATTGAAGAGGCCACCCAGTTTATTGAGGAGACCCAACAAAATATTGAGCTCGGCGATGATTTTCAAGATACCATCCGAGTTATTGAAGAGACCTGCCAGGATATTGACGATGCCAAACAAATTATACTCCTCGACAGTACGGATATAGAAGTAAACAACCGGGCTGTTGAAGAGGCCAAACTAATCATCGAAGCGAACGAATGGGTTATTGAAGAGAACAACCGGGTTATTGAGGAGAACGACCGGGTTATTGAAGAGAAAGAAGGGGTTATTGCAGAGGTCGACCAGTTCCTTCGTGAGGCTAATTAGTTTATTAACCCATTCAGTGTTGGTTTTATTTTCTTGTTTTTTATTTCATATTTTACTACATTCAGACAATATTATACTACTTAGGAAAGAATTTTGGAATTCAAAGGGTTAATTGGGATAGTTTATACCCACCCCTTTGACTACCAGAGAGCCTTCCAAAACTGAGTAAAATCGTCTAAAAGTAGCTAGTATGAAATGAAAACAAAATAGTTAGTCCTAAACGTTAAAATGTTAAGGAGAGGATGACACTGGTCGTTGGGAGAGGGAAGGGGGAAATATAATAATTTTCTTGATAATTAAGTTCCTTTTATTTATGTTAATGCTTTGAGGATTATTACGCATTTTGACAGTTTATTCTGGCTATCATTAGACGATTGTGTGCAATTTTAGAAGGATCTGTGAGCATCAAAAGGGTAAATACTATCTCGATCAACCCTCTGACTTCCATATATCCTGCCTAATCTGAATAAATGTATCTAAATAGGTAGATATAAAGAGATAGCTTAACCCTTTGAGGATCATGATGCAATGTGGCAGTTTATTCTGGCTATCAGTAGAAGATGTTATTCAGCTTAGGAGGAACTTATGGGAGGTAGAGAGTTAATGGAGATAGTTTATATCCCTTTGATATCTAGCAGATCCTTCCTAAACAGCATGAAATCGTGTAATAATAGCCAGAACAAATGGTCAAAATGTGTGATAATCCTTAAGGGGTTAATTATTATATTTTATTGTTCTTGTACTATTACTCTTACTATTATATATTTGTTTCGGGGTTACAATTTGGTTATGCCGTTTTGATTTAGGGAGAAACGGCACTCAACTTTATTAATAAAGTAGACGTGCCGTTTTGTCCAAAATCAAAACGGCATACCCAACTCTGCGATGGGTCACCATCATCACTACTATACTCTGTTTTTTTCCAGCTGATACTAAATTGCTATCTCTCCATCCTGCTTACTCGGCTATTACCTTGATTTTGTAGTTACATTTGTTGTTAATTATGACAACTTGGCAATAATATGACGTACAAACATCGCAGTATCATATTTTTCCAGTAAGAATCGATAAATCAGATGCTAAAGGATTCAAATTACTATCAGCTGGAAAAAAATTTGACTATAGTGTTATCATTATCACTACACCTATCACCATGCTCTTACAATCATCATTACTACTGTCACCATCATCATTACTATTATGACCATCATCACTACAACTAGTGCTGCCATATCTACTACTGTCATCATCACTATTGTCATCATTATCGCACAACTACAACAATCATCATTAATATTATCACCATCATCACTACTATCACCATCATCACTATTATCACCATCATCACTACTATCACCATCATCCCCCATTATTAATACCATCACTTCTAATGTCAACTAAACTAACTTAAGACCATAAGAAAATGGGAGCCTACAGAAAGCCGATTGGCCCACACAAGGCAGATACCTCTCACACCCAACCCTAATTATAAGCCCAGTTCACTAACACCATTAGGACTGACCTCACCAAAACGGTCAGAGGTCAGAAAACGGGGGTCTGCACAGCGCCGATTGGCCCACACCCGACAGATCCCCCTCACACCCAACCCATCTCGTCCATATGCCTATCTAATTTTATCTAAACCTAACTTGACCTAACAAATGCAGGGCGAGTTGTTTTGGGGGCATCATCTCCAGTAACCATCACCAACATCACCAATACTTTCACCATCATCACTACTACTATCCCCATCATCTACTACTATCATCACTGCTACTATCACCACTACTATCACAACTACTTTCACAATCACGACTGCCCTCACTACCATTATAACCATCATAATCACTACTGGCAATATCATAACAGATTACCGTTAAATAGTATTGGTAATAATCAAATAGGATCCCAAATATAATCCTGTATCCTCGGTGGCATATGTCTTTGTTGCGTTGACAATATGTGGCCCTGAGAACGATATGAATTTCTTTGTGCCCGGATGCGTCTAAACTCTAAAAGAACCTAAAGTATTCAACGTGTGCATGGACCGAAACACCCTTATCCCAGCACAACTCAACCGAGGGCTCCTGGACAACTCATCCAGTAGACTATTCCAACCAGTAGATCTTAACCAGTGACAACCAACCCAGGATAACATAATCAGTGCTCATTTACCTAACCTAACTTACCATTTCAAAAAAGATAATTTACAGTATATATAAAAAAAAAATTTAAAGTTCGCTCCCTAGACCTCCATCAAGTAAAAAAAAAAAAAAAAACACACACCCAAGACCCCACCCCTTCAAGATATACAGTACATGTACATTTTTGGGTAGACAAAATGTCGTGGCCTAAATTACAGGTTCGCTATTGCTCGAAAGGATGAAATTTACACCTAAATGACACGAACAAAAAAAAAAAAGGGGGGGGGGGGGGGGCGGGCGGTAAAAAAAACACATAAACAGATAAAATAACCAAATCGACCCGGATGAGAGTATAGTTTGCACTACCAGTTGAGTTGTCCGGTCACCCATTCTAGTTTTTTCCAGTATGCTCGTCAACCACACGGCAAATTATAATCCTGTCATCTGCGAATCTTTACGTTTTTATCGGAACTTTGGAGGCACGAAGATTGGCGTGCCTCTTTCACGATACACGGTAGTTCCTCTAGTAATAACACACCTGTCACCTCAAACACCGAAGCTTGGGGTGATGGGCTGGTCCTAACAGAATGGGGGTTGAGTGTCCCTTGCTTACCATAGAACGATCTCTGTGTTCATTCATGCCTCGATGTCAGCTTTCCCACATATGTATTGAGCCTTTAAGTTTAAGTTACATATAATTTACGTGTTTGCAAAATCTTTTGGATTAGTTCGCTCACTAAGCATCGCTAGTTGTAGGAACCGTAATTAATAATTGGGTATTGAAAACAAAAATCTACTGTATGTAATTAAAATGTATTTTTAAACCAGGTATGCAGACACCACTTTCGCGTTTGAGTGTAACTGTTACTATTACCTGGGAAACTGACTATTAAACATATATACCCAATTATGAATCAGAATCGCATTGGTGTTTGATTCTCCCATTCCCTTTTGAAAGTTAAAAATATAGCATAAACAAATACAATGGCCAATTTATAGTGTCAAGGAACAATGCCTCAGGTAAAAGAGTGAAGGGGTGAAGAGTCCAAGCCCCAGTAGTGATATGCTTCGTCCCCCATACAACACTAATGACATTAAGAGAAGGTCAATAATCCAGTTAGCTTAGTACCACACACTAATCACATTCCCAGAAGCCGGCACTGTGGTTAAGTCGCAGTGGTGGGGAAACCTTCAATTGCAGTCACAGAAAGCTTACTAGACATACGAGCATAATACTCATCATGGTAAGACCCTTCGCCTTACTATACTATATACTCTGCACATACCCAATTTTTTCGCCTTGATAAACGAAATCAAGAAAACAAATAATTTATAAATTAACTGATTTTTTTATTCGTTTGATATGGGAACACAGGAACTCGCGTCGAACATTCTAATTCGAAACTACTGGGCAATAAGACCAGGATCCACAATCTACAACTTACGACTCGCCACAATATCACGCCACCATTGTCCCACAACACCTACTGTATATTCCAATATCACCAATATCATCGTTCCATAGTGCTAAAATACATTTCCCTAAATTGAGTCTATATATTTCCCTATAAGAGCACCATTGCCTTGTAGTAGAATAGCAGCAATCCAACTGTAGCAAAGCGATATTTGCAATTTAACAATACCATACACAGCACCACCATCTCATAACACATCATCATAGTTCCATAACACCCTACTTTCAATTCCACAACACCAAAGTTTCACAATGCCACAGTACCACAACCTATCACCACACTATCACTAGATCTCGTGTCACATCAACACTGCCACAGCCCCCTCCGTTCAATGTCACCAATGCCAACGCAAAAGTATCACATGACTATATATTCACAGTATATACTACAATAACATTACTCCCACAGCACAGTACAGCACCTCACAATACAATACAACACGCTCACAAGAACATACGTAACATCAATACTACCACCACCACCACTGTCCCTTCATCATCACAGTACCAATAAGCCACACCTCATCACAATTTAACAGTACCTCACACCACAACACCCCAGTATCAGACCACACTCCCGCTAGAGCACACGTCACATAAACACTACCACCACTTCCCCCTCGGCTTCCTTTCTCATCACCACAACCACTGCCCCCTCATCACAGTAAGTCACACCAGTTACACAACACCACAATTTAACAGTACCTCACACCACAGTACAACACTCCGGCAAGAGCACGCGTCACATCAACACTACTACCACCACCACCACCACCACTGCCCCCTCAGCGCCCCTCCTTCTACCAGCACCTGGAGTGAAATCGTACAAAGGCTCTCACCCCACCCCGCCCCGCCCCTTCCCTTTCCTCACTCGTGGCTCCTCTTTCTGCTCTAATTCATTTTAACCTCTTCCTATCCTCGATTTAATCTACTTTTACATCTTCGTATCCTTGTTGTAAGCATTTCCAACATTTATGGTAACCCCCCCCCCCCACTCCCACTCTCTCTCTCTCTTACGTCTCTCTCTCTCTCTCTTTTACGTCTCTCTCTTACGTCTCTCTCTTACGTCTCTGTCTCTCTCTCTTTCTCTCTCTCTCTCTCTCTCTCTCTCTCTCTCTCTCTCTCTCTCTCTCTCTCTAGGAATAATATATCATAGTTAGCAGAGAGTAACTGTTTAGATTGATTTCAAAACGTTCGAATTTATTAGATACTATTTATCTTGGTATAGGGTAGTACTGTCCCAAATCTGATAACTAAGCTAGCTTCATAGCTTTACATGAAATATGGAAACCAAAACTATTCAATGGCCAACATGTAACCAGTTCCATTAAAACAACAAAGATGAATCTATATTCTGACCGAATGGATCACGTGATCAGTAATCGCTAAGTTGAAGTACACACACACACACACACACACACACACACACACACACACACACACACACACACACACCTCGAGCATAACCTAAAAATACCAGCATTACAAAGAAATCTTACAATCTCTATGAATATGGAAAGACTCTGGGGGTCAGAAGTAAAGAGGTGTCCAAGCATATCATAAAATGTTGTGTTGTGTTATGTTAGGATTCTATCCTAATTACCTGCCCCTCAATCCCACGTACAATCGCCTGCACAATTAGCTGGTACACTAAGATATGATACACCTGAGACGATGAACACTGATTGAGAGGAAACACTGATGCGGTGCATATAGCTAAAAGGAATGCACATAAATAGTTCACCCCATCAGAATATTTGACTAATAAAACATATGCCACCTTTCACTGCAGGCGATACACATCAATCATGATACCCGTGAGCAGTCATCTGCGAATTCTTAAATATACTGAGCCAAGAGGAAATTATTAGGACAGAGGCGGGATGAGAGGTCGAGACAGAAGCCAGACAAGGAACAAAAACCCCGGTGATGAAGCCCCAAGTCCCTCCACACGACAGACACCGGAGATCATCAAGGGCACTGGCACACGACGGGGGCTATCGTATTCCATTATTAAGTGTCGAGGGTGCCAACAATAGAAGGGTATACTATTATCTGGCTAACCCAACGAAGACAACTAAAACAATAGCAAACGAAACCATTTATAAAGCACAAGTAAACAATATGCAACTTCAATATGGCACACGGCGTAGGGTACAGCTTTTCAATAATAAACGTAGTGGGTCACGTAGCACATTCTTGGTACCCACGGTGGGTGCCAAGAATGGGGGGATACATGTGACATGGTAATGGATAATGACAAACACACCGACTAATATAAACACATATCACACACGAACTATCGATTAATAAAAAGTAAACACAATTGTAGACGATATAATACGAATATGATGGCACTCAAGATGGTCAAGGGCAGTGGCACATGATGGGCGGTATCGCCTTTTAGTAGTAAGTATGGTAGCTGCCAACTATGTAGCGTGATCGGTGGCATTTGCACAATATGGTAATGATAAAAACCCAACCAATGAGATAAAATTATAAGAGATAAGCTAATACATAATTAGTGGTTACTGTATTATACTGTACACAAACTTCCGATCTAGTCAAACGTAAGGAAGTACCGGACGGACGGTATGCGATAACTTTACACATTTAATCTAATCAAACTTCTCTGTTAAGCAAATCATCAAGTTTTAATCCTTGTAATCTAAAATATAATATCTCGGTTTATCATAATATAACGCTTTATATTCTGGCTATCAAAACAAACAATATTCACTCCAACTCGGCCTACCTTGCCTGGTCATCTAGGTTTTAATCAGCACTCTTGTCTTGGCAACACACGTATATTAGCAATCAATTATGCATTGTTTATCTTCACCTGGCGAGAAATGTCATCCCTAAAATACTGATATCTTGACGTTTTTGGCAAAAATGTGAAACTCTTATATCTTTGCTTCACATAAATACCAAGTTTTCATTGTTTTAAGTATCTTTTTCTGAACTATCAAAATAAGGACCAAACAAATTCCCACCAGGTAAGTGGAACCGAGTATAACACTAAGCCTCTTCTGTTGACGACTGGGGTGGTATTGAGAGTTTCCTTCACTTCATCCTTCAATCTCACCCCAGTATCCTTCATCTTTACCGCACTATGTTAACTCTCACTTCACTGCTCTATAACACACTTGACCAAACTTACTGTACATTGACATAACATTGCTTACACATTTACGTATGGCAAAATAAATGCAATAAAGATATTAGGATGGAGAGTTAAGATTAACAGAGTTCACATAGCTGACTTAATAGTATTATGGTTATTTTAAAAGACACTACTGCAGCGTTATGAGAAACAATTAATTAGGGAAAATAGGCACCAATAGATTCGCCATATTTTTCTCCATTTTCGTTATCGACAAACTGAAAAAATACCCACTTCACGGCCAGACCTATGAGAGTTCCGTATGGAGCTCAGTGGTCTGGTTAATCTGCTCTACATAACTAACCAACAGACAAATAACCCAAAAATCTAAGTCAAAGATGTCAAACAGCGGGGGTATGGGGGCGGCAGCCCCCATCCATAATACTAGGATAGGTTAGGTAAGGTTGTTAGGTTAGGCTAATGTCCTTTCAAAGGGGTATAGTAAACACTAGGATAGCCTATACCCGGTCAGAGGTAAGTCCTGCTGTAGTCTCCTTGAATGCTACCAGTATTATAGCTACCCAATAAAAATATTGTCCTTACTTCTAACCAAACGATATCTACTCCTTCATTAACTAATTATACGTTACCTGATTTAAATAAAAAAATAATTAAATAAATAACATAATGTAACCACACCAATAGTATCCCCTAAATTTACCTTATTATACTTCAACTGACAAAAATGCTACTCACCCCTACCTTTCCTTAATATATGACCAAACGGCGCCTCTACATTCAACTCCGCCTAGACAAATATCTCGCATCAAACCCGCGACTGACTGCGTTTGTAAATGAATAACTTTATTTTATCCTACCCTCAGTTACTAACCCATCTGTCCCCTACTAACTTCCTAATCCTGCCACGGACATCAGTTCCCTTTCCACTGTTCCCTTACCCACTGTTTGGACACTTGATCCTCAGTGTTTTGGAGGACAAGCAGCCTAGAAGGGTCACTAGACCTGTTGTTGCTTGATTTGCTTGATTTCCTTTGTACCTTCCACCACACAGCTTCACCTTGACTAAGCCACAAGGTGACAAGGGGCTTTCAACGCCCGTATTATGATGATGGACTAAGGATATTATAATACAAAATAAACTGAAATCTTCATACTATTAACAAGAGCTAAATCAACGCAACTTAAAAATATAAATACTTATTGTAATGTAAATAAGAACATATATATACTGTAAGGACGGAGTCACCCTTGTATGTGCATAGACCAGGCTTAATTCCTTTCTGCTAGGTGTAGACATACACTTTGCTATTATTAAAAATACAAATATCTTATTTTGGAGAGTCATGTACAAGATGGAAAGAAAGCTCCAACGCTCGAGGTTGTTGCTACCAACATTAACTAAAGTCAACCATAGAACCAAGGACATTTAGTCAAGTTACCCAGACATCTAAGTGAATTTCATTTTCTATACATCCCAGACGATTTGAGAGAACGAAGAAGGGCTGAAATATTTTACGGCTAACTCAAATAAAACTGACACAGCAACACTCGCTAAATATATACACATACACTCGTACTCACCCCGTCACACGCACCGTACATGCGCACAAACACTCGCATACACCTTACACGCACTTTTACTCACACATACATATACAATATATAAACCTCTCCAGTAACAACGATCTCCAGAGTGTTGGGGCTTGTAATGAAGGGTGAATAAAGAAGCCACACCATCATTAATGCATACTAGTTAAGCCACTAAGAAAACATGCTAATAACAATAATAAATATCAAACGCATTTAATTTACCTGTCGTTGGGCACAATATATGTTTGTTTACTTAGGTATGCGATGTCAGGAGGGTGGATGGGGAGGCTGTTGGCACTGGGGTCAGCCTCCCAAACCAAGCCAGGGAGGGTGCCAAGATACAGCCATGGTTAAAAGTCACGCAAACAACCTCACACAACTTTAATCAAATCATAATTGTAAAACGCCATGACTTCACAGTACGCCTGAAGAAAGTAAATGTAGGTAACTATTTACAAGCATAAGGCGAGAAGTTAGCCTTATATTATAATAAACTATTAATGCAAAAGTCAAGGAGGGGTTGAACAATTATTATTCATGCCTGTACCACACTCATCCACACACTATGTACAGTCAGGGTCACCAAGGAATGACGTGATTATGCCACATTTACGTCAGATTTAGTTATAATTTGATCATAGTTGGTGGTCAAAATACCAACCACGAATGCACAGCACTTAAGGGGGTACTACTCGCTTTTTATGGACTTCCTTCTCCCTCGTGTTTAACACATTAGTTTTGAGATTTTAAGAGGATTTTAATACCTTTCGCCCCATTTCTTTGTCAATTTCAAGACCTTTCGTGCCATTTAGGTGTTGATTTTTTCCTGGCAAGCGATACCCAGCCTGTAATTTTTAAAGGAACCGGCCTTTGCCGGTAAATTTGTTTACAAAATTATCTTAAAGGGGGGTCTAGGGGGTGTTTTTTAAGCTTGATGGAGGTCTAGTGAGGAAACTAAAAAATACATGAATAAATGAATTAATAGCCCGGAAAAAAAAAAACGGCCACTATCCCCTTAAGCTATAAAAACTATGTAAATATATTAGTAAGGTAAAATTGGGTACACATGTTAACGTTGTGGGATTGATCCTCATATTAACCCATTCATTGCAGTGAGTCCTGTCTTCCATTTATTGTGGCTAACATTATTAGATTATATTCAGTGGCAGTGAGGTAGTTTTTAATCCTTTCATTACCAGAGGTCCTTCCTACGCTGAATAAAATAGTTTAACGCTAGCCTCAATAAAAATAAATATTGTCATTGTACCAAAGGGGTTAAATAAAGTTGCAAGATGGTCCCATATCCATGCATATAAAAAGGTTAGTAAAACACGGGTGAACTAAAACAAAATCAACTAACAAGCCAAGCTGTCTCATGCACAGCTAACCTTGCGTCTCCCTCAGCATTCCCCGGACCTTAGGGACCTTCCTCGAGCCGTGGGGTGGGGAGGGTTTGGCTTCAGGGGGGATGGGGGAGTCATCTGAAGCCCAGCCTATTACCACCACCACAGCATCATACACACAAATGGAAAAGGAAAGAGAAGGAAGAATATGATAAGAATTGAGTTTTACCAAAGACAGAAGGCATAGGATATACCGTAATAATTTAGTTTTACCCAAGACAGAGGAGACACCATAAAAATAATTAGCTTGACCAAAGATAGAAGGGATACCAAGATAAACAAAATTAAGTCACCAAAGCCCAAAGATAGTTTGTTACCTGAAGTAAATCTCATTCATACATGAAAATTAACATCTAATAAAATTGCTTAATTTATAATTTATATCCTCCAATTTTAAGTGTGATATAAATGCAGAAGACATTAACACAAAGCAATGATCTATTTTAACCAAAAATATCATATGAAGTTTTAGATAATCCACTTTGCTCAACTTACTGGAAACGGTGATGGGTCTGTCAGGATCATTGCTGAGGTTGGCGGACCCTGGAACCACAGTGTCAGACTCGTTTTGATCATCGTGGTCATCAGAGTCCGTCAGGTAAATGGGATTAATTTGGTACATGTCCCTGAAGGTCCTGAAGCTGCAGTCAACCTGGTTTACCTTTTCTGGGGTGGACTCAACGCTGCCTTCAAACCTCAGGGCTCGTAGGCTCTCCAGGGCCTCACGCTCATATTTGTCCGGTGTCATGTTCACTGGGAAGGTTTCTTGTACTGCGTAAGAGTCATCAGCAGGATCCAAGGCGATGTTATGACTAGAGTCAGGGGAGAGTGACTCCTCACGAGATGGAGATCTAGATCTAGATCGGGATAAGGACATTTCGTCCGAGCCCTGAACCCCTGAGCTGGATGCTGGAGAAGATCCTGGTAGCGGAGATTCATCCCGACCAAGATTGTGATCTAGAGGCAACGCAAGGCAGCCATCATCCCTTACACTATCATTTGCTTGCCCTCGCTCTCGTTGAAGACGTGCACCAACAATTTCATTTATCCTAGACCTAATATCCTTACCAGTAGGGTCAAATTCAGAATTTGAATCTTCTACCAGGTTGTCCATGTTGCCAAGTTGTTCTGCCTCCTGTTGACTAACTAGTGGATTTATTTTCAAATTATTTTCTGGTAGAGATTCACTGTCTCCCAAGAGTGGTGGAATACAGAGCTGCTCATTGCTAGACCTATTCATACCCATATGACTACTACCTATACCCTCTGCTCTATGTTTTGTAAAATCATCACTACCACATCTACATGGACCCTCATATACTATATCCCCTTTTTCAGGTACATGGGTTTCAACATTCCCTGCTTCTTCTCCAATATTTACCACCACCACACCACTAGATCCCAATTCTGTAGGACCTTGAGCAGTATAACCTCTCAAATTTGAAGAGTGTGTTTCATTGTCTGCATCTACATCATACGTGTAAATTAAGTTGAGTTCATGAGTGCCAATTAAGCTGGGAAATGATTGTTTATAATCATATTGTTCAGAAAATGTCTCTTTGCATGAACTTTGATTAGCATCTGAATAAGGTGATATATCTTTATCAACAGTACTGTGCTCCAAACCAGATTGGGATGTATTTTCTTCACCATCTTCACACATTTTATCAAGAGACATTGATGAGGTTACTTTCGTTTCAATATAATTAAATGGTTGTGACATATTGTCATTATCATCCTCAGCTTGGGAGAGGCTACTGCTATCTTCACTGTCCTCAACATACTCTGTCAAAACTTGTGATGGTTGCTCTATCTTTTGTGACCTCACAATAAAGAAATCATCACTTGCTCCCTGATGCCTGGGTCTGTCATCTTCATCCTCACTCGCACCCGTCACTTCTACTATCACTGGTGTTGGAAATTGGATGGTGGCAGGAGAATGTGTGATAGAAATGGGACTCTGTGTTGTATTAACAATGTCTTGTGTTGGGGCTACAAATGTATGGGTTATTTCAGGGACAATTATAGGCAGAATAGGATCAAATGTTTCGGAAGGATCAGGAATTGGGGAGGATTCTACTGGGGTGTCACTGTCAGGTGAAGAGATGATGTCAAGAGATAGTGCACTAACAGGTTCAGGAGTCTGCATGATAAGTTCCTGTGTTGTCATTTGAGAGAGGCGTGTAGCAGTGTCAGAATTATGTATTGTGTAATCAGGAAAGAGTGGAGGACTTGTAAGTCCTCCAAAAGGAGTTCCATCACATGATTTCACTTCAGTCACTAGTGCTGTAATGCCAACTCCACTCGCACAGGTCTCACCACAAACACAATCCCCATGAAGATTTTCAGACTCATTGAATTCACCAGAGACAGAAGAACAGGCAGTACAAGGGGTTTCTGTGAAAACAGTGGTTCCTGAGGGACAGCGAGTGGGTGTGAGTAAACTAGCCTCTGTATAGGTTTCTGTCAACAAATTGGACGTAGCCTCAATTACTTCAGATTCACAAAGCTGATTTCCAAAAGATAAGTTAAGTGACGTAGCCTCAATTACTTCAGATTCACAAAGCTGATTTCCAAAAGATAAGTTAAGTGGATTTCCATGCTCAGACCTTAATTTATCTGTTCTTGTCTTCCACGCTCTACCACGAGTAAGTTTGGGTCGTCCGGGTACAACAGGGGGCGTCACTGGTGATTCCGCTTTTGCATCTCTCTTGTTTTTCTTCCCTTTCTTTTTCCCAGTTTTCTTACTATTGATCTTTTCCTTTTCCTTGGCACTTTCAGAATTGCCAACACACTTCCCTTCTGTGGACAAGTCTGGGGAAGGAGTAAGAACACCAGATCTCTCACCGGGGATTTTTAATGTCTGGTCCTCGGGGATAACCAATGCATCATCCTTACTCAAAGAAGCACTTGTTTCTTCACTGGGGGTTTCATCAACATCACTCTCTGGTGTGTACTCTCTCTCATTGACAGTTGCACATTCACTAATTGTTAAATCTTGAGTATCATCATCACTCTCTGAATTGTAGTCAGCCGTACCTATACATTTATCTTCACATGGAACCAACTCACCTTCAGACTCGGTTTCAGATCCATAAGCTGATGAAGATTTTCTATCACGGCTCTCATAACCTATGGAAACTTGGGGAGACTGCTCTCTTTCATATATAGTAGGTAGCGGCACGTGCTTATCATAATTAATAAAAACATTGGGTTTGCTTTCTTCCTCGGTTACTGGGTCACTAAAACTGGGAATTGGAGAGGGAGGAATCGGTGAACTTTTCTCTTGATCCTCCATTAAAGCCATAAGCACTGCTTCTATGTCTCCCTTTATGAGCAGATCATCCCCTTCATCAAATTCATTTTCAGTGGAGACTGGTTCTTCGTTACAACCTTCATCCAGTGTTACCCAGCTCACATTCTCCTTTGGTGTTTTTGCTTTGTTTTCCACCGTCTCCACTTTTGGCCCTGAATTAGAGTCCTCACTGCTGCCTCCACTAGGTTCTGTTTCCCAATCATCATCATCTTCATTATCATCTCCCTTGTCTGGTGCAAATGGGGCAAAATGTTCTCCTGTTTCTATAGACGATCCTAAGATATGGTCCACGTTCTTTTCAGTTCTGACTAATTCATGTTCTAAAAGTGGGGTAACATTCTCTCCAGTTCCTGTAGACGATGCTATGATGTTATCTACATTCATTACAATTTCTTGAGGTACTGAATCATGATATGCATGTGGGATTACAGTCTCTCCTGCTTCTCTAGACGATACCATGATATTTTGTACATTCTTCTCAATTACTTGAGGCACTGATTTACATCGTGCAAGTGGTATTACGTTCTTTCTTACTTCTGTAGATACTACATAATCCTTGATTTCTTCAGGCATTTTTTCATGATCAATCTCATCAAAGATAGAATTATCAGCCTTATCTGTGCTTCTTACAATTTCATTAGGATTCATCACTTCTGTCTTCTCTTCAGTTATGGTGGGAGGTAAAATCGTGGCATCTGCAACATCTTCTGTAGTTTGAGAAAGTGCTTCATATATTGCATCATCTTGTAATATGGATGTTGTTTTATCTTCCCCTCTCGCACAGCCTTCAAATTTATCAACAACACTATCACTAGGCACAGGCTCTTCTCTTACATCAGTCGTAAATGTCATTTGATTTTCTTCACAAATTGGATCTTCTTTACAAGTTGGGTTTTGAGTTGGATTATCTTCATATGTTGGATTTTGAGTTGGATTATCTTCATATGTTGGATTTTGAGTTGGATTATCTTCATATGTTGGATTTTGAGTTGGATATTCTTCACATGTTGGATTTTGAGTTGGATGTTCTTCACATGTTGGATTTCGAGTTAGATTTTCTTTCCAAATTGGATTTTCAGAATTGTCTTCCCAAATTGGATTTAGGGTCGGGTTTGGATTCCACTGGAATGAAAGTCCAGCTGGATCTTCTTCCCAAGATGGATTTTCTTCCCAAGTTGGATCATCATTCCAAGCTGGATTCAGTTCCCAATCTGAAGTTTCTTCGTTACTGGTCTGAGTTTTTTGTGCATATTCATTTTCCAAGGGCATACACAATTTATTATCAACCATTTTAGTATTGTCAATGTTGCCATTGCGTTCACATTTTGGCATACATTCTTCGATTAAATCACTAACAGAAATATCTTCTTCTTTGGGATCATCACTTCCAACAAGGCTTCTTCCTACCAATACAGTCTCGTTATGAAGGGCAAGCTGTTCTACAGGCACAGACTCTTTGGAGGTAAAGTTTTCTGGAGTATCTTGGCTCAACGCCACATTATTTTGATTATTCAGGCTATCACTCACAATGTCGGTCATTCCAAATTCATCGTCCAAACTCCCAATGCTTCCCGTACAGTCGATCAAGTCATCATGGGTGATAACGAAGCTCGGTTGATTGGCACTAGTCTCACCATCACTCAGATCCTCCCAGCACTCTACTACCTCTTCTTTCTTCTCTTCTTCCTTCTCCTTCTCCTTCCCGACGTTCGGATCAAAGGTAACTCTCAATCCCTTACCTCCCTTCTTCTTGTGCTTTCCTCTGTGCACCTTCCCCTGGCCACCATTCACCTCCCGCCCCTGGTTAGCGGTTCCCGGGGCAGACGGAGGCGGTGGTGGCGGTGGTGGCGGCGGTGCAGAGGGACGAGATACGAGCGTGGGGATACGCGAGGCCTGAGGGGGCTTCTGGGACCCGAAACTGGGGAAGGTGGGGTTTCCTTGCCGTCGCCCCTCCCGCATTTTCTCCCTCTTAGACATATTCACGTTTCACGGGTGCTTTAGCAAGACTTAAGCAGACTCGATTACCTCTTCTTCTCTTACTTAACCCTTTCAATACAGGTAACGTCGCTTTCATTCTATTTTGGTTAGTAGTCAATTATTGCATTCAGGTGCAATGTTTTCATCCAGGTTAGGAAAGACGTCTTCAAAGGTTTATAAATCTATCTTGAGTAAATACGATTCGCTCCAATAAGGTCTTGATTCCTTGTATCCTTGCTTCCTTTAGTACAAGGAAGCCTTGATTGTTTATCTCGCTAACACCAGACGATTGTATTACGCCCAAGAAGGCCGCCTGGTTTCCTTCACGCCCGAGGGATGCCACTACTGGTTGGCTCCGGACTCAAGACACGTCACTATGACTCACAATAACACCATCTTAGTCACACTAGATCATCATGAGTTCACCACATTTGGTTCTTATATCATAGTCAAGTTCACGATCTTCGCCACAAGATTCATATATCATAGGTTCACGATCTTTGCCACAAGGTTCTTATATCTTAATCACAGCCTTTGCTTTCTTATACCTAGAAATATAATAAAAGGTACCCACGTAAAACACCACAATACCACATTTACATATTATATTGCATGGTAATCTAACAATAATTAATGCTAACATTCAACCACATGTATATTTTTAAAATATCCATTAGTCTATCGTCTCGTGCTAACACCGCCATAAATACCGTAGGTTATGTCATACAAACCACGAAGAATGCACACAAAAAAACCCTACATATTTCTAACACGACCAGCTGGGAATATCGTGTGACGCCAGGGAGGAAAGGAAGATAGATGACGAGGTTAAGGGGGACAGGAAGAACAGAGAGAGAGAGAGAGAGAGAGAGAGAGCGCAAAGAAAACGAAGAAATGACGAGTAAGAAAATGAAGACATAACGGGGGAAAGAAAACGAAGAAATGACAGGAGAAAGGAAAACATGGCGGAATTAAGAAAACGAAATACCGGTATATGCAGTATTTTTCGTGGTAAGTGCCATATTGTGTTCCCGATTAATGTTCAGTATGGCAATGGAAGTATTGAGAATGAACGACCAATATAATATTAGAGAACTCTAGAATTTAAAAAAAGTATGAAGCGAATGAAAACGACTAAAATGACCGGATTGACAAAAAAATGCTAATAAATAGACTGCAAGTAAAAAGTAAAGATATTAATAATGCAGATCTGGTAGAACAATACAATTAAAACATTTAAATAGTTGCACTAAATGTTAATATAATATATAGAGCAGTATGCTTGAGTGACATCAAATTCAAAACGATGAATCATACAACATATACCGGTACTGTATGAGAGAGAGAGAGAGAGAGAGAGAGAGAGAGAGAGAGAGAGAGAGAGAGAGAGAGAGAAAGAGAGAGAAAGAGAAAGAGAGAGAGAGAGAGCACTAATATAAACAATGAAGATGAAAGGAGGGAGTAGGGTCACGACCTTGTAGGGTCCAAGTTCCTCCTCTCCCTCCACTTCCTATAAAGGTCCTCCAATAAATGGAGATCCGAAAAAAATTCATATACTGTATATACTGTATAATTATACTGTAGTTATTTCCATAATCTCAATAATTTTCTCAATAATAAATTATAATTATTTACCATTAAAGTTGATTAAATAATTTGACCTACAAGCAATATATTAATAATATAAAGTATTATACGGACATAACGTAAACTGTAGTTTGTTAACTTTCTTTGAGCTTCTCTTCAGGTGTAAACAAGAACCAATGTGCATTTTTATACTGCGTATATATAAATACAAGTTTGATGCTCCATGCTAATACCTGAAGATTCAAGAAATCAAAGCGGCATGTCTTAACATTAACACTATTTGCTGTCACTACAGTGTTATGCACTTGAATAACCACTACACTTATGTATGGTTTATAAGGACTATTACAAGGGTCTTATTTTTCCCTTTAATTTAATATTTTCAAAAATTGAAAGTTCCCATGTTTAGTCTACTACCCAAGGTCACAACATATCTCTATTCACTGTAGGATCTCTATTCCTCTCCAGCACCGCATGCCGTATCCCCAAGACTTCCCTGAACGAAAACTTCCTACTCCGTGAACGCTAAAGGAGCATCAGACAAATAAGGTTTCAGTTAGCTTCACCACTGGCTCTCAAAGTATCGCGGGTTTATGTTGCACTTCCACACATTCGCGGGCTATGACGTCACAACCTAGTCATTCTAAAGGGGTGGAGAATAGAGATGGGGGGGGGGAGGAGGAAGAGAGATGAGACGGAACACGTGGGTATAATGATAAAGGGAGGAAGCACAGGCATGTACGAACAAATGGGTTAAGGAAAGATAAAACAGAAGATTTACGAAGAAACAACAGCTAGAGAGGACAAAGTGAACAAATATAGCCTACACTCATAGTAGTATAGCTATGTAAACTAAAATGGGAATGGATGAAGATAAATAGTAGGGACGATGAAATGGGAAGATAAAAGAGAAAGAAGGGTAGCTTATAGGGGTACTACATTAAAGGGGGATGTGAAAAGGGTGATCGCTGAATGAGGGATTTATGGCTTCGAGCACGTGGGTATGAGAGAGAGGGTTACATAGTTATACAGACCACACAGAGTTCGCAGTCTTTACTAGGCAGTCTGGCCTTAAATCTTAAATAGGAGTTGCTATTGAGTTGAAGACAAGGACAGAAATGCAAAGAACAGTGAACAGAGAGGGAAGGAGAAGATAACCAACTTAACAAATAATACGATGTACCAAATGTATGAGCAAAGTACAAGAACAGGGGCAGTAAAGGTTGAATAACCTTATGAATTCATTGCATCTGCGGGAAATCCCCAACTGTAATGAATTCTACAGCACTAAGCCACGAAGACTATATAGCACTGGAAACTGTTGTAGCATAGCCGAGATTCGAACCCACGCGGTTAGTCGCCACCAACATAGCGCGTAGAGCCTTAGCTCGCTAGGCCATGACAGCTCCCAGGGGCAGTAAATATGACTTGTATAAAATAGAGAAGATTGATTGAAGACAGAAGGAAGTGGTTGAAGCCCATATTCTTTAATCAACATTCAAAATCTTGGGTTCCGCTGAATAATATGGCCCTAAGTTTGGTGGATAAGATTATGGAGCGATAAGGAGGATATATATATATATATATATATATATATATATATATATATATATATATATATATGGGGTCAGGAGTTTGATAGCGAAATAAGTGTATAAGCTATAAAGGCTATATAAACCTAAGTCAAAATTATAAGGCTCAGAGAGTTCCATTTATGTCACAGTGCTGCATAGGGGTTTGTCACTTTAGGTCTCTGGTATCACCGATATATAATTTTCAACAATCAAAAAACATTTATTCGAAAACGCATATCTTGTACACAAAAGTACGGTTCTTGCAGACAATAATTCGGATTCATTTGATACCTCGATCGGTTTAAGCGAACCCCCCAAATGCCTACTGAACGTAGTCAATTAAAAGGAGATTCACTCAAGTTTATGATAGCTTTGAATACTGTCACTGAACTATACATTAGCCATCAAATGCATCTATAATATAACTTAGGTATGATTCACTATAAAACACGGTCTCGATACAACTGAAGGCGGCAATCTTGTTAGCTCAGACGAAACGGACTATTCACAAATCATTATATTACATACATGTTTGTGTTCGTAAATTATCTTTACTAATTGGTAGTCATTCGGCGCTTATATCAAGGCACAGAGCATGCATATAAAACATACATACTGTACAAACCCAATAAACACACGACGTATATATTTTTATCACCGAGGACCTTATTATTTGTTTGGATACTGAATTTTTGTGTACACATTTAAATGGGTTGGTGATACGAATGAGACGATTAAATATTGTTCACTTAAAATGCTTAGCACGTATACATTCTCTAGCACTTAGCATTACCAGTCATAACATTCACAGATATTTTGACAGCGTTATAAGTTTTCTCACGCTTTAAGAGGTTTTCGAGTGCCACTAGTCGTTAAAGTCATGGATATTTTGACAGCGTTATTAGTTTTCTCACGCGTTTAAATATTTTCGATACAGGTGTGGACAGGTGCCGAGGTTATGGTGTCAGTTTATTAAGGTGCCACACACACTGGTAGTAACTAGTGAGTGCCAAGCCGGGCCTGCTGTGAGGTGTCACGTGGGGTGCGGGGTGCCAACTATGGCGAGGACGGAGGGGGCACTGAGGCGGCACTGGTGGCTCGCGGGCATATTCTCCAAGTCGGGGGTGAGTTCATACTTTCGCGCGTCTTTTCTTTTACAATGACGATCATGGTATAGCTTATTCTAACTTTAGGCTTAGTATTATCAAACTTTTCCTACTTTCTATCCATACCTACTCTAACGAAACATAGCCGTTAAGGTAGGCTATATCAGTGAATGTGAGATTACGATAAGGTAAGTCAGGTTAGAGTAGAGTAAACAAAAGAATATGGGTTTAAAAAGATAAGAAGAAGATATATAAAGTGTCCATAATAAACTACCGTACCCATTTAAAGTTATATTGATAGAAATATACCCATCTAGCATAAGGATAGAAAAATACATAACTATTAATAAATTTAATATACCCAAAGATTTTAGGCAATATACCTTTTTTTGGTTTCTTTAGTTTGCAAGTTTTACATTTTAATATACCCTTAAACTTTTGACAGTTTAGGATAAGTTACCGTACCGATCAGGGTGCCAAACCGGAGAATTTTGTTTGAAGAATTGTTATGAATGTGAAAAGGAATACATGAACATATACCGGTACATGATATTAGCATTGTTTTACCCATTTTATCACTTCCAAAGACATAATGTGAACTATAAAACACAATATTATCTTTCTATGGGTATGAACATGATTAGATTAATCGAGAATGGATAATAAGTCGTAGGCATGTGCATAAACCTTTAACCGTCTTGGTGGTGTAATGGTTAAGGTGTCAAAAATCTGTGTGTGATAACCCGGGTTCGAATCCTGGTGGATCGCACATGTGCTTTCATTAATTTCATTGGAGGTGTTTGGTGTTGTGAAGTTAATACAAAATAGATATACAACAATAAAGACTAATAAGAATAGACTCGGCTTTAGTTTGCCTCCCTGGTTACCATGATCGTCCTGGCAAGATGGAAGCAGCGGAAAGAGAGCGCGAACCCCTCCAACCTTCGAGAATAAGCGGTAGAATTATAGTGGTGGCTCCAACTTGATTTGGGTATTTAAATTATTTCCGTGCATCTGTTTGTTTCCTTATGTAAATATTCCTGATATTATAAACAGGGGCATTTCTGTTTTTAAAATTATACTAGGTTAGGTTAGGCTGATAAAAAAATAACAAAATTGCACCAATTCTTAATATATACAAGCATAAAATATAAAGGAAAACTATGGAAGTAAACAATAAATAATGGTAAACTATGGAAGTAAACAATAAATAATGGTAAACTCGATTTGGAGGCATTGCTAGAATTTTCGCGACTAAGCGTCCCAGGGGAGGCAGTGCCAGGCTTGTTTGGGAAGGTACAGGCCCCCAGCAGTGCCAACCAGACGCCACCAACACGAGGCACCCACGCTCGCTATATGCTCAATACTATGCTCTTCAAAATCTTAAGTATGGTGTGCTTTACTTGACTCACTATGCTCTCTATTTGGTAAAAATTATGCTCTTCAAAATCTTGTGTATGGTATTATATTCTATATTTCACTATGCTCAATGATCATTATATTATATGCTCACAATTCTGCTCTTCAAGATCTTACGTATAATATTGTTCTTTTCTTCACTATGCTAAAAAGTTTACTCTTCGAGATCTTACGTATGATATTATGTAGTTTACTCACTATGCTCATCATCACGTTCTTCACCGCGTTCATCATAACATTCCTCACACTGCGCTAGCCATGCTCATCGGCATTCTGGTCACGGTCATCACACCACGTTATATATCATGCTCATCACCATGAGCAACCATACTATAACGTTAGAGGTTAATATAATCGCGCAGTACCTTAACAATATTACCTTTTTTCAAATATTATCACATACAAACTCAAAAGTCAAAGTAAAAATGTGTATTACCTTTGAATAAAATTACAAAACTGAATGCAGATTTATACCAACGTAAAAAACAAATAATATATAGCCTACTTGGCCTATAAAGTAGCCTAGAATGGTAAAAAGCGGAAATTAAATTTAATCTTGAATAACGTGACTGTTTTGTTTGGTAATGTTGGCACCTATTGAGCTGGTAATTTGAACGATCTTTGTTTTCTGTAAAGTCTCTAGGCACCACTCTCACCTCGCACTTCACAACCTAGCCTCGCAACGGGGTCTGTATGTCCATTTCGTTCTTCAAGTTCTTTAATCACAATATAATTACGTTCACTACGCCGGCTTTCATATTCATCAAAGTTATTCTTAGAGTTCATCACATAATATTTGTACTGTTGCATCATACACCTCTTAGATTACCTAAGATTAATCTTACTTATTAAGATTACTTACTTAGATTAACTTAGTTGCAGTCACCGACAATTGAATCTCGACAATACTTTTTGAAACGGTATCGAAGTAGAATGAGATAGTAGTGATTTGGAAAAACAAATAGTTTGTCTACTTAATTGGTCGAAGTGAGTAGAAACAATTACCGGAGACTGTATAACGCTTCACTACCATCAAAGAGGTTGTTATTCACAAACAAACTTGAGACGAAAATAATCACTCAAGACACTCGACGAACTCCACAGCACAGTCTAATATTTACGAGTTAATATTTACGTCTCCCAGCACCAAACCAAACCAATGTTTGGGCTTTGTAATTGAACTGGGGTTGTGTGGGACAGGGATCTGCCTTGCTTAGGCCAATCGGCTTTCTGCAGACTCCCATTTTCTTATGTTATTATGTTCTTATGTTCTAGTTCTTGATGGGGCTGAGTACACAATATCAAGTGAGCACCTGCAGTCAAGGACATATATCATAGTGCATTCTGACTCCCAAACTGCTTAAATGAACCTTCGATCAACAAATATCAGGTAAGGAATTAATATCAAGATTCGATCCAGTTTCAGATTGATTAAAGACCTAATGCCATGATTTATGTCCCAGAGTGTTCTTCGTCACGCTCGGCACCCACACTCCATCAAGCACCAGTAACACTCATAGTAAACACCATCAGTCCATCATCCTTCACTTGACTCCCAATTATCACTAACAACACCAATTCCCCAAGCCCCGAGATGCACAAATATATCCTCACTAAGACACACACATCAGGGCACTTGTTTTCCGTATCACGAGTGTGTATGTGCGACGAATGAAGCCTCTGACGACCGCACAGAGCAAGAGCTGGGTACCATTGCGCTTAACTTGTGTCTCCTCGTAGCTAAACTGGGGATTCAAACGATGGCGGGGGAGTCAGGGAAGGGATAAGGGGGGCAGGGGGAGTCGGGGAAGGGAGAGGGGGGGCGGGGAGAGTGAGGGGGCCAGGGAGAGTGAGAGGGGGCATGGAGAGAAGTGTAGGAAGAGGAGGGGAGGGGGGGGGGTGGAGGCGGGGGGAGGGATGGAGGCAGCGGGAGGTGAGGGAGAGAGAGAAAGAACGAGAGACTGCCACTCTATTTGTGGATGGACGCTAGGGGAGCAATTATATAGTTCACATCCACGTGCCCACACATCCACACACCCACTCCATCATCCTCCCTTATTATTCCACCTCCACTCGTTACATTCCACTGCCTTAACACTTATAATTTCAAGGTATTACGAGTGAAGAAAATAGTCGCGCAGTTGGCACATGCCTATAATCCAACTCCAGCTCACACACACAGCCCCACCCTCCTATACCCCTCCTCCTCTAGACTGACGTCATCGCAGTCTCAACTGAGGGTGCCAGCTATCAAGATCTGCTACCCTCCTCTTACTCCTTGCATCAGTTGCAAGGCAACATATATTGCCACAGTTAAAGACAATTTATTTTGGTTACCACACTCGAATAAAAGACTACATCTCATTACCAAACTCGAAAAAGACCTCTATCATTGCTACACTAGATTATAAAAAAAAAAAAAAACACACACACACACTTATGATTGCCACACTCGAAACACAAACTGTTCTCATTGCCACCCTCGGAAAAAACTCCGCTTTACATAGTCAAGACTTCTACCTTGCATTGCTAGAATAAGAAATATACCTCCACACTGCATTGCCACACTCGAAAATGATCTTTACTTGTCACTGCTAAACTCGAAAAGACCTGCCATTACCTCACGACCAGGACCTCCCACATTACTACAGGTTTTATTTATGGGTACTGTGTCGCATGTTCGGCTCCCCAAGGCCCGATGCTCTTCTTTTGTTTACACCTGACGCGGGTTTATTTTCCGCCTTATAAGACTCCACTTGGGCATGCGCACCACCGTCACCGCATTGCCAGATGCTGCCTTGGGGTTATGTATCTGTTATTTTGGGAGGATCGTGCCTATCAGGATTATCGGAATTTGTTGGTGTTGTGGTTAGCTATTTTCGTAAGTGATGGGATGTTCTTTTGCGTACGAGGTAATTTGTATGCACGTCTAGATTCGAACAACAGTCTTGCCTTAGAGGTGTTATTTCCAAATCGATTAACTAAATATTTATAAAGATATTGTTAGCTTTAAGAAACTGGGTGATATTAAACAATCTCGCGTAAAATAGCATTAATTTCCTTATACAAAATCTTCAATAAAGAAATGGCAACTCCCTTCCTACATGCACAGTCAGTAGAAGATGGATTATTCGCTTGCTGAAGGCCATTGCTTACATGATCTGATAACCGTATGAGCGTTAATATTCATTATTCATCCCTGATAGCTCGGACTGCTTGAGAAGCGATAGTTGTATGCTCGCTCTTTCCGTACCATGATTGCCAACACCGCAGTTGCCAACACCACATATGCCAACACCCGGCTGCCAATATTGCGAATGCCAACACACAAATGCCAACACGAAGTCAGTTAAAAGAAATACACTGCCAAAACAACAAGTATCAACTAAACTGCCAACATGCTATAACCCAAACTACCAACACCATCAAATCCCACACCACATTACTGCTTACACCACAATTGCCAACACCACCACGCCCTCCTCCGACTTGAGTTAATGTGATACTCAAAATCTGACTACCTTGCAAAACCCCCTTGGTAATGAGGTGGTGGTTTGATGTTGTTGTGCTTGATGTTGCAGATTGAGTGACCTTGTGCGAGCCTTAACTACACACCATGCATCACAACACTAGTTCAGACTTAATGGTGTTTATATTTACACACACATAATCTCACTCACATTCTCTCTCTCTCTCTCTCTCTCTCTCTCTCTCTCTCTCTCTCTCTCTCTCTCTCTCTCTCTCTCCCACTGAAACTCCTGAAGAATAAAGCCCAATTTAAGTAGATTTAAGCGCAAAATCTTAGAAACCAGGGAAAATAAACCCTCTGAAATAGCTGAATTATAAAGAGTAGACCTTCCTGCCGACCCCTGCATGAGTAAGAGAAAACAGAGCTGATGGGGATACCGTGAGTCTGCAGGCGAGGGTCAGATTATGAGAGCGAGAGAGAGAGAGAGAGAGAGAGAGAGAGAGAGAGAGAGAGAGAGAGAGAGAGAGAATGGTTAAAACGTGTATATCATAAAAATAACCATATGTATCAGAGTTGCCACTGACTAAGTCTTACTCCCTTCCCTCATGAGTAAGCTAAAATAAAATCGGGTTAGTGACTGTGAACATATCTTTGTATAGTTTCTAATAATACAAGTACTAATCATACCCAATGCTTCATTCAACCTAGAATACCAAGGCATAAAGAGCTCTAAAGATTTTTGCCTTGCGCAAGTTTAATCTATAATAAGGAGTACGGTCTTGATTAAGAAAGAACCTAATAAACCCTACTTCCTAAAGATACTAATATATTTCAGCAAATGGTATTCAGTAACACAAAACGTTTCACGGCGAGAATGCTTAAATATATTATTACCGGTACTATTAAGTCACGGTTAAGTAGAATATATAATTATATATCATCTAATTTCATTATTCAAGGCAAATAATTTCACAGCGATAATGCATAATAATATTGCCGTAAATATAAGTGATCTGCGTTCGAATCCTGGTAAACACATGATATTGCAGGGTAGGCAACTCACAAACCCTCACTTACCCCGCCCACATTAACCCCTTCAGACTCATATGACGCAGAGGTTGCCAGATTAGCAATAAGAAATAGAGTTCTCTCACTCTTATAATTACCTCTCCAAAATTAGTTTTCTGCCCACAGCTAACTCATAGACAACTGCAATAGTTGAAGTAATTAAACTAAAGGTTTCTAAATACCCCTGATGGTAACAAAGGTTTTAAAGTATCCCTAATAGGCTCAAAATTGCGTCATATGTCGGAGAGGGTTAATTGTTCGTGACATGGGCGGAAGTAGAGGCTCAACCCGCATCCTGGTAAATATCCACCCTCACACCCTCTCCTGGATTCAATTAGTGCAGTATTTCCCCTCTCATGTTCATTGTTAGTTGGATAGCATGTTTGTTTTAGTATATTTGCTCTATTGAATCTTATTGTCAACTATACTGTACTCTCATTTAATTGTTGTTGTGTGTTTGTTTGTTTTTACCCTAGCCCGCCCTTTAAGTTTAGATCCGATTATTCTTCATATTCGTATTTACTATATACAACAATTTCCTCTATATGCGTTTTAAGTATACATCAACCTTAACTATTTCTAGATTCCTAACAACGTTCTCTCTCTCTCTCTCTCTCTTAAAGAAAAAATTACCCATGACACAGGAGTAGCTATCTATAAATATCTAAACAATGTATACCCAGACTACCTATTAAACCTGTCAACTGTAAATAACGTAACCTCCAGTATTACAAGGCAACACAATAACCTTTTTGTCCAGAAAGTTCATACAGAAATAGGTACTAGATCTATCTCAGTAAAAGGCCCCAACATTTGGAATGAACTCTCACCTTATGTCAAAGAAGCTAACTCCTTACATACCTGTAAATTAAGACTACATAATATACTTTGTAACAGCAATTGAACAAGATACTACTCTTTCTATTGTTGCTGTCATGATTAGTATTATTATCACTGCTATGTATTTTTATTATAATTATTATTATGTTTATTAATATCATTATTATTAATAATATTATTCCTACTGCCATTACTATTATTTCTCCCCGAACCCTTCTCCCCCCCCCCCCCCCCATCCCCATATCTCACTTCTATAAGATACAGCTGCCTCGGATTATCTTTAAATCCTGATGAGGCTATAATTCCAGGACTCTTAAAGAAAGTCGATGAAGGGCTATAAATAGGACCCACATGGGCCAATCTATATCAACTAATAATGTATTATCCATAATTCATGGTAATGTTCTTATGTTAATAATCCTTTACTATGTATTGTATATATGTTGTCTTGTTTGTACATATTATGTAAGCTGAAAAACCACTAGCTGTGGAAATAAATATTATTATTATTACTATTATTATTATTACTCTCCTGTTCCCCCATCTGTTCCCCCTTTCCATCACCAGGGGTTCTCTCAGCCGTGTGACGCCTTTTCACTCATCCCCAACCATCCACTTCTTCCCTTCAGACTCCCCCCACCCCACACCCCTCTCTGTTAACCCCTTCAGTACTATGACGCCAATTGTTCTTTTATTTCTATTTCAGTTTGCATGAGACGATTATATGCAGCTAAAATACCTTTGTGGGAGTGGAGGCGGTAAGTGAGACAGTTATTTATCCTTGATTTCCATAGGTTAAGTGAAATAATCTAATGTTAGCTAAATTGAAACCCAAACAGTGCCATCGTACTGAAGAGGTTAACTAGGCAAGGCGCTTTTCCTAATCTGAATAAAATTACTTAGGTACTGACAGAGTCAAACGTTTTCTCAAATGTGAGAGGAACAATTTGACCAAATGAACATAAATTTCAAATACATATGATATTTAACTCATATACTGCATGTGTATAAAATAATACAACACTTTCTAACTGTAATCCGTACCCCATCCGTGTTTAGCATCGCTCATCTTATTAATTAATTTGACTCACCTACAAGTCTCTCCTCAATCACCATCAATGGTCTTTAGTGTGATACTTCAGTGATCATATATAGACACATCCTTATCACGTCACTGGCTGTTTTATCCGGGCCTACATCCTGTTTAGTGTTTCTCCTCATAATTAAGTACAGCAAGATGTTGTATGCATTAAGTATAGCAAGATGTTGTATGCATTAAGTATAGCAAGATGTTGTATGCATTAAGTATAGCAAGATGTTGTATGCATAAGTATAGCAAGATGTTGTATGCATTAAGTATAGCAAGATGTTGTATGCATTAAGTATAGCAAGATGGTGTATGCATTAAATATAGCAAGATGTTGTATGCATTAAGTATAGCAAGATGTTGTATGCATTAAGTATAGCAAGATGTTGTATGCATTAAGTATAGCAAGATGTTGTATGCATTAAGTATAGCAAGATGTTGTATGCATTAAGTATAGCAAGATGTTGTATGCATTAAGTATAGCAAGATGTTGTATGCATTAAGTATAGCAAGATGTTGTATGCATTAAGTATAGCAAGATGTTGTATGCATTAAGTATAGCAAGATGTTGTATGCATTAAGTATAGCAAGATGTTGTATGCATTAAGTATAGCAAGATGTTGTATGCATTAAGTATAGCAAGATGTTGTATGCATTAAGTATAGCAAGATGTTGTATGCATTAAGTATAGCAAGATGTTGTATGCATTCATAATAGTACATACTTAATTATGTATCGATTCTTTATAAGTCCTTCGACTGAAAATTATAATACTGTTTAATATTTTTTACTACTTTATAATTTCGAGGAAAATAGGCACTGCACAGTAGTACATTATGTCTGCAAATTTACCTGCATTTTAACTATCGATGTTATATTGGTAAAGTATATTACTCTGATGTGTAGGTGATACACAAAATACTAAGGCCAACAGTCTAAGAAAAGGAAAGGGGATCATTCTTAAACTTCACTCACTGAGGAACACAAATACAGGGAATTTAAGACTGAACTCCTGTCGTTGTTTTAAGATTATGACTCGAGTTCTTCACACCATCCATGTTCCTATTTTGCTCCACTTAATACCTATCCACCACCTCCACCTCCTCTTTCTCCTCGCTCCACCTCCCTCCTCGTGTCCCCTTCTACCTACCCCCGGTCTTCCTCCTCCTCCTCCTCCTCCTCCTCCTCCTCCTCCTCCTCCTCCTCCTTAATTTATATATTTCCTTTTCCTCCCACACATTCCTATTATTCCTAGTTCTCCTTCTTCACTCCGTCCTCCATTTCCACCCCTACCCCTCACCACTCCCCCCCTCCCTCACCTTACCCATAGTCTCTGCTAATGACCCCAGGTGGGCGTGCCCCCCCCCCCCCCCCCCCGGCGGTCCGGTTTCCTCGTTAAGAGACAAATCTGACCCTTTTTCAACCCACTGGGGATTGGCAGAGATTAACTAACTGTCCCAAGTCTAGACACAGGATGTCATATAGTTTCATGTAGTTTTTTTTTTCTGTATGTATGTAAGTAAATTATTGATATATATATATATTACAATATAGACTGGGGGGAAGAAAGCCCAATCATCTTCACCCTTTTGAGTCTCCGTGTATATACATACCTGTATGCAACATTTGTATATCCTGTATTTATACCAACTTAATAAAATAATATAAAAAAAAAAAAAAAAAAAAAATACCCATATTCTTCCCCTCCTACTCTCCCTCCACCCCTGCCCCTCCACTCCCCATTCACTTTAGCCACTCCACCTTCGCGAGTCTGACAAGTGGAGTGCCTCAGACAAGAAAGGTAATGCCTCGTAACACCTTTTGATCACATGGCGATTTATAGCTTTCATTTAAAGGGAGCCCACCTCGCTTTTTTTATTATCTCTCTCTATGTTGGCTATCATTAGACGATTTTATGAAGTTTAGAAAGGATATATGGGTATTAAAAGGGTAAAGACTCTCTCAATCAACCCTCTGACTTTCATATATCCTTCCTAATCTGAATAAAATCGTCTAATAATTACCAGAAAACAAAACAGAAATGCGTATTGGAGCTTGAAAGGGTTAAGGAGACATTATTTATTAAATTTGTATATCATCAAGCATATTTCATCAACCTACTGAAATCTAATATGGGTCGCAATTCTCGGTCGATGGCCTCCTAACAATTCGTCCCATTCGTCCATCACTCGGCCAACCAAACACCATCTATCTAAGGGGGGTCACCGGCTTTTTTTTATGTTTCTTTCATTTTCTCTCTTTCCCTGGCTTGTATCCATTTGGCCCCATTCAGCCCATTGTTTTAAGACGTTTATCCCCATCCAGGTGTCGATTTCTTCCTGGCGAGCGATAGCGAGCCAGCATTGTATGGAGAAATCCGGCTTCGCCGGAGTCATTTTTTTTATCGAAAAATTTACAAATTTAGCTTGCTGTCAAAACTAAAATATATATATGCTGCCTCGCTACCGCTCGCCAGGAAAATATTGACACCTGGATGGGGGTAAATGTCTTAAAACAGTAGGCTGAATAGGGCCGAATGGATATAAGCCAAAGAGAGAGGGAGAGAAAGAGAAAAAAGCGAGGTGGGCTCCCTTAATATCACCCACCAACTTAACGTCATCCACTTCGGTAATTATAATTGCCACATTCTACACCTATTCGATACCATCACGCCCTTATTTAATATATACTGATAATCATTAGACGAGACCATTCAGCTTAGAAAGGAACTATGGGAGTCAAAGAGTTCATTGATATACTTTGTACCGATTTGACTCCTGAAGGTGCATCCCAAGATAAATATAATATCGTTGTATATTTGGCAGAATAAAGTTAGCATGACGCCATCGAATAAAAAGGGTTCACATAATTATTTACTACGAACTACCCCAAATAAACTTAGCCTCCTATGCAGATGACATAACACTCACATGCACACACCATGACCCAAAAAGAGCAACAGATCTCCTTCAACCCTATCTCAACACACTACATGGCTGGTGCATTACAAACAGACTTATTCTAGCCCCAGCCAAATCCACCGCAACCCTGCTCACAAGCTGGACAGGAGAACACGAATACATCCCTCAACTCACCATAAACAACACACCCCTAACACATACACACACACACAAAATCCTAGGAATAACATATGATACTCATATGACATTCAAACAGCACACCACAAACATTAAAAAGAAACTGACACCCAGACTTAACGCCCTCAGGTCACTTGCTCACACAAAATTTGGACACAACAAAGAAACTACCACCACAGTATATAAACAATACATAAGATCAGTGATGGAATACGCAAGTCCAGCCTGGGCGTCTAACCTAGCTGAAACACATCATAAGACCTTACAGACTATTCAAAACAAAGCCCTGCAGATCATTACAGGCTGCACAGCTACTGCACCCACAGATCACCTACATCAAGAAACCAAAATCCTCAAAGTCAAAGACCATCTGGACATGAGAGACACTCAATTCCTGGCAGCAGCCTCCACGAACCAAGACCACCCACTAAACTACATGGCAACACACCCACAGACACCAAGAAATATCAAAACAACACCCAGCACACGGTATCACACACAATTATTGTCCTCTCTCCCTCCCTGCCCACCCCGAACCAACTTCCAGAAGCACATCCATACTCATATCTCTCGCCGATCCATCCACTCACTCACAGACAACACGCAGCTGCATGCACGACCTCCCGAAATCCATCCTTCCGAATCCTCCCTTCCTCGCGAGGACAGAGTCCACCTGGCCAGGCTGAGATGCGACACCATCCAGCTCTCCTGAGCTATCAGAAGATACTGGATGACTCCGTTGTCGACGCCTGCCCGGGATGTAACACAGCACCCCATACCATTAAACACATCATAGAAGACTGCATTTCACACAACCACTTACGCCAACAACACAATCTACACTCAATGAGAGCTCTGTGGGAAAGCCCGATCGTGGCCATGGCCTTCCTCAGGGACTCGGGGCTGTTCGGCCAGGCAGCTTAGGGAACAACACCAACAACAACAACAACGAACTATCCTAACACCACTATCAGCCAGACAACTATAAGTGGACCATCTTAACATAACCAACACCCACAAAACTATCCCCGAACGGAACAACACAGCGCGGGACAGGCAACGTAGGGAAATACTTCACAAATCAGTCCCTATAGTTTGTTCCTTATCTTTATGGACCCTCTCATGGCTCGGATTATGGTAGGCTACCCGGTATTAATTATGATAAGATAAAGTTTCGGTAAGATCAACCAACATTACAGTTGGCTGCAAAGGTGTCATGCTTATATTGTTCATTATAGGTCCATAAATATATATTTTCAAATCTTATATACATACATTATAATATACTATTCATATTAAACAATATATATATATATATATATATACATATATTGAGAATATATCACAAATACACGTGAGCCACTAAATGTTTCTAGTCTCTCAGTGGGGATCGAACCATCGACCATCAGAACGATAGCCGACGCTTAATCTGCGACTAGACTGCCGTGGTGTAATTGATTAAGCGTCGGCTATCGTTCTGATGGTCGATGGTTCGATCCCCACTGAGAGACTAGAAACATATACATATATATATATATATATATATATATATATATATATATATATATATATATATATATATATATATATATATATATATATATATATAGAGAGAGAGAGAGAGAGAGAGAGAGAGAGAGAGAGAGAGCGAATGTGTGCGTATGTGACAGAACGAGAGACAACACACACAATATTAACAAGGCCAGTATAAGAGAACCGTGAAGGAGACAGACAGGACCCCAGGACCCCGTCTAACTGGTCCACTCCCCTGTAGTAACCTGACCCGTCCTCACCCCCGTAACCAGCACCCCCCTACACCCACGTCAACCCCTCACATACGCAACCCGGGGTTTTGGGAGGTGACGTCTATGTCTCTCACTTCTATGGTGTGCAACATTGGCCGGGCTATGCCATCATACTAAATAATATCACTTCTAGAATAATCTTATTTATTTATTTCACTCCTAACACCAAACACCTCCCAATTAAATTAATGAAAACATGTGATCCACCCGGGATTCGAACCTGGGTTACCACATAAAGATCTAACTAACTATTACACCATCAAGGCAGTTAAAAATTAAGTACATAACTACGATTTTATATCCAATTATCGAATACTGGATATCCATCTAATCATGTACTCAGACCCAACTGCACACTGAATAGCGTTATCTTTTAAGTATAACATGACAAGTATATAAAGTACGGTACCGTCAAATGAAGCTACCACTCGTAGCTTTACCTCGAAGCAGACAAGACTGCTTTTGCTAAAAGAATGACATATATACAACCTTTGATGCCCATAAATTAATGTTTACATAAGTTCTAATTTCAATATATCGCATATATAATTACAATACCTAGACAATTTAGTATATACTGTACTACACATTTAAATATTTGTTCTCGTTGGATTATATACAATGTGGAAATTATATTTACAATTCAAATTGCACAGGAAACTCACTATAATATTCCAATAACATGATTATTCTAAGCACCGGTATATGAACAGAACAAAAAATATTACATATACCAATAATAAACTTTACATTAAATAACACTGTCGGGTCTGTCAGTTGTTTGACATAGACATGGACAATTATATTTAAGGAAAACAAAATACATATAGCCTAGAACCTTGTGGCATAATCGTTCTCAACATTGTAGTCATAGTAAAAACCTCTTCACATTTTCAATTCAACCTCCAATTTTTGAAGAATTCCAGATATAATGTTGTTGTATCACTTTTATAAATAGTTGTCAGTAAATCTACGTATAGCACACGTCGTGACTTGCTCTCTCACATTTCTCAATATAGCATATGATAATATGCACATACACACACATAAACACGTCGCGGCTTGGTTCTACATTAAGCAACGTATCACATGATGCACCACACACACACACATGTTGCACTAAACGCTCCACCCACACCTATGATTCTAACCCCACCCCTCCCGCCCACATCCCCCTACCCCCTTCCATCCCCACCCCGCCCATAAACACGCCCACCCACGCACTACCTTCCCGCCCTACTAATGAGCAACTCTGTGAACCACCACACTTCACTGGAAACATCAATATTTTAAAAATTTCAGTCACTTCAATGTTTACCTTAGCACTTTAATGGGGTCAATATACTAGAGCTGTAGGATAAGAAGGGCATTAGTTTACCACAGTAACAATTGAGGCACTAAGGCACTAAAGGCGGTATTCATAAACAATGATTTCCCTTCGCAGAGCCGTTAATGGACGAAATAACTTGAAAAATGACGTTAGCTTGAGTAATACGAGTGTTAATCCGTATAATCTCTGTAAACAACACTCATTCCCAAAATATTCGATCGATATTAGGCGATGCGAAGGGAAAGATTTGTTTAAGAATACCACCCAATTGATCCTTGGGGTGCAGTCAATAATATGAAAACAGCGCTAGACCCTCCCATTCACAGCTGTCACTAGGATTCTATAGGGGTGCCAGTCAATCAGATGGTAAATTGTACCGTAGGTTTTGAAGAGGCACTACTTTTTTCACATTCACAGCTGTGGCACTATGATCCTACATGTGCCAGTCAATCAGGTGTGAGGAGGGCCGCTGCCACATACAAACTGAGAGAGTGAGAGGGAAGGAGGAACTGGTAGAAGAATCCTGTGTGTGTGTGTGTGTGTGTGTGTGTGTGTGTGTGTGTGTGTGTGTGTGTGTGTGTGTGTGTGTGTGTGTAGTATACCCTCCTCACCCTACCCTACCCTACTCTGACCCACCCTACTCAATGTGGTGTAAGGTTAGGGTTGGCGGGAGGAGGGTGGGTGGGGAAAGTGCCCTAATGAATGGCAGCTCTGTTCCATAGCCACACTAAGTTATGGCGGGACGTTCTCCTTTATGACTATAACACTGTCATAACTAGAATCCTGTTACGATCATTGCACTACTTTAAATTATTCACTGTAGCACTTACGTAACTATGGTCTTGTTATGATCATGCCACTGTTTACATTTAATCACCGTACGTGGCACTGTCGTATATATGACTTTATTAAGAATATAATTAACTTCAGTACGACCTTTTAATAATCACGGCAAAAACAATATCACTAAAATACTAAATGTGGCCAAATTATGCCCAGAACACTGATTTCACTATTAACATCCATTGCGGCACTATCGTACTAATGAACCTCTTACGATATGGTAACGTCTAAATTAAATCCATGTTATGTACTGACTCGGCACCAGCACAACTTTGATCATGACACTGACCTTGATATAGTACTAACTCCTCCAGCACCCCTCACCACCACCACCACCACAACATACTCTACATGCCTCACGTTACTGACCCCCTCGGTAGTGTGGTAGCATGTGTGGTGGACGGTTGGTATGTTGGTGGTATGTTAGAAATGTTGGGGTTATGTGGTACTACTGTTCGGGTTGAGATATAGGGGAAGGGAATGCGTGGTAGCGTAATATAGCAGTAGAAAGGGTATGGTACGGTGATGGTGATATGTTTATGGTATATTAGTAATGAAAGGGTTTTTTAAGATGCCATTTTTTATATTTAGATCAAGGGATGAGGGAACTTGGCCCTTTTTACCCTGGTCTGGTTGAAGTATAGGGGTAGGGTTTGTGCGGTAGCGCAATATAACAGTATAATTGGTATGGTAATGTGCAGGGGATATGTTTAAGGTATAATGGTAATCATAGAGGTTATATAAAACTGTTTTATTTGGGGCACAGGGGTAGAGGTTGTGTGGTAGTGTGGTACAACAATAGAATGGGTATAGTAAGGTGAAGCTGATATGCTTACGGTATAACAGTAATCATACCCCATACAATACTGTCCTGGTTAAAGTACAGTATAGGGGTAGAGGTTGTGTGGTAGTGTGGTATTGAGTGGATATGGTAGGGTACGAATGGTATGCTTAGGGTTGATGATAATTACAGTGATTACACGGTTTGGTTGTGATTGGAGATTAGTGGTGGAGACTGTGTGGTAGTGAGGTATGGTTGATGTGTGGTGGGTATGGTAGAAACTCGAACTGTTATGGTTAGAGTGTTGTGGTAGTGTGGTATAACAGTTGTGATGATGTGGTCGTTCGTAATTGCAAGGAATAGGTGCTGCAAGTGTTGGGGTAGTTCCACTTCTGGAACTACACGATACTGATGTGGTGTAGCAATGTTATGGCGACGGTATGGTAATAAGGGTAGGGGTAAGGCACTGGCGAGATAAGATTACGATAGTAGAGGTTAAGTGATGGTAGGGATTGTGTAAGACAGTCGTGTTGGGTGATAAACAAAAAGACAGGGAATGCATAAAGACAAGAAGAGAGATGGGGAGAAGCACCAGGAGAAATAATATAAAGAAAAAACATAAAATAAGATATTGTTTATGAAGTCAAGTAAGACAGATTGAAAGAAAAATCATATGATCAGGAGTGGAGATCCAAGCCTAGCGAATAACAATAGAGCTAAGGAAGACAAGAGTGAACAATAAAAGACAATGATTACGAAACCAAGGAAGATAACTAAGAAAACAATAATAAGATGACAGGGATAAAACAGAAGAAGGATAGCTAGGAAGAAAAATAAGAAAAACAGGATTAAAGAAAAAAGGAAGATAGCTAGGAAGAACTAATAAAATGATAGGGAGTACAAAGAAAAAGGAAGATAGCTATGAAGAAATATTAAGATGATAGGGAATACAAAGAAGAAAGATAGCTAGGAAGAAAATAAGATGACAGTGATTAAAAGAAGAAGAAGGAAGATGGCTAGGAAGTAGAACGAGAGAAGACAGGTGGAGAGACAAGCCTAGAAAATATCAATAGAGCTAAGGAAGACAAGAGTGAACAATACAAGACAAGGAAGACAATAAAACCACAGGGATAAAACATGAAGATAGCTAGGAAGTAGAACGAGAAGACAGAAGGTGGAGAGACAGGCCAGAGTGGATTGAGGTGACAAGAAACCTGAGATTGTGGTCACTGGATTGTAGGGTGGGTGGTGAGAACGCGTATAGTGTGGACCTGATGTGGAAGATTACAGGATAGGGAGGTGGCATTGAGCGTTGATATAATGTGGAAGGCTTACGGGACAAGAAGGCTCAAGGGAAGGTATGAGATTAAGGAATGCATGTGGAGGGGAGGTGGCATTGAGCGTTGATATAATGTGGAAGGCTACGGGATAAGAAGGCTGAAGGAAAGGCGAGAGACTAAGAAATGTAGACCTAAAGTGGAAGACTACATGACAAGAACGGTAGAGGAAAAGTGGAAAATTCAGAGGTGATGGCCTAAATTGGAAGCCAAAAATCTGGGCGAAAGAAGGGTGGAAGATTAAAAAGTGTAGGCCTTAAGTGGACGACTGCAGGGAAAGAGGGGTTGTTTGAAGGTGTAAGATTTAAGGAAATTATCGTACACTGAATGAAAAGGAACAATTGTTTTAATAACTATACAGTAGAGATGGGAGAATAAAATGAGAGTATAGGAATGATCGATATGAACCGAATGAAATATTAGCAAAGTTTACAAGTATAGGATCATAAAAGGGATCCCAGTAACAGTAAAATGAAGATGAAATACAAACAAGTACTTATCTCTTTTTGAAAGTTGACGTGTGGGAAATGTATACGGTTACCAAGGAAAGGTAGGTTATTAATGAAGATTACAAGGAATTATGGGTGAATGGGGAAGGCTGTATATTGTAGATTTGAGGGTGTATAATGTAGAGTAGATGAATACGAATATTATATAAATGAAAGGAGAGTAGCTGAGAGGGTGTTCATTGGATAAGTGTAAAGTGTATGAGTAAGGAAATAGGGTTGGGTGAATGAGAGTGCAGGGTGGATGAGTACAGGAGTAAAGTGAATGGATGAGTGTAGTACAAAGGAGTACAACGGAAATCAAGCAACAACAGGTCCAGCGACCTCTCAAGGCTGCTTGCCCTCCAAAACACTGGTGGTTAAGTGTCCAAACAGTAGCTTAGGGTGGGTAAGAGAAAAATGGAAAGGCAAGACTGGCCTGGGACAAAATATGTCCGTGGCAGGTGTATGCGTTGGGAATTAGGGTTGGGTGAAAAGGAGTGTAGGGTGGATGAGTACAGGAGTAAAGTGAATATAAAATAAATGTATTGGAAAATGTGGGGGGAAATAAGGGAAGGGATGGGGGGTAAGGGGAACCAGACACCAATATGAGGTCTGTAGCCTCTAGACTGACTGGAGCTTGCATGTGGAACCCTCATGATGATGATGGTGGTGGTGGTGCATCGTCCACACCTTTATTGATCCGCACACCACCACCACCACCATCTTACCTGCACACAGTATTAAGGATAATATGTCAATATTATATAGTATCCTTTATTGATCCAACTACCACCACCAACATCTTACCTGCACACTAGGTCGTTTTATTGGTGCCCCTTCTTCTTCATGTTTAGCTCCATTAGTTTTCAAAATTTAAGACTTTTGACCCATTAGTTTAGCGATTTTAAGACCTTTCGCCCCATTTGTGTCTCAATGTTAAGAATTTCTGTGTCAAGTAGGTGTCGATATTTTCCTGGCGACCGATAGCGAGCCTGTAATTTTAAAAGGAACCGGCCTTCGGCCGAGACATTTTTCTATCGAAAAATGTACACATTCATCTCGAAAGAAGGTCTTGGATTTTTTTTTGTATAACCTTGATGGAGGTCTGAGGAGAAAACTAAAAACATAATAAAAAAAAATGCATAAATGAGCAACTAAATACGCCCATCCCCCCTTAAAGGATACTATGTCATAATTGGGTTGCATCTTTATCCACACAATCAGCATCAGCAGCAGCACCAGCATTAAATTGTACACACCTATATAGAGCCAGTATATTTTCATTGGAATGCCTTATCAACGGTCTCAACATCTTGCGTTCTATTTATTATATACTGATTACCAGAATCATATAAAATAATATCCAACATAAGACACATCAATATTTTTTCTAGCAAAATTGCTAACACTCAACAACATCACTCTTGCTATTTTGATTGCCTCCTTTCGTGTATACATTCACTACAAAAGCCATAGTCTCTACGAACGCTAACGTAACATCACTATTAATCAAATATATTTTATGAAACCTAGAATGAACACACAACCAGAAGTATAAGCATAAACTTCACAACAAGAATCATTAAACCATCCCCACTATCAACATCAACAACACGGTCACCATAGCAACCATTTCACCCAGACTCAACATCACCACAAGTATGATAACCATGCTCCAGCAAATAGAAGATAACACTAATCAGTTAGGTATATAACCTTTAGTTATATGAACTTAATGTAATTAAATGTTACTTAGTTCAGAATAGTCTTCTCATGCTCCTAAAACCTATCTTAGACGTAACAAACAAAAGTTCTTCAATCAAGGAAATTATGCCGAAAAACATGGCAACAATTTTACTATACAGCTGCATGATTGATATATATATATATATATATATATATATATATATATATATATATATATATATACATACCGTATATACCGGTATATATATTATAATATTTATATAGATATATATATAGTGCGTAATAAAGATACAGTGATATACCCCTCCCCCTCTCTCTCTCTCTACGTTTACTGCTAAAACTAAAAGCGCATGGAATACAAGGCGGTGTGTTGAAATGGATAGATAATTGGCTCAGCGACAGAAAGCAAAGAGTAGTCATAAACGGTAAGGCATCTAATTGGACCAATGTAAGTAGCGGGGTACCCCAGGGATCGGTACTAGGACCAATTCTCTTTCTAATTTACATCAACGACATAGATGAGGGTCTCACCTGTACAATCTCAAAATTTGCTGACGATACAAAATATGCAAATAGTGTACTCTCAAAAGAACAAGTTGACGATATGCAACACAATCTAGATAAATTGTCATGTTGGGCCCAAATTTGGCAAATGAGTTTCAATGCGGATAAATGTAAAGTACTACATATCGGATACCTAAATGAGAAAGCAAACTATTCGATGAATGGCACTCAGCTTAAGAATGTAAACAGAGAAACCGATCGGGGAGTAACAATATCGAGTAACCTAATACCGAGTCAACAATGTTCAGAAGTTGTTAAGGCAAACAAAATAATTGGCTTTATAGGCAGGTCATTTGAGCATAAATCCAAAGAAGTTATCCTAACCCTTTACAATTCCTTAGTCCACCCTCTTCTGGAATACTGCGTTCAATCCTGGTGCCCTTATTACCAAAAACATATAAACAAGCTAGAACGAGTTCAACGTAGAGTTACCAAAATGATACCTAGCCTAAAGAACAAACCATACGAAGAGCGTCTTAGAGAATTAAATCTATTTCCTTTAACCCAGCGCAGATTAAGAGGTGACTTAATTCAAGTGTTCAAAATCATCAAAGGCATCGACAATATGAACTGTAGTAAGTACTTCACTATCGACCAATCTAATTACACGCGGGGAAACAACGGTTGCAAAATTATTGGTAAATCTTTTAACTCACACGAATCTAAGAATTTCTTCTTCAATCGAGTTGTCAACTTGTGGAATGGGCTTCCCCGAAACGTTATAGACTGCATCACCGTTGATTCATTTAAACTCCGCCTAGACAAATATCTCGCATCAAACCCGCGACTGACTGCGTTTGTAAATGAATAACTTTATTTTATCCCCCCCTCAGTTACTAACCCATCTGTCCCCTACTAACTTCCTAATCCTGCCACGGACATTAGTTCCAGGGCAGTAATTCCCTTTCCAATGTTCCCTTACCCACTCTAAACCACTGTTTGGACACTTGATCCTCAGTGTTTTGGAGGACAAGCAACCTAGAAGAGTCACTAGATCTGTTGTTGCTTGATTTCCTTTGTACTCCTTTGTACTCTAATATATATATATATATATATAATGCCTCAGTCTAACACAGGTGGACAAACATCTGTGTTTGGGGTAACCAACATACCACTTCCTCTCACCTTTACTCTCTCAGGCTCCCACAGTGTTTTTTTTTTTTTTGGCGTTAATTACTACAACGAACATGCTGGGTGAAGGTGGGGGTGGGGTGGGAGGGTGGAGAGAGCAGGGGGTGGGAAGGCAGGGTAAAGGGCAGATAGTGGTGGGGGGGGGGGGGGGGAGAAAATTAAAAGGGAGGGGAGAGGGCGACGATTCGATGCTATTCCCGTGTCTCACCTCGTGTACCCAGTCAATGTCCAACACCTGCAATGTTTCCTCTAACATCATCACTTTCACTTATCGTGGACTCCAGATGTCATTTTTAAGAACCAATTGAACTCAATGTGTAAGGTAGCTTATAATCTAAAATATGCACTATAACTCTATAGTTGGGTTAGAACTGAACTGGTCTGAATGAAGAACATAATAACATAGGTACGAATCCAGGTAAAGATGGAGATTGTGAAGTGGAGAAACAAGTAACAGCACAGAAATAAAAACTGTATCGAGTAAGACAATGGGATAGACAAGGAAGAACACACCTTTTCCCTCTTTCATAGCTAGTAAAAGTAAGCAAATAAGGAAGGAAGGAAGGAAGGAAGGAAGAGAGTGAGGGCAAGCGTATCATCACATGGTACAGTTGGTAGCTATGCCAGCCTCCTCCACTTCTTTCTGTCTACTCCTTCCACCTTTCCTTTCCTCCCCTTCCACTCTTCTTCCTAGTCCATCACCACATGTCCTCCCCCCCCCCCTACTCCACCTTTCCTTTCCTCCACTCCTCCCCCCCCCTACTCCACCTTTCCTTTCCTCCACTCCTCCCCCCCCTACCCTTCCACATCCATCACCAAACATCCTCCCCTTATATTCTCGCGCTCAATCACACCCACCACACGCTTCCACTAGCCTCGCAACGGAGCAAATTATATTTCACTCCTTATTATATTCACGGCATTCCTACCATCGTCAAAAACATATATTTATAATGACACATCAAGAACTTCGATAATTGCTCGTTTACTCTCATTTTCTAGACCACTCTCTCATTATAATTTTCTACTTCCAATCTATATAATCTCTGTATCATTTCTATATAATTTTCTACTTCCAATCTATATAATCTCCGTATCATTTCTATATAATTTTCAACTTCCAATCTATATAATCTCCGTATCATTTCTATATAATTTTCTACTTCCAATCTATATAATCTCCGTATCATTTCTATATAATTTTCTACTTCCAATCTATATAATCTCCGTATCATTTCTATATAATTTTCTACTTTCAATCTATATAATCTCCGTATCATTTATATTATCAAACCTGAACATTTAGCGTCAGTTCAATATCATAATTATACGCCATAATAAACCAGGTACTACTATCATGCTAAAAAAAATGCCCCTAGCTCCCATCACTACCTGTCACTTGCCATCAACATAATACGTACTGTGGGGTGAAAGTGAAGGCGGATGGGGCACAAGGCTACAGAGGCTATTAAGGGAGCCCACCTCGCTTTGTTTTCTCTTTCTCTCCCTCTCTCTTTGGCTTGTATCCATTCGGCCCCATTCTGCCTACTGTTTTAAGAAGTTTACCCCCATCCAGGTGTCAATATTTTCCTGGCGAGCGGTAGCGAGCCAGCATATATATATTTGTTTTGACAAGCTAAATTTGTACATTTTTCGATAGAAAAATGTCTCCGGCGAAGCCAGATTTCTCCATAAAATGCTGGCTCGCTATCGCTCGCCAGGAAGAAATCGACACCTGGATGGGGATAAACGTCTTAAAACAGCTGGCTGAATGGGGCCGAATGGATACAACCCCCCTTAACAGAGCATAGAAGGCAGTGTTGAATTGGGTCCGGGGAATAATAGACACTCCATATTGTTATTCTACATACTATAGTCTCTTCAAATTAACTTGGCAGCTTAATCCTTAGGTTACTGGGGCTATTCACAGGGCATACAATACATTACAGTGTTGATTCTCTGTTGAATAGAGTACTAGAGACACCATATTGTTAGGCTACTCACAAACATACATACTCGTACTTGCATATCAAATTTAATATGTTTTAATAACAAAGTCAATACTAATACTGGATTATAGGAGTAACTTTACATGTTATTAAATACATTAATATCAAATGTTATACGAATTGCCCGAATCGCCCAAATGATCTTAGTGAAAAATTGCCCCCGATACCTGAATGTTGAAGGATCTGAGGACACAAATCACCAGGACAGGTAGTATACAGGTAGTCGACCCTGAGACCCAAGTACACAGGTGACAACAGTACTACCTCTACTTTCTCTCTCTCTCTCTCTCACCCTTGTAGGTTACTTAGTCAAGGTTGGTAATCATAAACTGGTATGTAGCTCTTGAATGTGCTCGTACCAAAAGGACGAGTATCCTTTGAATGCCAGTGAAGTTTGTATTAGTAGTGGTACACAGCCACTCCTAAGGATCCATATGCCGCTTAATACTCTACACACTTATCTACATACTGTGCAATACGTGGCAGACCATATGAGACACTAATACATTAATCAGCATAGAGGAAATAGACTTATAGTCGGGTTTATTTCAGCTGACGGTAAATTGAATCCTTTGGTATCTGATTTATCGGTACTTAATGGAAAAATGTGAAACTACTATATCTCTGCGCCGTATTAATGCCAAGTTCTCATAATTAACAACACAATTCGCTACACAATCGACGTAATAGCTGAGTAACCAGGAGTGTAACATGGCAAATTACCGTCAGCTGGAAGAAAATAGACTATAGTGAAGCCAGAGGTAGCAGAGGACGAGCAGTTGTGTGTGCCAAAATATAGACATGACGTATATATGTTGGGCATGGAGGGTATAACAGGGCAGACTTGGGGCAATCCACCCATACCTGTGCCACGCCTTGCTGAAGGAAGAAGAGGGAAAGGGAAA
>CM064551.1:22888782-22918782 GCA_032716605.1 Paralithodes platypus | reverse complement strand
CAGCTGCTTCAACACAGGGGGTGCTGGGTACCACTGGAAGCACCGTTTACAACTACAAACACTCACTATGTACCCAACTTCCGTTCTCTAAATCACTATCTAGCACAATACCTCAAAACCCTAGAATGTGTATTCATCGAATAATTCTAACTGGACTAAAACTGACTTGAATGCTAAAGTAAATATTCAATAATTTTCTCGTGGTGGCAACATTGCCTAATGGGTGGGTGGAGTGGGATTCACACCATCTGGCAACAGTGTATATGCTAATGTTTTACCTAGTGCTAAAAAGGCCAAGTTTCACTCTCATGTGGTAGACAAAAACATTATGGATTTTGTATTTTGATTTCTTTGCAAAGCAGTTTGTTTTCATGTGTTTAACATTTATAAAACGTGGCAAACTATTATTGGAATTTTTCAGTATCATGTTTTTCTTGCAGAATGACAATAGTTTAATTGCTGAATATGAAAGATGGTGACTCATATCTAATGAAGGAGCTAACATGGCTAAAGCTTAACCAAGCTGCTACTATAGTGGGCATGCCAGTCAGAGGGTCAAGGTCAAAGGAGAAAGAGTTTGTAGAAAGAAAACGTGCTGTTCAAGTAGCCACAGATAATTTAGATGGTATACTTAAGTAGAACTGAGAAAACCTCTTGCATTTCAAGGATGAATATACTGAGTAATGACAAACCACTATATAATATACACATCCATGTGATTATTACTATTTTCCCTACAAAGTATATAATTACTAATTAATAGTAATGGATATACAGTATAATGTTCTTCATACTAAATAGTCTCACTAAGTTCCACCCTTCATCTAAAGCTAATCTGTTATAGGACTTCTGCACATAGCTTCATACTAAAACAAATTTAAATCTCCCTTGTATATTCTCAACTCTCACACAGGTATGATTTAACATTATAATCCCCTATAAGATGATTTAGGTAAATTAATCTCCATACAGTATTATCTTCGCACGTAACAGAACTTATAAATAAATCTTTAGAATCTTATTACAGGTGATTGGTTTATAACTTGTAGGCTACTCAATCAAAGCAATCTACCTTCAGTGCAATTTAGTTACTTTCTTCGAGCTTTGTGTTATGGGCAAGAACCTTAAGTACATATTGCTTTTACTTGATAAAAAACGCCTCCTCCCTCTAATCGTGCCAACTCTGCCATTAACTTAGTGTGCATTTATGTTACTATGCTTACATATTCTGTTTCGGGTTTATGGAGTAACATCTCATATACTAAAAAAAAAAATCCCTGTATCTTAACTTTTATAGGAGTAATTAATTTCTTATAATCTCCCTTGTATATTCTCCACTCTCACACAGCTAATACCTAACATTATAATTCCCTGCAAGATGGCTAAGGTAAACAAATCTCCACACAGTATTATCTTTGCACGTAACAAAGCTTATACTGTTACATAAAACTGTATATCCTTAGAATCTTTCATAATTTTGTCTAAGACCTAATCTAAAACTCTGCCTTACTTTACCTGATCTTACAACTAAACTAGACCCTTTTTGCTAGACCCTGTAGTCTATTCAATATAATTAGGTCAGATATCTGGACTCTTAACCTTTCACTTACGAGAAATCGTGCTGACATATTTATCACGGGGAAGAGTCAACCAGGAAAGAGGTGTGGAGATTTACATCCCATTTGCTCTAACCGTTTTGAGTTACAAGAGGTTAGGAGTCAAGATTAATGGCCTACATATAGTTAAAAGACTAACTCACTTCACCACTTCACCATATTCTTGATATGCCCTACTCTTTCTCACATTTATCATGTTCTAATGTATCGTCTTAGTAATTTACATTTTTTATGATCAGTAACTAAGTATGACCAAATCATCGGATGGCAGCTACAGTATCTTCATTCTTATTACAAATACCATGCCACGGCTGTGGGCCTTTGGTTGGTAGCGCGTCTGACTGTTGATCAAAGGGTCGGGAGTTCGATCCCACCCCACGTCATTGGTAGATGTCAAGAGTTTGGACACTCAGGTCTAGCGATTCGTGGCAAATATACTGTAAAGTCCCTGTAACAAGGGCACACCCTAGCCCTGTCAATCAAGGGATCCTGGGAGTGTACGGTGTTAAAATCTGCATCATCAATATCAGCATCATTCCAAATACACATTTGGTATTGATAAATACGTTCAATGTAATTTTAATCAAGTTGCTAAACTTATTTACCCTAATTCTATTCCCTTCACACAATGTAACGTAAATTATAAAGTTGAAAATTTTCTTGATATAAATATAGAGATTGTTAATGAACAGTGCCCACTTAAAGTATATCACAAAGTTGATGATTTTAATTTTAACGTAATAAACTTTCCTTTCCCTAGTAGTAATATCGATAGTAAAATAACTTATAATTGTTTTTATTCCCAATTAATAAGATTTTGTAAAATCTGCACTAAAGTAGATGACTTTTGAGCTAGAGCTAGGTTACTATACAGACTCTTAGTGGACAGAGGTTTTGAGGCAAGTAAATTGTTCCATAAATTTAATCCTTTTAGGGTCAATTATTGTGACTGTATTCTAAAATTTGACATCAATAATTTTAATCAAGCATTTTTAACTTGAAGTTTCTTGTATAACCTCTGCTTACTTTTTGTCTGTATTTATTGTTTTTTGTCTGTATTTATTGTTTATCTTTTTCTTTTTCTATTATTAATATTAATATTGATGATTTTTTAAATTTATTGTTCTTGTTAAAAGAGTACTCTTTGTTTAAATCTGTTGTTACTTCATATTTTGCAATTATTTGTCTTTATATTATATGTATTCATTGTCGATAGTATCAATTGCTTACTTTTGCGATTTCCTTAGTTTATTTGTGCTATAAATGTAGGTTATTTGTAGGGTAGTTATTGATAGGGGTCACTTGAGGCATGCTATGCTTACAGGTACCTACCCGATAGCACTATCGTTAGTGAGTGCTGTACTGTATTTTATATATTATTTTGTAATAGTATAGATATCTTATCAATATTTGTATTTTGTACTATTGTTAATGTCTTGTCATGTTGCAAATTTGATTTTAAATAATATTTTGACATTTAACATGTAGTTTCTTTATTCATGCAGAGTTTAGTAAAATTTGCCAGAACGTCCCGGACTTCCCAAACTTGACTACTTCCTTTAACGTGACGATAGTGCGTTGTTATATGTGCGATTAGTTTGCTTGGGAAACAGATTAACTTGCTCATGTAGTAATGTACACCCTATGTGGTGGATTGAGTTATTTTATTTAATAATTTTCATTTTAGTAAGCGTTGTTTTTACATAGCGATTTTTATAATTTAATTTGACTTTATATTGTCCTTGTCCCAATTTTGGTTTGTTTAGTTTGCAAGTTTTACATTTTAATTGATATCTTAATTCAACTCTCACAATCATCTTGAACTTTAGCATATGCATTAGAAGGTTACTGTTTCCAACCTTTCAACTGTCTATTTGCTTTTATATTTGCAAAAGTTCCTCTTCTTGCAAGTTACTGTCAGATCAACAGAGTAGATTTTTTGAGTGATGATCTACTGTCTATCTTCTGTCATACTCTTCAAATTCTTGATCATGCCCCTTAAGTAAGACATTTGCTCTTGTTCAGCCATTTAGTTTTCTTATTACAATTATTGCACAATCATTCCCTCTATTATCATGTTTACATTTATTTTGAATGTCCAATTATTCTAGATGTTAGATAAGCTAGAACTATACAGCAACTTGATACTCTAAACATACAACAAAGTTTTTTATTTTCCAATTCTGCACCTTCTATCCATCCTTATTTTCCTACTCTAGGATGATGTGAATGGAATATATTCATAATTTTATCAGATAAGAACATTTCCATTTCCAAACACCACTATACAGTATATGTATTTCTATTAAATACCCTTTCTGCTAATAGTGTTTCCAAACCTCTGAAGCAGATACATACACACAAACAAATATGCTTTTATCCGTACTGTTGTGTATTCAATCACTCACCTAAACAATATACTTTCCTCTCATTCTATATTGCTGGATTGTGCACAACCTCTTCCGTTTTAAGCTTGCATTCTTACCAAACAATTAGCAAAACAACTTCCTGATTTTCAGAAAAAAATATTTTTTATGACAAATGAACAATAAGAGTAACTCATTCTTCAGTCATTGTGCCACAATTATCATGCATCCATCACCCTACAATCCATATCTTCCCCCTTCACATTTCGCTAGCAGCAACCACCTACTATACTCTGTTCTTTTCCAGCTGACAGTAAATTGCTATGTCTTCTTGTTTACTGGGCTATTGCGAAGAATTTGTTGCAAAATATGTCGCTAACTGTGAAAACTTGGTATAAATATGACAAAAAGACAAGTTAGTATTATATTTATGCATCAAGTATTGAGAAATCAGCTGCGAAGAGATTAAATTTATCATCAGCTGGAAAAAAACAGACTATAGCCAAGTGGCTTGTAAACTCTACTTGCATCCAGCCTACTATAAAATTATCTCAGTCCTGTTTATTCAAACTATTAATACAGTATTGTTACTCCTAGTTTTCTAGACCATGTAACAGCTTACTGTACATTAAAATCACCATCCACATCTCAGTACAGAAGTGCTTGGCATGTATGATCTCTTGAATATGATGATGCCAATTTTCCTGTAAAACTGACAATGCTAAATTGATTTTAGGCAAATTAAGAATGATCCATAAAAGTTGTTGTTGTTGTTGTTCCCTAAGCTGCCTGGCCGAACAGCCCCGAGTCCCTGAGGAAGGCCATGGCCACGATCGGGCTTTCCCACAGAGCTCTCATTGAGTGTAGGTTGTGTTGTTGGCATAAGTGGTTGTGTGAAATGCAGTCATCTATGATGTGTTTAATGGTATGGGGTGCTGTGTTACATCCCGGGCAGGCGTCGACAACGGAGTCATCCAGTCTCTTCTGATAGCTCAGGAGAGCTGGATGGTGTCCGCATCTCAGCCTGGCCAGGTGGACTCTGTCCTCGCGAGGAAGGGAGGATTCGGAAGGATGGATTTCGGGAGGTCGTGCATGCAGCTGCGTGTTGTCAGTGAGTGGATGGATTGGCGAGAGATATGAGTATGGATGTCCATAAAAGTTAAAAAGAACAATGATATTTTACTCTCTTGATATTAAGGCATCATTCACAAACAAAATAATATCGTCTAATGATATCCAGTTAAATACAAACTGGCATCAACATACTCAACGAGCTTAACCACAAAACAAAACAACCACACAGTACTTACGTAGTCTAGCCCAAGTGCCGCCTCATTGGAGTACTTCTTGAGTACATTTTCTGTGACAGCCAGCTGTGACCGGGACTGATCAATAATATGGTGCAAATCATCCAAGTCTGAATCGGAATCCAGATCGCGTGGTCCGGGGGGTGCCAGACACCGAGGACGACGGTGGTGGGGGGAGCGTCGGCCTCTAGGGTGGTGCTGGGTAGGTGGGGGGGATGCGATGAACCCGGAGAAGGAAGAGGCGCCATCTGAGTCGATGTACTTGCGGTAGTCGTCCCCAAAATCGAGGAGCCGGCGGGCCGCCTCCTGGTCAAGGTCCTCCGAATAGGGTTCGCTCAGGTACTTGTACTCCTGTAGGCAGAGACAATTGTCAAAATTAGGGTTTAACTCAAAGATGAACAGGATGTGCTCGGAACATTATTATATATATTTATTCTATTTGTTTTCATTTGACAGAATGGATAGTAACACCATTTGGTTTGTGTATTTATATCCCTGTAGTCAAAAGAATTTCAGATTTAGGCTTTAACTCATTAGCTTAATTGATTACTTGATGTCCTCTTGTGTATAAGGAAATTGTTCAGATTTAGAGCATAACATCATACTGGCAAACTTAAAACTAAGATTATTTATTTTTCCGTTTCATATACCTGTACCGTTTTGCAAAGCTAGGTTTCATCTGCCATCCTTTCACAACAAACTAAAATAATGGCTGAATATATACCTGTTTGGCATTAGCCTGTATATAATACTGTAGATAGGTTGTTTAATGTATACTCTTAGGTACAGACAATACATACATAAATTGAAAAACTATGCTGATGTGATTTTTACCACCATACACTCCCTGGTCAAGAGCTGGGCTAGGGTGGGTGCCCTGATGATCAGGGACAACAGTGAATAGTTGCCACAGATTGCTAGACCGCGCCGCCACACTGGCTGGCCCGAGACTCGAACCGTCAACCTCACGGTTTACAGGCGAGTGCTCTACCAACCGCGCTACGGCCTGTGGCTTGAAAGACTATGCTCTTTATCTATATAATTCAGGCTATTATCAGGCGATCCAAACAGCCCAATTTTTATCAGACATAAGCCAACTTTGACATCATATTGCTTGAGATTAACTTACTAAGGATCAATGGCCTGTTCAATCAAGGTCATACGAGTACAATATATCTATATACAGTAGTTGTCTTGTTTTCCCCTAATAGTGGCACTCTCTGCCAGCTATTCATAATATTGTTTTGCTAAATCTTCAATGTGTTATTTCCACATAGTGATTTTTATAAGTTCTTTTGGCTTTATATTGTGTGGAACCTGTTTTGGTTTGTTTTACATTCCTATGTGGTGGATTGTGTTCTTATATTTATAAATTATTATTTTGCTTAAGCGTTTTTTCCACATAGCGATTGTGACAAGTTGTTTTGTCTTTTTACTGTGTTTGTCCAAGTTTTGGTTTATTTATTTTGCAAGTTTTAAATTATAATTAATGCATACCAGCAGCTCTCCAAAGTACCCAATCTCAAGCAACTATAATCCCTTCAACAACACTAACTTGAAACGGATCTCAGGCATACTCGGTCAGTGAAACTACGTTCTACAGTATATCAGTATAGTTTAGTCTTTAATTTACCTAATAGCTTTGTTTATTCACTTAACAGTGACTTTTTAAATGGCCTCATATCAAGCAGCCATAATGTATGTATGTATGTATATACATAGGCAGATACCCCATAGGCTAGCTGGGCGTGGCCGACTCGAGACAGAGCCATAATACCTTACATAAAACATTGGTATGCTATCCCTGAAAGTAACTAGGTTTGAATCCCTGAATCCTAGGTCTGCTTGAACTGAATATATTTATAGTTCAGTCATTATTTTTACCTAATCTCCATGGTACCCATTATCTAATATCCATAATACCTTGCATGACCCATTTGTATTCTATGCCTGAAACTAACCTGGTAAAGATCCCAAGTCTATGTTCTACAGTGTATCAAATGTCATTTGCATGTAGTTCAATCTTTTTTCCCACCTAAATGGTGGCTCTCCAAGCTATCAAATTTCTGGCGATCCCAATCCCTTCAAGAAAACTAACCTGGTAAGGATCCCAGGCCTGCTCGGACAGTGAGCTCATGTCCTCATGTGTGTTGTGGCCGTCCTGGTCGCTAGTGCTGCGGGCGGTGTGTAGGGGACTGCGGGAGGGGAGGGCCAGGGGCAGTACGGGGCTGGTGGGGCGGGAAGCATCAGTGGAGTAGTGTCCCAGGCGGGTGTTGGGTGGGGTTCGGGTGGAGGGAGGTGTACGGGGAATCCCCAGCACCGCGCCACAGTCACTCACACACTTCTCCGTGGAGGACGTCATACCCCCGGATCCAGCACGGCACCCTCCTAGGGATAATAGGTAATGTTAGTAATTCTAAAGGATATATGATGTATTAGGTTAAATCAAAGTGTAAAACTTGCAAACTAAACAAACCAAAACTGGGACAAAGACAATATAAAGTCAAATCAACTTATCAAAATCGCTATGTGGAAACAACGCTTACTAAAATAAAATTTATGAAATAAAAGAACACAATCCACCACATAGGGTGTACACTACTACATGAGCAAGTTAATCTGTTTCCCAAGCAAACTAATCACACACATAACAACACACTATCATCACGTTCAAGGAATTAGTCAATTTGGGCAATTTTAGGCATACAGTAGCACAGCACTTGTGAAAAAAACAAAAAAACATTGAATTAGGGCATCTATATAATGAGTTGCACAGAAAATATACAAGACAGAGAAACAATTTTAATAGAAACTATCAATATCTTTATATAATTACTGTACTATCATTAGTGAATTATTTGCAAAACATCTAGTTAAAGCAATGCTGGGAGTCTTAATCTTACATTAATTTATACTCTTAACATTTGATCATACTAAGGGTAAATCCATCTTTAATTCAAAGGGATAAGATGTTTAGATTATTAGAATTCATATTTTATTACTATAATCTATTCTAAAGTGATGTTCAATTACAATGAAGTAGTCAATGTATAATTGTCAATTATAAAGATAAAGAAGATAATGTAGGATTATTGCAGGATCTAAAAAATTTCAGAAGATGCAATTGAGACATATTATATATACATACACTACAGTATATGCCTACCCATTAATTTTTATCTGTCTATCTGTCTCCTGAGTATATTGCAATTATTTTCTCACCTGAGAATGATGAACTCTTGACAACGAGCCTCAGGGAGTGTGAACAAGTGTCTGAACCTGAAGAGTGGGACTTGGAGAGACGGCGGCAGGGGGAGCCATGTATGTTGTCCGAGCCACCAGAGAGGTTGAGTGTGATGCCCTCAGAGCCAGAATCCGTTCGTCTACCCTGAAATTTGCAATAGAGAAATGGGTTAGATCTTATTACAGCTGTACAGTACTATTCTATTTTCTTTCCCGGTTTGTCTGGTTAACTACACTTGATATAATACTGTATATACAGTATATATATATATATATATATATATATATATATATATATATATATATATATATATATATATATACTGTATATATATATATATATATATAAATATATATTATATATATATATATATATACCGGTATATATATATATATATATATATATATATATTTATGTAGTCTATATTTACTTTTCAGTACAAGCCCCAACACTCTGAAGAATATTGTTGCTGAAGGCCATGTAGATACTAGAAATTACAGAGCCACCAGAATACATTTGTCTATCCTTAATATTGTGCGATAGAAAATGGGTCAGATCATAATATCACCATTTTCTTCCAGGTTTTGTCAGGGTGACTATGCAAGAAAGCAAAGGGCCCTACCAGTAACAATAATGTGAAAGCTGCATCAGGTTGGGAATAGTTTATATTAGCGTATTTTAGAATATTTGTTATCATGAGTTCAATATGGATTACAAGTGTACAGTTAGTTCAACAAGTTCCTTACCCCACTCCTTTTTTACACCGCATATCTGGCTACTTGTAATGAGGATTATTCTTTAGCATATTATTATACTGCATACAATTAAACTGGCGTAACTATTCAAAAATAATAATAGCAATCACTTCAAGGCTACAAAAGTTATCCGATGAGCACTATAAATAACATGTGGAGTAGTGGAGCTTCTTGAACCAACTGTACCTGAGCGTACTGAAAACTACTGAAGATACTCACCAGGGAGAGGTTTGATTTCCTACGTGCCCTGGTTTTCCTTCTCCTGAGGGAGGCGGTGTTGCCAGCTGCGGGGGAGAGACGTCCGCTAGCCGTGGAGGTGACGACGGTGGTGGAGCTGGAGAGGGACGTGTTTAAGGTGGCGGAGGTGGAGAGGGAGGTGTTGAGAGTGGTAGAGGGGGAAGCACTGAGAGTGGTGGAGGGAGAGGTATTGAGAGTGGTGGTGGTGGTTTTGGGGGGGCTGCTGCTGGTGGTGGTGGTGGGGGAGGCAGTCTCGGTTGGGCAGATTGTGGTGCTGCTTCCACCGGCGACAGCCTTTGGGGTCATCGGGCCACTGAAATAGAAAAGACAAGTAATTAACTCTGGATTCAGAAATACATAGATCAACTTTAAATTAGGAACATAGAGTATATATATATATAAGCATGCAATTAAGCATAACACTATTAGATAAGAAACAAATCCTGGAATAAAGAAAATATGAAAATATAAATATTGTGAAACAGAAAAACACAACAATTTATCTTACAAAGAGGATAACGTACTATTTTTCATCTAAAATGCAGTCCTCCTTATTCAAAGAAACAGTTTGGGGTTGAATGGCGATGTGTTTGCTGGAATATGCTTCAACAACGCAGGGCTGCTCATGCTTAGTCTCTTTGCAGTTGGGCTGACCATTTATAGTGGGGTTTAGGCTAGAAGATTCAGTGGGGGTCTGATCGGTGTTGGGAGTATCATGAAGGGTATGTCTTGGGATGGAATGATCATGTATGCTCTGATTGGAGCTGGAATGATTATATATGTTTTGATCTGGGCTGGAATTAATCTGATTAAGGGTGTTCTGATCAGGACTGGAAATATTATGAGTGGTACGATTAGAGGTGGAATGATCGTGAATATTCAGATCAGGGTTGGAATGATCTTGAATACATTGATCAGGGGTGGAGCGATGAAATGTGCTATGATCAAGACTGGAATGATCAAGTGTGTTAAGAGCTGGGGTGATATAATAATGTGGGTTATGATCAGGGCTAGAATGATCAGGAGTGTTAAGAAGATGACTGGAGTGAACATAGCCGATCGGAATAGGAATGGAATGAGCATGGATGTTCTGATCGGGATTGCAATAATTATGGGTGTTTTGACAAGGACTGGAATTATCACAGGAGTTCTGAGAAGGACTGGAATAATCATGGATGTTCTGATCAGAGATGGAATGATCATTGATATAATCATTATTGGTGTTCAGAACAGGACTAGAAATATCATGGGTGTTACGATCATGGCTAGGATGATCTAGGATGTCCTGATCAATGTTGGCATATTCATGGATGTTCTGATCAGGGCTTGAATGCTCACAAATACTCTGACTGGGGCTGGAATGATCATTGATACTCTGATTAATGCTGTAATGTTTGTGGATGTTCTGATCAGGGTTGGAGTGTTCATGAATATTCTGATTATAGTTGCAGTGATCATGGAAGTTAATATCAGGACTGGAACGATCAATGATGTTCTGATTAGTACTGATCTGATCAAGGCTATGGTGATTGTGAATGGTCTGAGGGGTGCTAGATGAATCATGATGGGTCTGATCGGGAAGACTCGGATCGGAAGGAGTATGAACGGGAAACATCTGATGGGTCGGATGGAAAAGGATCTGATGTGTGTGATTGGAAAGGGTTTGATCTGAATGTGTCTGATCGGGAAGAATCTGTTTAGAGTGTATATCGTGGATCTGATTGGAATGTGTGTGATTGGAATGTGGCTGATTGGAATTATGGGTCTGATTGAAATGTGTCTGATGGATGTGATTGGCATATGTTTGATGAGTCTGACTGGAATGTGTCTGATGGGTGTGATTGGAATATGTTTGATGAGTCTGATTGGCATATGTTTGATGAGTCTGATTGGATTGTGTCTGATGGATGTGATTGGAATGTGTTTGATGGGTCTGTTCGGAATATGTCTGATCGGAATGGGTCTGATGGGCCTGATCAGAATGTGTTTGATGGGCCTGATTGGAACATGTTTGATGATTCTGTTCAGCATGTATCAGATCGAAATGGATCTGATCAGAATGTGTCTGATGGGTCTGTTCGGAATGTGTCTGGTGGATCTGATCAGATTGTGTCCGATCGAGATGTGTCTGATGGGTGTGATCGGAATGTGGCTGATGAGTGTGATCGAGATGTGTCTGATGGGTGTGATCGAGATGTGTCTGGTAGGTCTGATCGGAATCTGTCTGATGGGTCTGATCGATATATATTTGATGGGTCTGATCTAAACGTGTCTGATGAGAATTATTGGAATATGGCTGATGGGTGTGATCGGTATGTGTCAGATTGGAATGTGCCTGATCGAAAGGGGTCTGATGGAGGTGATTGGAATGTGTCTGATCATAATGTATCTGATGGGTTTGATCGGGATATGTCTGATGGGCTTGACTGGAATGTATTAGATGAGTATTATTTAAATGAGGGGTCTGATTGGGAAGGGTTTGGCTAGGAAGAATCTGATGAGTTTGATTGATAAATATAGGATAGGTGTGATCGGAATGTGCCTGATTGTCGTGATCGTTTCGAGGCGGTATCTCCACCACCACAATGCTCAAGTAGTTGCTAAGAGCCAACATGGTCCTCCTCTTCCTCTTTGTTTACTTCTTCCTCTTTATCCTCTTGTTCTTGTTCTTCTTCCTCCTCCTCTACTTCTTGCTCCCTTTGTTCTTCCTCCTTCTCCTCTCCCTTTTCCCCCCTTCTCTTCTTCTGTCACCTCTCCCCCACTTCTCCCTCACCCACTTCTTTCTTATCTCCCTCTTCTTCCTCCTCCTCCTCTTTTTTCTCCTCCACTTCTTTCTTCTCTCCCTCTTCTTCCTCCTCCTCCTCTTCTCTCTTCCCTCCCTCCTCTTTCTCTCCTTCGGCTCTCCCCTTTAAGTTGAACCTGGGACCACCACCGCGCCACGAGTTCACTGGCCACCACCCTTCTGCTGGTATCGACTCAAGCCCCGGCATCACGTAGATACTGGCCTAAATAAGATCCCACGTCCTCATTTTAGGTACGTAGGAGTCAGGTCAGGTCAGGTGAAGGTATTGAGGAATAAGCCTTTACAACGGCACCTTGTATCTACTTTTCAAAGAGTGTTGAGAAAGGCGAAGGGGTGTTGGAGAGAGAGGAAGCTGTTGGAGTGACTTTGTGTTAATACTTGATAGTTACGTATAAGTCATCGATAAATCTATACGGTAAATAGTCAAGGTTCGATTGTTATTTTCCTTCGCACTATAGATTCAGAAATACGTTGGGAATCTCATTAAATTTGCTGGAGTTGTATAAAAACTTGATACGTTTACGGCACCGCCATAGCTATGATAAATAAGTAGGAGTCAAGAAACGGGATATTTTCCTTCGCACCATAGTTTCACCAGCACCATTAACACTAGATAGACTTCTACACTAGATAGATCACTAGATGTTGCTGGGGTCTATATTTCTTTATACCCTCGCGTTTAACAAATTAAAAACATTACATAAAGCCAGGATAGATAACAAGACATTCGGGTGCTAATGTACTCCACTACACTACATTTTGTGCAGTGTACTAGTAACAGCATCACAGGCAACAAATGTCTAGCACTTTTCTTTCAGATTAAAATTTGAGCAGCACGTTAATAGGTATAATCACAGCTTTGTATCATACTATGTTTCTGAATGATATAGTTATTTTACGTCACACTAAGAGTACCTGTATAATCATCACGTTCAGACCATCACAACAGGGAAACATAACTTGATGTTATTTCCCTTCACACTATGCATCTGTATCAAAATCCGAGCATCACTATAACCACAACGAGTAACACATAACATTTGGGGCCTTGCGTATAAAAAAAGGTGATGGAATCTTGTGATATGTGTGTTATGTATATAGTTTAGAGATTACTATTCATTATATCCCAAGCACTATGTATGTTAAGTAGCAAGTTCACAGCACCAACACAGCCACACCAGCCAAAAAAATAGTGGCATCCCGTGCATATCAATAAGTGATGCAATCTTGTGATGTTTGTTAAGTTGCAAGATCAAATGTCACCACAGCTCCAACACTGTGTCTGTTAAGTAGCAAGTTCAGAGCACCAACACAGCCACAACAGACAACAACAAATGGCGTTTTTGTGTGTTTTCATTGATGCCGGTACTGGAGAGGTGTGGCGGGGGAGGTGGTGTAACAAAAGCCAAGTGGGTGGCACTGAGGCCGCCGCGGCACTGGCACAGGCTCTGACGAATGGGGTTTCGGTCCGTGGCACTACTGAATTTCGTGGGTTTTCAGGCGACGCACGCAAGTCATCCCCGTCGCCGTTACCGCCACACCTCACTGAGCGGGAGTGTTTGAGGGAGTGTGAGGTGGAGGCTGGGGCTCAAGTGGGTGATATGTGCATGTTGTCAAACTATATTTGTGGATGCTGGTGCCAAAATGGATAATTTTGAATACAAAGTTCAAGAGTGTATATTGTGAATAGGAAAATAATACCACTTAGGTTTAAAAAAAATATATATATCTGCTTGTATCGTCATTCCAAGCAGCAAATGTTTTCATCTTAATAAATTTAATAAAAGGCCGTTTCAGTCACCTTCAACGCTCTCTCTCACTCTCTCTCTTTCTTGTCAAGGAAAAACTGATGCTAGTAATTGACCAGACTGCAGCTGCTAATGTGAAGTGTCCCATGAATAATCAGACATCCACGAACATATTATTCGTGCAAACCCTTATCGGGCGAAATATTTTGCATTCGATTGCATACAATGTGGTTGACGAGGAAGGTTAAGGAATGTGTCAGTGGTTGCATCAAGGACACGGTGAATAGCCTATGAACAAGGAGTCTCTGTGTGTGTGTGTGTGTGTGTGTGTGTGTGTGTGTGTGTGTGTGTGTGTGTGTGTGTGTGTGTGTGTGTGTGTGTGTGTGTGTGTGTGTGTGTGTGTGTGTGTGTGTGTGTGTGTGCGTAGTGATAGTGTCTCTCTGCGTGTGTGAGTACGTGTGTCGTATGTTTGTGTGTGTTTTTGTATTAAATGTACGGCTGATAAATATGTGTATAGATTTTGTGTGTTCCCTGGTGCAAATCGTACCTAAATTTGTGAATGAATGTGAATATCGATGTTTGTGTGTGTGTGGAGAGAGAGAGAGTGAGAGAGTGAGTGAGTGAGTGAGTGAGAGAGTGAGTGAGTGAGTGAGTGAGTGAGTGAGTGAGTGAGTGAGTGAGTGAGTGAGTGAGTGAGTGAGTGAGTGAGTGAGTGAGTGAGTGAGAGGGAGTGAGTGAGAGAGAGTGAGTGAGAGAGAGAGAGAGAGCATGTGAGTAAGTGGGAATGTGGGGTGTGATTCAGTGATTCAGCCAATTGAACCTCCTCGTGAGACCTTGACAAGTTGTAAGCCTACATGATTTGTGCAGGTTCCATCCATAGTAATGTTTAATATTAGTCAGAATAATATAAGAAAATGTCGGGTTGATAGGGTTACAACACAAAACGGTTTTCTGTTTTTCATTCTGGCCAGCATTAGACGATTTAATTCATATCGGCAAATACAAACCCCCCCCCCCCCCACACACACACACACACAGAGAAAGGGTAAACACAAAAGTATTCCAATTAACCCTTTCAAGACACAATGGCGCACTTTTCTATTTTCTGGCTATTATTAGACGATTTTATGCAGATTAGGAAGGGTATATGGAAGTCAGAATATTAATTGAGATAGTCTTTACCCTTTTAATTTTGACAGATCCTACCTAAGCTGTATAAAATAGTCTAATGCTAGCCAGAATAAACGGTCAAAACACGGCATAATCCTCAAGTTAACCGTTTGAAGCAATTGACAAACTGACTATTTTTCAGCTACTGAAAGATGATGTTATTCAGCTTAACCCCTTCTGTAGCGGCGCCGTTCTTTTAACATTAATCTGCCTACTGTTAGACAATTGTATTCAGTTGGCCTTGAGCAATTAACAGGCTACGAACTATCTCACTTAAACCATTTCACTATTACAGACCCTTCTTAAACTGCAGAGAATCGTCTAAATATAGCTAAAATACAACTAAAAAGACGTGGCCGGTACAGAAGGGGTTAAGAAGAATGTCATATAATCCATGGGTGAAGGTGAAAAAAACGGTACCGACGTTAAGGCCTTGTAGTTACAATTATAATCTATAAGGCATGTTAATTATTGTGGTAGAGATATAATAATGTTCTTTATTTATATTTATTTATTTGTTATTTTAGTTTTAAGTTTCCTCCCTATTCCTCCATCAAGGTAAATAGTAATACCCCCAAAGACTCTCCTAATCAGCAAAAAATATTCAAATTAACACCAAACTCTAATGAAAGTGGCGACATCGCACTAAAGGAGTTCATGAGCATTATAAAAATAACAAAATAACGCAAAATTCCGCCCTAAACAGGTAGGTATCACTCAACATAATATACATCTTACTGAAGGTCAGATACGATTTATATGAGAAACCTAAACAAAAGTGTTTGAAAAAAGAAAAAAAAAACAAAAAAATCTATAATTTCCCCCAGCTTTCCTCTCCGGCAGAACGTGACCATGAGCCACTCTCTCACGCCTCAATAGACGTCATTTCCTTTTAAGTTGGTTAGCATCAAGGTTAAGAGATACAACAGGTTGGAGCATGGAGTCACTCAAACTCGTACCCGCTCGCGCATGACGTCACAATGAAGGAAGGGTCAGAGGTCACTCGGCTGTATACACTTCATTCTCAAAGGAGCAGCCGAGCCAGCACTATCCTCCGTTTTCTTTGACTTCATACCGTGATGCTATAACTACTGTATAATACTGTTGTATCTCTTAACCTTGGTTAGCATCAGACGATTTTATTCAGCTTGGGATATACACGTGGATGTTAGATCGAGATGTTGCCCCCTTTAATTCTTCAGACGACCTTCTTAAACTGAATCAGATAGTCTAATGTTAGGCTTAAGACAAAAATACCTGCACTACCGTACTAAAAAGGGTTAAGTTAACAATGGAATTGTTGGAATTGTAAGCATCCTCTTTGTATAACGCATACAAATATAATATAAAGATAGCGAAGCAAAGTCTTCACCAACCATTTCATATGCCAAACTATTATATATATATATATATATATATATATATATATATATATATATACAGTATATAACAATATAACACAGTCTGACACCCCATTCAGCGCTAGGCACACACAAATGCCACATCAATATAAACAAATATTTCACAAGATCGCTCATGAAAACAGTAACCTGGAATACAGCCTTGCACAACTCTCTGCTCTGATTTTTACGTCAAACATGCAAGGAATGTCGGACGAGTATTGCTCTGGGCTCGTGTTTGATGACCAGCACGTACCGGTGTGTTGTTTACTAAATTTTGATAGTTTTATAGCGTAGGAATTCTTGGGTGCTTGTGAGAAGCTAAATGTTGAATATTATTATCGTGTATTTTAAGATATAGAATTTGTAATAAGTATCTTGATAAACATTTCACACAATCTTAAATATTTATAGATAGCCAATAGCAATAGTGATATTTGATCGAAGAACTTTAAATGTTGTTTCTGTTCGGCCTCTGTCTCGAGTCGGCCTCCCACAGCTATGGGGTATGTGCCTGGGTGGGTACATACATACATACATACATACATACATACATACATACATACATACATACACAAACTGTTGTAATCTTTAAAAAATGATACAGTGAGTAAAAACATGGTACAACTATCACAAATCTAAAAATTACTGCATTTTTTGTTTTAGATTATTGTGGGGTTTTTTTCTATTAACATTAACCAAAAAGCTGAAACTAATGATACTACAACTCTCAATTTAGTCTCCTTTTAGAAACAAATCTTGCATAAATCCCACATTGGTCTCCTGGTGGGAGATAAAGCAAGACCATTGTTCTTGCTGCAGACAATGGGTGGGTGAGAGCAGACTATCGCTTGAGCAGTGTAATGTCACGCTTCATGTCTGCTTGATTGCTACACGTCTGTTTGATTGTTCTATCTATCTGCTTGCTTAAGGGGACATGAGCCGGTTTTCTGGACCACTTTCTCTCTCATGTTTAGCCCCATTAGTTTTCAGATGTTAAGATGTTTGACCCATTAGTTAGTCGATTTTAAGACCTTTCGCCCCACTTCTACGTCAATATTTAGACCTTTCGTGCTTTTTAGGTGTCGATTTTTCCCCTGGCGAACGATAGCTAGTGAGCCTGTAATTTTGGAAGAACCGGCCTTTGGCCGGAAATTTTTTCTACCGAAAAATGTACAAATTGATCTAGAAGGGGGATCTAATGGATTTTTTATTTAAATTTGATGGAGGTGTAGGGAGGAAACTAGAAAAATAATGAATATATGCAAAAATCGCCCAAAAAGTGACCCATCCCCCCTTAATGTCTTTCTTATATCTATTCTGTATACAGAACCTGCTTGCTTAATGGCTGGTTTTTCTGGTCCCCTTTTCCCTCATGTTTATCCCCATTAGTTTTCAGATTTTAAGATATTTGCCCCATTAGTTTGTCGATTGTAAGACCTTTCATTCCATTTCTTGTCAATATTAAGACCTTTCCTGCTATTTAGGTGTCAATTTTTTTCCTGGCGAACGAAAGTGAGCCTGTAATTCTGGAAGAACCGGCCTTTGGCCGGGAAATTTTTCGACCGAAAAATATACAAATTAATCTACAAGGAGGATCTAATAAATGTTTTTTTTAAGTTTGATGGAGGTCTAGGCAGAAAACTAGAAAAATAATTAATACATGAAAAAATAGACGAAAAAGTTAACCATCTTAATGTCTGCTGTTTACTAACCACATTGCTGTCTACCCTTCTCTATATAGTCATTGGCTGTCTGGAATTTCAGACAGTATCAGTCAGGGCCAAGAAAAAGTGGGTGGCCATCTAGTACATATCGCTCAATAACTATCTACCGGTAACTTACTAATTAACTCCTCTTCTCTCCATGTCCAAGGGTACTCGCCAGGCCAGATTATATTTTGGATAGCATCTTCGGAGTGGTCATTGGAAGATGGTGAAGGGTAGTTTCAGAGACGGGGTAAGCGGCAAAGTTCAGGGAGTGTTATTCTATTCAGTCATATCTTTCATGCATTAACTATACTCACATAATAAAAAACATCCAAAGGTACTCACAAGGCCTGGTTATCGTTAGTTGGGGTTTCTGGAGTGGCTGTAAGGAGGTGGTGGAGGGCAGTTTCAGAGACGGAGTAAGGGGCCAGGTCCAGACGGGTGGCCAGTTGGTAGAGTTCGCTGACACTCCATGGCCGCTGCTCGCCCGATCTACGCTTGCGGTTACGAAGCATCACCTGTTGGGAGAAATGGGAAAGGTGGGGTGAGATGTGGCAATAGGAATGGGAGAAGTGGATATGATAGCAAGATTTTGATTTAATCTTATTGTCAGTTGAAAATGAATTGTCATAATGAATTAATCTTACCTTGTGCTGTGGTGCATCTTGTGACGCAGGGAAGGGGAGGCGTTCTGAGGTGGGAGTGTTATCAGCGGAAGGAAGAGGGTCGCGGGAGCCCTTCAGGGACCCACGGTGAGATCCTCTGGTGGAAGTGGCGTGCTGGGTAGCGGTAGAGGCATCCATATCGTCAGATGAAGCAGATTCAACATCACTTTCTCCGGTAGTCAATTCTCCAGATGCGTCGCAAGAGTCCATGACACAGGATGTGGATAGTTTGGCTCCACGGCGTTGTGACACCAGCCACTGCTTCACTCGCGCTTGTTTACCGCCTCCTACACCACTTGCAACACTGGCACCACTGAGAGGAAGAAGGTGAGGTCGCGGTGACACAATAGGTGGTGGTTCCTCACCCTCAGTCTCACGCACCAGTCGCTCAGCATCACATACCAGCTTACTTAGAGACTCCTTGCTCATGGATCGCTGCACATCTTCCTGCTGTGGAGCCTGTTGCTCTTCTTGGGATGGTTGTTGAGGCTGCTCCACAGTCTTCTGATTCTCTTCCTGCTGCTGTGTCTGCTGGGTGGGTGTACCTCCATCGCTCTCGGTGTCCATGTGTTCTTGAGCATGCACCTCTTCATCGGCGCTATACTCAAAGTCGCTGGGCATGTTCGAGTTAAGCCAATCAAGATCGTCTGGGACAGCATTGTCAATGATCCGTTGGAGAGCCTCATGGTCCACTTCTTCATCACAACTGAATTCTAGCCTTGTGCGAGCAGCGCGGCGCAGTGTGGTGGTGGTGGTTGTGGAGCGGCGACGTACTTGAATCACGCGGTTTCGTGCAGGGTGGCATTCCACCAGGTTGAGGTTGGCTTGGCATGAAGATGTGGTAGTACCAGCTTCGTCAGTGTCAGTGTCTTGATGCTTGAAGTCGAAGATAGCGCAGTTGGGTGATGGTCGTTCCACATTAGTGCAGCTTGACCTAGATGGCGAGTCCCTGACGCCTCCACTCTTGCTGGTGACGGGAGCTTCTGGCGGAGAACCCTGGTTAGGTCCAGAATCCTCTGTGGCAGTAGAAGGCGCCGTAGGGTTGCCATTCACCTGGTTTACGTTCTCCATTTGGTCAGTTGTGTCGCCAGACATGCTTGTGTTAGAGGAAGTCTTCGGTGAATCGTGAATCATGGCAGTGTCAAGAAGGGTGTGGGGGGGAGGGGAGGGAGCACAGTGGGCAAGCACTGTGTCCAGTCCTACGCTTCCTACCATCACAGGGGCCAGCTTGGCCTCGTTAACAGAAGGGGTCACTGGAGAGTCCTTTGACTGTTGCTGCTGCAGGTCAGGGTCAACCAACATCGGTTCCGGGTTTGTACAGAGTGTGTCAGGCAAGGCAGGCGCTGAGCCGCTGTCACTCACACACACGTAGTCATCCTGTATAGCAAACACATTTTAAGTATCATCAGTCATCCTATGCTTTTCAAATATTAAAGTAGAATAAAAACTAAAAACAAATTTGTATATGACTGCCCTATTCCTTACCTACCATTTCTATCACTAGTACAGTCTCTAAAATATTCAACAAGTTAAAGTTAAAATTTCACTAAGTGTATGACAGAGTATGTGTGAGTCTGACAGAGACACACAACCTACATGCACCATGCACAGCAGCTGCACTAGAGAGGCCGCCGCGTCCCTCCACATGACAGACATCGTGCGGGCCGATGGAAGAGTAGGACAAGAGGGCGGCCTGATAATGTAGGAAGCAGGTGGGAAGATGCAAAATCACTTGAAGTAAGAGACAAACATCAGTTGAAATAAGAGGCAAATATCATTTGAAGTATGGGAAAGGAAGGGGTAGATGATGGAACTAATTGAAAGAGAGTGAATTATCCACTTCACTCAGAGAGGTCTTTCTGCAACTTCATACAATCGTCTGACAAAATGTGTGAATAAATAAATAATAATCCTTGACCGAAGAGTTAGGAATTGGACAACCATGAGAACAATAGAATCAACATAAGATTATTGTAAACTGAGTCAGGAACAAAATAATAATCAATATAAAAGAAAATAAACTGAGGAGCCACCACACGCACTAAGAAAAAATCAGAAGATGAGAGAGCTTTAACATCAAATATCAAATATGTTAAGCATGGTTAGGGGGGCCACCAAACACAATGAGAACGATGGATCAAAACAAGATAAATCAGCCTCAACATCGAAATATAAACAATTTGGGGTATGATAAAAATCTCAAAGGAAAACAGGGAATCAGCATCAAAGACAGTGTTTCAGAATCAAAATATAGGTAAGAAAATAGAGCCAAGATACAAACTGATCATGACTATTCAGCTTTAATATTCAAACATAAACAAATCAGGTATAGAAAGGGAGCCAAGAGAAGCACTAGACATGACAAAATCAGCTTTAGTATCCAAATCAAAACAAATCAAGGTATAGCAATGGGGATAAGAAACACACGGAACATGACAATTCAGCTTAATTCAATCAAAACAAATCAAGGTATAGCAATGGGGCTAAGAAACACACGGAACATGACAATTCAGCTTAATTCCATCAAAACAAATCAAGGTATAGCAATGGGGCTAAGAAACACACGGAACATGACAATTCAGCTTAATTCAATCAAAACAAATCAAGGTATAGCAATGGGGCTAAGAAACACACGGAACATGACAATTCAGCTTAATTCAATCAAAACAAATCAAGCTATAGAAAGTGGAGACCCACTGAACATGACAATTCAGCATTAGTATCCAAATTAAGACGAATCAAGGGATGGAAATGGAGCCAAGAGACACACTGAACATAACAATTCAGCTTTAGTATCCAAATCAAACCAAATCAAGCTATATATAGTAGAGACACACTGAACATCACGATTCCGCTGTAGTATCCAAATCAAAATAAATCAAGGTCTAGTAAGGAAGCCAATGGACGCACTGGGCACTCGCGGACACCATCAGAAGTGGCACTGGGAAACACTGGCACCATGATTGCCCAGGTGTACCGGGGGAGTGCCATATCAGTTTGACGCCATGCCCTCTCTCACGCTACTCGTAGCCACTCATCCTCTCTCACTGAGCTAACTTTATGCTATCTTGACTACATATAATCACTCATTTACACAATATCTTAGCCATCATATACTATTTAAATTACAAATATTTAATCAATATATACTCTCGTTCTTTTACACATCTTTATCAATATATAGTACACTTGTGTTTGCACAGTCTTGTCATCAACTCATAATCTCTCATTTACACATCATCCTAATCAACGTGAGTCTGTGTATAATCTGTTTAGAAATATGGGATATTCTGACAGTGGTTGCGAAAACAAATGAGTAATGAAAGCGCTGGGCTGATGTAATTTGTCATGTTTCATCTCGCATCACTACTCGTACTATGCCTGTTATCTGCCTTATCAACATGGTCACCGCCAGCTATCACACTATCATACTATCAACAAGCACCACTACTAATCTATGTTCACCCTTGATGGTTCATGGGGTGACCTAGAGCAGCACATCACGTAACAGGAGTATTCCAATATTCGGATATTGTTCATGTAGTCATAATAAAACTCACCATTAATCGTCGAAGTTCTATCATTTAAACACTCATATACTTAACCTCTTCAGCACGATGACGTAGTTTTCATCATATTCTGGTTACCATTAGATAATTTTCTTTAGCTTTTAATCTACCTCTAGGACTCAAAGGGGTAATACGATCTCATTAAACCCTCTGAATATCATAGGTCCTTCTAAAACTACATAAAATCGTCAAATTTTAGCCAGAATCAAAGGTAAAAAGGCGCCATCGTGGTGAAGGGGTTAATTATCAGCATAATTGTCATATCACTCTAAGTATCTGATTAAATAGATACAGGTAAAAAGAGCAATACACTTATTTCACAGATATCCACTTGTTATTCAGATATCATGACACCTGTAACATTGGGGTATTACAAAATATTCATGCAAATAAATATAGAAAGACAATCAACAGCCCATGCATGCTAATAAAGTGAAGGTGCCACACAGAAGGAGAGCAATAGTGGCAAAGCACGAGAAGTTGGCTAAATTGGCTGCGACCCCATGCACATAAACGTAACCTTTCAAAGGGAGTTCTTTTTTTTCTGGTCCTCTTCTCCCTCATCTTTAGCCCCATTAGCTTTGAGATTTTAAGACGTTTGCTCCATTAACTTGGTGATTTTAAGACCTTTTGTGCCATTTGGTGTCTATTTTTTCCTGTCGAGCGATAGCGAGCCTGTATTTTAGGAGGGCCGGGGGATTTTTCTACCGAAAATGTACAAATTTATCTTTGGGGTATTTTTATAAGCTTGATGACAGTCTTGGTAATAAAGTAAAGAAAATAATATACAACTAAATATCTGAACATTACATACAATTCTCCCCTTAACCAGTTATTCGTGGACGCAGTAATGCTGCAGCGCAATGTGTCAATTGCAGTCGAGAGTGAGTTAGCAACACCTGGTGAGTATTTGTATGTTAGTGGCGAGTTAGGTACTGTTTGTTTGTTTGTTAGTTAGTTAGTTAGTTAGTTAGTTAGTGGCTGGCAGCGAGTTATAATGCAGTGAAAATAGGCACACAGCAAATTCAAATATATTAATACAGCCAAGGAGTATCAGAGGCGAGTTAGCGTAAAAAGGCGAGTTAGGATTAAATGGCGAAACAGCGGCGGGGCTGGGCGATGTAGCTGCAAGGGGGATTTAGCTGCAGAAGGTGGCTAATGTTTACCTTTTCCTCGCCACCTTGTTCTCGGCTACAGGATGAGGCCGGAGAGTACTGCTTAATGGGCCTCGCGAGAAGTGGTGGTGGTGGTGAAGATGATGATGGTGAGGGAGGGAGGGAGAGAGGGAGAAAAGATGCAGCGGTCAAATAGTGCAGGAAATAACGCACTCGTCCCAACTTGTTTGTTTATTCGACCTCACACGTAGCCAGTACAGTTGCCTCCTATATTCCCTGCACATTATTCCAAGAAGTGCAAGCTAATTTTTGTCAGCCATGCTAAATGTTTGGTATGTCTCGTTTGTGTTATATACAATTCCACACCATGTTCAGGGAATAAGGAGGGTTCTATACTGTATACCACAAACCCCACTAACATTAATGTCGGCATTCGTCCAATAAATCACTGGTATACACTTCCATAACTTCCTCAACACAGGTAATATTCACTAGAACTGATGCAGCTGGTAATATTAGGAAGGTAGTGTTAGTTATGGTGATTTAACAGTGATTTGTATGGGTAGTGGCGATATTGATGCAGTGGTGACTCCAGTGCTACAGTTCAGGGTGTGGAGGCAGAAAGGGTGACATGATAAAATGGACATACAGAGAAAGGGTGACATGATAAAGTGGATATACGGTGGATGAGAGAAGGGGTGAGCAGGTGAAGAAGCAAGAAAAGATGGAAGAGAGTGAAACCCTGGAGTGATGGGTGACAACAAATATATCTAATTGGAGGCTTCGAAATATAGAATCAATGGCAACTGTTTCCGTATACTAATTCGTATTTGAACTTTATTGAGTAAATTTTGATACAGTTTAGCTGTTATTTGAAGATTGATAAATATCTCAATTTGTTTATTTTCGTGTGGTTAATTAAAACACACATTAAAAACATATACTGTATATATATATTATACGTGTGTGAAGACTCCAATTATTTACGAGTGCAATCAGAAGAATTTAATACAGCAAGTGAGCAATTGCAGATTTATATGAATTGTGATCTACGAAATTCTGCACTTTGAGAGATGCGAGTTCTACAAATACTAGCACCGTACTAATAATACTGTATTAAACTGAGCATACATAGTACATCTACACTAGTTAACCATACTGCACTTTAATGAATTGATAAGATAGACTGACAGGAGATTAGATAACCCTTACATAACAGGATAAAGAAGTAGAGAATGACAAAATCACCATAGGAATAGAGAACAGTCACACGAATGATTTTTCCGTCTATTTTTCTATCGTCAATTTTATTCTGACAATATTTCGCGCCTTTTTGCTTTAGATTGAGAAACTTAAAAATATCAGATTATTTCACATAGCCGAAAGCTTACAAAACTTTCATTCAGAAACTGAGAGACAAGAAATGACGAAAAATATTGACGGAAAACTAATCGTGTGACACCCATAAGACGTTTCCCAAAACAAGCATGGCAAAATTAAAGGTATTTATTTCGACAAATTAAAATACCTTACCAATCTGAAATGCGAAAATAGTATGAAAGCGACAATTTGCTCGAAACATAGACACACAGACACAGACACACACGAGAAAGAAATACAGTAATATGCTGTAACAAATCAGTAAATCATTACGTTATAATAATATATTAACTATACTAGTATATACAATAATTGTAATTTAAATAAATATGGAACTAACATTAGATAATACAAATAATACTGGTTAATGACAAACATCTACCATTTCAATATATGATTAAATGTATGAACTATTCAGTAATCCCCAAAAGAAAATGGCAGACAAAGGGAATAAATAAAATGAAGTAAAGCACAGACTATAATGAATGTAGACAACAACAAAGTAGACCGTCGCGGAGCCTGGTACCTTGTTTATTACCCCAAACTGTAAACAAAGGGATCATGTGGACATAATGGATACACACACATACACACAGTATGAGTAACCTAAAACCGAGTCAACAATGTTCAGAAGTTGTTAAGCAGGCAAACAAAATAATTGGCTTTATAGGCAGGTCATTTGAGCATAAATCCAAAGAAGTTATCCTAACCCTTTACAATTCATTAGTCCGCCCTCTTCTGGAATACTGCGTTCAATCCTGGTGCCCTTATTACCAAAAAGATATAAACAAGCTAGAACGAGTTCAACGTAGAGTTACCAAAATGATACCTAGCCTAAAGAACAAACCATACGAAGAGCGTCTTAGAGAATTAAATCTATTTCCTTTAACCCAGCGCAGATTAAGAGGTGACTTAATTCAAGTGTTCAAAATCATCAAAGGCATCGACAATATGAACTGTAGTAAGTACTTCACTATCGACCAATCTAATTACACGCGGGAAACGTTATAGACTGCATCACCGTTGATTCATTTAAACTCCGCCTAGACAAATATCTCGCATCAAACCCGCGACTGACTGCGTTTGTAAATGAATAACTACGGACATTAGTTCCAGGGCAGTAATTCCCCTTCCAATGTTCCCTTACCCACTCTAAACCACTGTTTGGACACTTGATCCTCAGTGTTTTGGAGGACAAGCAACCTAGAAGGGTCACTAGATCTGTTGTTGCTTGATTTCCTTTGTACTCCTTTGTACATTGACACACACACGCTCACACATACACACCAGCATACTCCGTATCTTCATTATCAACATTACTTTACACATTTCTCACTAAATTGAGGTTGTATAATTATGTTATATTCTTTTATATCATAAGTTTTCACTTTTTTGTTTTAATATTACAAATAGAGTTTTGACAATAAGATAGAAATTTTTCTCAATCGGTCCACATTTTCCCGTCAACCTGGCAGTCTGTTGTATTGGGAATGATAATAAGTAGGCTAATCACTAAATTGATGGAAATTTAAATTAAATAATATAATAATCCATCTATCTCATGCCAGGGATAGAGTCTGTAGCAGTTCAGATGTGTATCATCTGTGCCTCACACAACACACTACACAAACCACACACTCACTCTCTCTCTCTCTCTCACTCACACACACACACACACACACACACACAACCACCAACCTAACAGGCATTGCAATCTTAATGTTGAATCTAACTTTAGTTATACGAGACGTTAAACAATCTCTAACCAAGGCTGCGGGTAAAACTTATTTAACCCGTCTGCACACAAGCAACTCACCTCAATGTAGGACCCAGCCTCGGACACACTGGAGTCATAGGCAGCCCACCGGCGGTATCTATTGTGGTGGTGGTGGTGATGATGGTGGTGGCGTCTTGGAGGGGGAGCTAGGAGATTGGAGGAGGAGCAGTTTGAAGGAGGTCGAGGGGAGGGGGAGGGGCACGGGGAGGAGGGACAGGAGGAGTTGCAGGAGTTGGAGGAGGTGGACAGCCGACGGAGCTTGTTCACAGGCTCGTCCTCGGATTCACTGCAGGAGGAGCTCACTGAGTCCTGAGGGGGGAAAGAAATTGAGGGTTAGCTATAACATCAAACACGGTATAATATACAAACACTAATTTAAGATAGGTAATATTCTAGCTTAGTTAACATATCAGACATGGTATTATATTCAACAAGTAACTCAGGATAGAATATATTATATGTTAGATACAAATATTACTGCAACAACCTCAGGCTCTTGAGGGAGGAAGTGCATTTATAAACGTTTTAGTAGAAACTTTAGCTACACATTATCACTATCTATATATATGTTACCACGGCATATATTAGCAACACAATAACTCAAATGACTAATAATATTATTAGAATTAGGACACAATTAACAACACAAAAACTCAAATGACCAACAATATTATTAGAATTAGGTCACAATTAACGCCAGGTTGCGTTTCGTTATCACCAGCCCTTAAATAAAATCGTAAATGTGTGACTATTTCCCCGGAGAGGACCCATGTATTGGTGTAGGGCACGTCGGAATGTCACTACACTCGGTCCCGGACATTCCTCAGAATTACGAACCATAACAAATCCCACTCATAACGTACGGTGTCGGGAAGCCAGAAGCTGACCGAGTATTACGGAAGGAGAACAATGGAGGTTAATTGGGTAATATTGTAACAGCCACGTGTGTAGTTTGGTCTATTGTCTAATTTGTAACCTGCAAAGTCTGCATTTTATGCTTTTGAGCTATACAAATTTATTTCGAGCTGATATGCTGTATATGCTGTATAGTATATTTATTTTGTTTGTTTGCACAAATGAAAAATATTATTAAGACATAGGCTAGTGTCATCAGTCAATCAGCCCGCAGTAGAGTGCGTCTAGCTAAGACAAGTGCAACATTCCCTGGTTGGGAAAAAAAAATATATATATATATATATACCGGTATATATAATAAATACAAAATAAAATATAATACATAGATTCGTATTTGCAGAGTCTGTTATCGTGAGATCTGAAAAAATATTAATCTACAACCCCCCCCCCCCCCTCCTCCTCCTCTCCCTTCCGCTCTGATTGTGTGTGGGGGTGTGGGGGTGTCTGTGTCATTGACATCACTAGAGTCTCAATAACCTTTCTCAAGCACTTACAGCGGCTTACTAAACATTTAATCTGCCAGCAAGTCAATAAGATCTCCCTCTAAGACAGCCGAGACAGAATGAGTCCAGGGAACCTAATACTCCCACTCCAATACTACAAGAAAAAAAGGTAAACAAAAACTGGAAGCACTCCCCCGTGTATCCCTCCAGTGCCTGACCACAGAGCCACCACAAGCACGCGCACGACGCCGGCCTTGTGGGCTGGTTATATCACACGGGATATCATCCCGTTATATCACACGGGATATGATTTTCAGGCATCTTTTCTCGGCATCTCTCGTCTGGAAGATTCAGAATATAAGTCTTAACCCTTTCAAGATCCAATACGCATTTATTTTCTGTTTTCTGGCTATTATTATTCGATTTTATTCAGATTAGGAAGGGTATAAGCAAGTCAGGGGGTTAACTGAGATAGCCTTTACCCATAAACTTCCCACAGATCCTTCATAAACTGTCTAAAATCGTCTAATGACAACCAGAATAAACTGTCAAAATGCGTCAGAATCTTCAAAGGGTTAAAAGTATTCAGCCAAGTATAACCATCGCATTCAAGTTTATTCAGCTCAAGTATAAATCTCATTCAAGTAATGTAGCTAACAAATTCAATCTCATACATATATAATTATTCAGTCAACTATAAACATTCAAAGCGTTATATATATTTAACCCCTTTAGTATCGGTGACGTCTTTTGTATTTGATTTTAGCTACATATAGACGATTTCATGAAGCTTAGAAAGGATCTATGGTAGCTAAAAGAATTCATTGAGATAGCCAGCAGCCTGTTAATAATTGGTAGACGTTCTTCCTAAGCTGAATAAATCCGTATATTAGTTACCAGAATATACTGAGAAGGATGTCACCGGTACTGAATGGCTTAACGACCGACAAGAACCTAACCCTCAGTCTAGTCACCGATACGGTAAGGGGTACGTGGTTAATAATGGCACAGGTAATAATGGCATAGGTAGAAAATGGCACGTTAAAAATTACACAGATAAAAATGGCAAAATGCAGCTATAAACAAAGATGCCGATCGAAAGTTGCCGGAAAAATTGCTTGTGTGATTTAGTGTGTAGAACAAAACCACATATCGCGCCTGCCTCACTGACTCTTTTTGCACTTGCTTTTTGCATGTCTCACGCGTGGAAAGATTTGTTAAGATCAAAACATTAAACTATTTGTATTCACTCTGGTAAACGATGATGATGATGTTGTCTATACGTTATTACTATACCGGTATTAATTGCATTGTATCATCTTTATTATAATATCGAGTGTTTATTCATAGTCTGTTCGCTTTTCATTTCAATCTCCTCCTCCTCCTCCTCAACTTCTTTCCTCTACTAAAATTCTTTCTTTTTCTACTACTACTACTACTACTACTACTACTACTACTACTACTCCTCCTCCTCAACTTCCTTCTCTCCCTCCTTTCCTTCTCTTTCTTCTTCGCTATTCTCCTCCTCCTCCAATACTCCGACTACCACCCCAGAATTTTCCTGACCTTATTATCCTTGATGTGAAAGCCTCAAGGGGGGGGGGGGGGGAGGACACGGGGGCTTCAAGAAAGGTCAAAAGGTGTCTCGGCACAGAAAGAAGAAGTCCGAATGATGACATGTATATCCTTTCTTTAGGCGATATGAGGGGAAAAAGAGCGGGGAGGAGTAAAGGAGAGGCAGGGAGGGTGCATAAAGAACGGGGGGGGGGAGGAAGGAAGGG
>CM064551.1:22853348-22888682 GCA_032716605.1 Paralithodes platypus | reverse complement strand
ATACCCATCTCGCCTTGTCCCATTTTTGCCAACCCCAGATGGGACGTCACAACGTCGTCCACTTATTCCAGGTACCTATTTACAGCTAGGTGAACTGAGGCTAACACATGAAAGGAGACAAGCCCAATTTGTCTCCGCCCGGTCTGGGATTGAACCCCCGACCCCTCGTGTGTGAGACGAGAGCTCTACCTACTAGGCTACGGGCTGTGTGTGTGTGTGTGTGTGTGTGTGTGTGTGTGTGTGTGTGTGTGTGTGTGTGTGTGTGTGTGTGTGTGTGTGTGTGTGTGTGTGTGTGTGTGTGTGTGTGATATGTCATGGTAGGCCTATGGTAGTGTATATATCCAATTAATCCACACTACGACTAGGAGGGGAAATTCTGACCACTGTAGCGAAGAACCTCCATTACCATTAAACACTGAACGTTTTATGGTCGATATGTTAGGGTGTGGCTATATGGGGCTTTGTTTTGAGTTTGTTGTGTGATAGCAAGTGATGTGATGTGTGTTGTGATGTATTATTATGTGGTGGGCTGTTTATGTGTAAGTAGCCTATCTATATGTGATGTAGTGTTTTGTGTTGTGATAGTAAGTGATGTGATGTGTGTTGTGGTGTATTATTATGTGGTGGGCTGTTTATGTGTAAGTAGCCTATCTATATGTGATATAGTGTTTTGTTATATTGTGCTTGTGACATTTTATGTAATATTGTGCTATGTCGATATTTTAGGTCCAAATTCCAATCACTGAAGTGAAGATCCTCCATTAACAATAAAGCAGTGAGTACTTTATGGTCGACTACATGTGAGGGTGTGGCTGCATAAGGTTATGTGGCAGTCGTTTTGTGTCTGTCTGTATTTCTGATGGCCTTAGATGAAACTTGGTCAGTATATCCATAATTCATGTGACACCTTAAGAAAATTATAGTACTTTTGGCCAACATTAAATGCCCTCTTCCCCTTAAGGATGGCTTAACGTAACAAATTTGGTAAATATTAGTTATTATTGAATGCAGTTTTGCTTAAATATACTGTATGCACGCAATAAGGATAAATGTACCTTATAACTTGATTTTGAAGTTCGTATTACCGTTGCCGAGATGTGCTGTGTGTGTGTGTGTGTGTGTGTGTGTGTGTGTGTGTGTGTGTGTGTGTGTGTGTGTGTGTGTGTGTGTGTGTGTGTATTGTAGTTTTGTGTTGTGTGTGTATTTTCGTTGTTTACTGCATTGTGAGGGCTTGATTGTGTTTCCATTGAATTATATGGAACCTAATTAAACATCATCTAATATGTATCAATGTGTTTCTTTTCCCTAATTGAAGTTCTCTATTTACGCTAATTATCGGATAATTAAGCATTAATTTATTTTTTTCTCGCTCAGAAGTGAGTTGGTCAGGAATAATTATAACATTTACGTGATAATTAGCTTTGTAGGGGAGGAACAGGAAGAGAGGACAGTTTGTGACATCCTCTCTCTCTCTCTCTCTCTCTCTCTCTCTCTCTCTCTCTCTCTCTCTCTCTCTCTCTCTCTCTCTCTCTCTCATTTTCATGTATATATATTCCCTTTTCCTTCCTCCGGTTAGTGATCCCTCCCTTCCCCCTCTCTTTCTCTCATTTCCCTGTACATTCTCCTTTCTTCCCTCCAACTCTCCCTCCCTCCTTCTCTCTCTCTATTCCCCTCATTCTCCCCTTTAGGCCTCTCTCTCCCCTCTTCCGTCCCATTCTCTCCATTCTTCCCTTCGACATAATATACATCTCTATTTGTCCAAACTTTTCCGTATCAGACAGTATTTTCTCGAGCTTATACATGTCGTAGCAGCTCTCTCTCTCTCTCTCTCTCTCTCTCTCTCTCTCTCTCTCTCTCTCTCTCTCTCTCTCTCTCTCTCTCTCTCTCTCTCTCTCTCTCTCTCTCTTCTCTCTCTCTATCTCTCTCTCTCTCTCTCTCTCTCTCTTTTCTCTCTCTCTCTCTCTCTCTCTCTCTCTCTCTCTCTCTCTCTCAAACCAATGAACTTCAATTACGTTCCTGATGTACGCCCTACCCTCCTAATCCTTCTACTATATAAATGTATTAAGTATTATATATACAATCTACTGTATGAATTGATTATATTAATCATCTTAGTTCCATATTTGTTCACTATATATATATACTGTATAGTGTATACTGTATAATTATATATATAGTATTATATACAGTATATTCGTCGTTTATACAGCTGACCGTGTATTCTGTCTCGTTGTTTAACAGTCATTTCACAATTAATAAGTTAAATATCGCTGAAAACACATTATTTAGGCGAATAATTTAAACCTCAGTATTCTCGTGACTAAAATAGACATTTATATCTTTGTCGATAATTTAATTATCGATACATTTCCTTTTCTATATTACTACGGCTGCCAGAGCGCACATCCTTGCTCCGAGAACTAGATTACACTGCCCTTCCGCGAGCCTATAGGGCGGTTCACGGGAGCACTTCTTCTGGCAACTTTCCATAATGGTGTCTTTAAGTTTGGCAGCATTAGAGGGTTCTTTGTCATTGGTATCAACAACTTTACTGTCATTAGATAGCTATATGTGCAAAAATCTTACAAAAATAGAGTTATATGTGCCTAAAATATTACAAACGTAAATTTAGAACCTTCCAAGACCAAAGAAGCATAGAAAAAAATATGCCCGAAAAAGTGTCCCTGTAACTTGGCTTAAACTTAATGCCGGACAAGGGGGACGTCCATACGGTCACCGATTGTTCGTAACTCACCCATTAAGGTCGCCGGGATGAGGGGGAATGGGTGATGTGGATGAGATGTGGCGGGGGAGGGAGGAAGGACGGTGAACATTAGAAAGAGGGGTGACACACACACACACACACACACACACATTGTTCCCGAGCCGCGGCGGTCGAGTGTAGAGCAAGCTCACGTGTGAATCTGCTTGACCTGGGTTCGATCCCAGCCAAGGCGGCGGACATATTTAGTGGTGTGGTAGTCGGTAGCACGTCCTAGGTGTTTCACATGCTCGCACTCAGTCGGGAAGCACTTCTTCTGGTGTAATAAGACGCATAATAAGCTACTCCAACAGCTTCCTCTCTCTCCAACACTACTTCTCCCCTCTCAACACTATTCGGAAAGTAGATACGAGGTGTACACCTGATCTGAGGCACGCACACACACAGTCACACTACTCTCTCTCTCTCTCACTTTCTCTCTCTCCTGATAGCCTCCGTGTGCTAGTAAGTGACCATAACCTGCCAGGCGAGAGTTACGTTGTTGCTCTCCCCCCTCCCCCTCTCTACCTCTTGACCAGCTTCCACATGGCTCACACCAGGGGCGGGGAGACTTTTAGAGTTTCTTTCCTACCCAGATGAGACAGGTCGTACAGTCAAGGTCAAAAGACATGTATTTCCATTATTTCAACTCCAGTTATCTCTAGGTATTTCTTTAACCCTTTCTGTCCTAACGACGTCTTTTTACATTTAATCTAGCTATATTTATACGATTTTGTGCAATTTAAGATGGATCTGTGGTAGTAAAGAGACACTTTGAAGCCTGTTAATTGCTGGAGGCCCTTATTAACTAAATAAAATCGTCTAGTATCCAGAATAATGTTAAAAGGACGGCACGGTACAGAATGGGTTAACAATCATAAACAAACACCTCTCAAATCAAGTAATGCCGCTCGACCAAAAATCCCACATATCCATGGGTACCGCCTCTCGTAAATAAAACCATCACGAAAAAGTCTCGATCTCCAGCCTATCGAGTCAAAAGTGAATTTGTGACATATGTGTGACCCAATAATTTTCTATCGCTATTGCTACTTGCACACTGTTATCGAATTGGTCAAGAGCAGCGAAGGCTAGATTAGACTTAGTTAGATGAGGTTAATTTAGATTAGGCTTGAAGGTAAGTTATATGTGAAGCAATAGAGGCCAAGTAGGAAGTGTCTCATCTCTACGGGGAATACATAGCAAGAGGCGGGGTTTGCTCTACACGTTACCTAGCTATCCTCAAGTCACGCAATATGGTCCTAGGGCTATACTGTATACTGTAGTCAGCAGTGTGGAGGCTCGAGCTTAAGGGGAGATCTCCACTTGAGGGATTTTTTTCTTGACCCCTTTCTCCCTCATGTTTAACCCCATTGCTTTTGATATTATAAAACGTTTGCCCCATTAGTTTAGCGATTTTAAGAACTTTCACCCCATATTAAGACCTTTCGTGCAATTCAGGTGTCGATTTTATCCTGGCGAGCGATAGCGAGCCTGTAATTTAAGAGGAATCGGCCTTCGGCCGGGACATTTTTCTACCGAAAAATGTACAAATTTATCTTGAAAGGGACTCATGGGGGTGTAATTTTAAGCTTGATGGAGGTCTAGGGAACAAACTAAATACCTCCCCTTAATTACATCTAGTTTTAAATACGGAGCAACACGAACATAAATTAGCTATCAAATCTATGTCTTGTATCTGCTAATTTGTGTTAACCCCTTCTGTACCGGCGGCGTGTTTGTAATTTGTGTTAACCCCTTCTGTACCGGCGGCGTGTTTGTAATTTATGTAACCCCTTCTGTACCGGCGGCAGCGTTGTAATTTATGTTAACCCTTCTGTACCGGCGGCGTGTTTGTAATTTATGTTAACCCCTTCTGTACCGGCGGCGTGTTTGTAATTTGTGTTAACCCCTTCTGTACCGGCGGCGTGTTTGTAATTTATGTTAACCCCTTCTGTACCGGCGGCGTGTTTGTAATTTGTGTTAACCCCTCGGCTTTGGTTTGTAATTTGTGTTTAACCCCCTCTGTACCGGCGGCGTGTTTGAATTTATGTTTACCCCTCTGTACCGGCGGTGTTGTAATTTGTGTTAACCCCTTCTGTACCGGCGGCCGTGTTTGGTGTCGAATTCTGTACCGGCGGCGTTTGTAATTTAATGTTAACCCCTTCTGTACCGGCGTGTTTGTAATTTGTTATACCCTGTACCGGCGGCTGTTTTGTAATTTTGTTAACCCCCTGTACCGGCGGCGGTTGTTACCCCCTCTGTACCGGCTATCGGTTTGTCTTTATGTTAACCCCTTCTGTACCGGCGGCGTGTTTGTAATTTGTGTTAACCCCTTCTGTACCGGCGGCGTGTTTGTAATTTGTGTTAACCCCTTCTGTACCGGCGGCGTGTTTGTAATTTGTGTTAACCCCCTCTGTACCGGCGGCGTGTTTGTAATTTATGTTAACCCCTTCTGTACCGGCGGCGTGTTTGTAATTTGTGTTAACCCCTTCTGTACCGGCGGCGTGTTTGTAATTTATGCTGGCTATATTTAAAGGATTTTGTGCAGTTAAAGAAGGATCAGTGGTAGTAAAAAGTGTTAAGCGAGATAGTTCGAAGCCCATCACCTCTTATGTGGAGTTCGCCACTCTTGCTAGAGGCACCGAGGAGCGCACCGCCCTTCGCCTGCTAATTGCTGGAGGCCGTTTTGAAGCTGAATACAAATCGCCTAATAGTAGCCAGAATAATGTGAAAAGGACGTCCCCGGTACTAAAGAGGTTCATGGTATTAGGGATATTTGTATTAAAAAGCAATCATCCCTGTGTGCTTTAATTTAATATATACATGATTGATTTGATGTCACATTTGTTTCAATTGAACAAATAATAAATAAATACTCTCCATTATACGGGCGAACTGCTGAACTGCTCTGACAGCCTCCCCCCCCCCCCCCCCTCCCCTCATAATACTACTAATGAGGTTACCTGCGGGCGTCCTACCTGTCACGCCCAGCACCTGTAAGTCATTCCAACCCGCCCACACCACAGGCTGCCTTTGTCACGTTACAGTTACCTACGCTACCTAGGATCACATAAGGAAGGTCATTTTAGCGGAGGATTTCTACTGGAGTTTGGCGTGGAATCATACAATATTGAGGTATTAGCCCCTTCTCCCTTATGTTTAGCCCCACACATTTTGAGATTTAAGACATTCACCCATCAATTTAGCGATGTTAAGACCTTTCGTGCCATTTAAGTGTATTTTTCTGGCGAGCGATAGCAAGCCTGCTATTTAGGATGAACCGGTCTTTGTCTGAGGCATTGTTCTACCGAAAAAAATGCACACATTTATTTCGAAGTTTATTTTTGTTTTTCCCTAAAGCTTGATGAAGATCTAGGGAGGAAACTAAAAACAAATATGTAGATAAATAAATAAATGAACACATAAATAAATATTCTATATCCCCTTAAGATGATGAGCTACCTGATGGAAAACTAGGCATAACGGCTGTGAACATAATCAATAGTGTTTTAACCCTTTCACAATCCGCGTACGCATTTATCTTCTTTTGTCTGGCTATTATTAGACTATTTTATTCAGATTAGGAAGGGCTTCCAACAATCAACAGGCTTCGAACTATCTCACTCGATCCTTCTTACCACGACAGATCCTTCTTAAACTGCACAAAATCGTATAAATAGATATAATAAAATTTAAAAGAAGTACAGAGAGGGTTAAAGCTCTATATTACAGTCCCTCATCAATATTTCATTTTCACGCCATAGCCTAAATAACCCTTCAAATTACTCTCATTTCCTGGCGTCTCAGATCAATGTATTGACCTCTCAGAACCTTCCATGCCACCAATTTATGTTTTTAGCGAGTGGTGTCAATTCCCCCCCCCCCCCCCCGAGTGACCCTTGACCCCCCCTAGCTCTATCATTTCCCATACATTCAATAATTTCATTACACCTCAATACAAGCCTGACCTCCGTGACCTGACCTCCTCTCTCTCTCTCTCTCTCTACTTTTCATTCCAGCATGTATTATTAAATCATTTCCTATATCTGCCTTCAAGTCAATATTGTCTGATAAGAATGAAATACGAATGTAGACACACACACAAACACACACTCTCTCTCTCTCTCTCTCTCTCAAAAACGCACACACATAAAAAAGTTCAACATCAATCCATTTCCTCTCAGTTAATCTAATCTAATCAAAACAACAAGTCCGCTAAGAAGGGCTTATTCTCCCAACTTGTAGGGGCCAACTTTTGAGCCGGGGGGGAGGAGGATGGGGGGGGGGGGTGATTGCGTAAGGTGGTATAGTAGGCAGGCCTTCCATCCCATTACCCCCTTTGCTATTACCGTATATTGGGTGGGAAGGAAGGAGAGAGAGAGAGAGGGAGAGAGGGAAGGAAGGAAGGAAGGGAAGGAGAGAGATGGATAAGGAGGTGGAGGAGGACATGAAAGAGATTTAGAGGAGTACTATAAAGCCGATGAAAGTGTACAATAACAAATTAAGAATACACAAAATAAATAAAAAACAACACACAGACGACTGAGAAAAAACAAACAAACGCGGAGGATGAAACACAAGGCAACATAACAATATCGAAAAACTAGAAACGATCAACAAGGAAAAGATAATGAAAGAAGAAAGTACACAACAGCAATTTAAGAAGAAAATTTAAAGAAAAGTAGACGAATGAGGAAAACAAAGCGCGAATAATGGCACAAAAGACAATATAACCACATAAAAAAACAGGAACGATTAGTAAGGAAAGGAGAACGATAGAGAGGCCAAGCATGATAGGAGGACTGAATGGAAAGGAGAGACATATATAACAATGAAATATAAGGGGCGGGTTAGGGGACAAGGAAGAGTAGAATAAATGATTGGGAGAGAGATTGAAGAAGGATAAGGAGGAGAGGGTGGGGGGAGGGGTAAAAATGTGCGAAAGCAGGAATAAACAACAAGGAAATGTAGAAATGCTCGAGTGACAGAGAAACAATATATACAAAGCGGAAGAGATGGCATGAATGAAAACATAATGCGAAATGGCGAAGCGAAACACGCGAAATGAAGAGTAAATGAAGGATAAGCCGATAGAATATGGAAACGGGATGGAAAAGTGTGAAATAGAACACTTAAATTGAAATAAATTATAATAAAATACAGGAAAAGCCAAAATAAAATTAACAAAGGATGAACAAAAAATGGAGAGACGAAATGAAAAGGTTATGAACGAAAAGAAAATTAAGACAAAAAGAAAATGTTATGTACGTAAAGAAAATGAAGGAGAAGCTAAAAGAAAATTGTGTCTAAGTCAAAATGTATGGTGTACTATCCTATTCTAGCCTGCCTTAAGCTCCCCCATAACCCTCCATCACCACCTTCCAAATCCTACTTACCCTTTCTGCACTTATGCCTACAATCTTAAGCCCTATAGCCTCTGTTTTCTGAATTTGTTTGTCCACTCACTGTTTTCTGAGTTTGTTTGTCCACTCACTGTTTTCTGAGTTTGTTTGTCCACTCACTGTTTTCTGAGTTTGTTTGTCCACTCACTGTTTTCTGAGTTTGTTTGTCCACTCACTGTTTTCTGAGTTTGTTTGTCCACTCACTGTTTTCTGAGTTTGTTTGTCACTCACTGTTTTCTGAGTTTGTTTGTCCACTCACTGTTTTCTGAGTTTGTTTGTCCACTCACTGTTTTCTGAGTTTGTTTGTCCACTCACTGTTTTCTGAGTTTGTTTGTCCACTCACTGTTTTCTGAGTTTGTTTGTCCACTCACTGTTATATTATTGTTATGATTATGTTTATTTATATTACTTCTCCTTACTCGATCTGCATGAGTGTTGTATTTAATTATTTCATTTTGGTTCTTACTTATGTGTTGCTTATTTCAAAGGTAGTAACAATGTCTTATATATTTTATTATCAGCTTACATTGTGTAAATAAAGATAAATCCTTAATTCTCTAACGACGAGTGATATTCTAGTCTAGTTCGTGTTTTTTGTTTCGCTTTTTTTTCCCCCAGAAGGGAAGGGGCGACGAGGAGAGAATCCCTTTCTCGCGTGTCGTTATATTTTGCCATTATAGGTATATCGGGATGTATTGCTCTAATTCATTTGATTTTCTCGTCGGTAGTTTTTTAGACCGGGCCATCTCGCCAGGACCAACTGCCCTGTGTGGCCATTGTATGTGGACCCATGTAACTCTCTCAGCCCACACCACGCCCCAGTGAGCGACAATTACCAAAAGTCTGCCCTGGCCCCCTTCATACACATTCCAGGAAAGAGATGGCATAACTGGGAAGGAAGGAGGGAGGGGGGATATAGGAGACAATGTGAGGGAGGAGGCAGGGGGAATATAGGAGAGGAAGGAAAGAAAGAAAGAAGGAAGGGAGGAGGGGGGTATAGGAGACAATGTGAGGGAGAAGAGAGGGGGGGGGGCAGGGGGAATATAGAACAGGAAAGAAGGGGGGAGGGGGTATGGGAGAGAATGTGAGGGAGAAGGAAGGAAGGTAGGGAGGCAGGGGGAATATAGGAGAGGAAAGGAGGAAGGAAGGAGGGGGATATAGGAGAGAATGTGAGAGAGAGGAAGGAAGGAAGGTAGGGAGGCAGGGGGAATATAGGAGAGGAAAGGAGGAAGGAAGGAGGGGGATATAGGAGAGAATGTGAGGGAGAAGGAAGGATGGTAGGGAGGCAGGGGGAATATAGGAGAGGAAAGGAGGAAGGAAGGAGGGGGATATAGGAGAGAATGTGAGGGAGAAGGAAGGATGGTAGGGAGGCAGGGGGAATATAGGAGAGGAAAGGAGGAAGGAAGGAGAGAATGTGAGGGAGAAAGAGTAGGGAAACAGTGGGGCAGCAGGAATGAGAGATGTGAGAAATTTGAATTAGGAAGGCAGATAATAGGAAAGCGAAGGGGAGAAATGGGAAGCGAAGGGGGGATACGAGGGAGAGAGGGAGAATATGGGGAGGGAGGGAAGGAAGGAGTAATGAGAAGGAAAGAATAACTAAGGAAAGGAGGAATGCTGGACGGAAGACACAATATAACATGGAATAAATATAGATATTTTCCCAAATACACTAACGCCTTACAAAACTCCAAACACACATATATATACTGTACAGTATATATAACAATACAGGAAGATGAGATACAATCAAACAGACAAGGGCAACTAATAAATCGGACAAAAAACAAGCCATTTCCAAGGAGACAACATCTACGTTTTTTTGTACGGAATCATTTCTTCTGATTCTTGGGCACCAGAACTCACGGCCTTCACAATAACAAGATATGAGAGAAAAAATACTACAGGAGCATGTCATTTATATATTTTTGTTAACTGTGTTGGTGGTGTAATGGTTTAGATGCTTATGTTCCGGGTGTGGTGTCCCAAGTTCGAATCCCGGATGGATCATATTCTTTCATTAATCTATTCAAGTGGATTGGGGTTTGTAATGGAGGATTAATGTTAAGAACGGTGTGTTCCTTAACCATTATTAGTTTACTTGTACATATATACTTAAGGCTGAATATCGGTTTGCTTATCTTTCTTTCAATGTACCAGCATTGTATTAAAGATATTTTATGCAGCCTATATTTTTCCTTCTTGCATCTCCCTTCCAGTTCTCAAATAAATAATAAGATTATTATACAACAAAATTTAAAGTCTTCCTAAAGCTTTTCTGAAATCTGAGCTCCGACTTGTCTCATCTGAAGAAAAACTAAGGCTTAAACATTCGGATGAGGATCACTCTCCCCTTTCAAGTATTATTTTCAAAGGGAGAAGGGTGAGAGACAGCCCCCTTGCACGTTAAATAAAAAAACCAAATACACAAACCTTAACATTATAAATCTTTAAGGTATTATTAATCATATAATACAGTCTTACACATAACATGCCAACTCCATGAGATTGGGTGATAACAAGGAACAAGCTTTCGGTAGGAATTTTGTTTACCGAAAAATGTACAAATTAATCTCGAAGGTGGGTTTTGTGGTATTGTTATATATTTTTTATTTTTGTATATTTTTGTATTTTGTTTACTTAATGGAGGTCTAGGGAGCAAACTTCTCCTCTTAACCCTTTTTGTATAATCGACGTAAGATTTTGTGCAGTTTAAGAAGGATCTGTGGTAATAAAAACGGTTAAGTGAGAGAGTTCGAAGCCTTGTAAATGTTCCAAGCCCTTTTTAAACTTAATAAAATCGTCTTATAGTAGCCAGAATAAAGTAAAAAGAACAGCGCCGGTACAGAAAGGGGGTCATAAGACTATATTCATTCACATAGGAAAAAAAAAAAAATCCGTAAGCTCCCTTGGCCTCTGTAGACGAGTTTCCTGCCCGTCTGTCATTGGTTTCAGCCTCACTTGGGATCGGATCAAAAAGTTGCCTCCTTTCCTGAGATATGGAGGGAAGACGGAAGAGGGGGGGGGGGGGATTGTATGAAGGAAGGGGGGAATGGAAGGAGGAAGGCAGGAAAGGAATACAGTAAGGAAGGGAAGGAGGACAGGACTAAAGGAGGAAGGAAGAGCAGTTGGAGGAATATATGAAAGGACAAATCGGAGGAAGCTTTGGGAAAGACAAGGCATAAGAGATCAACATGAAGGTGTGAATGACAAATACACTGAAGATGGCAGAAAGGCAAAACAAAATATGAAGAAGAGCTTTAGCAAATGATAACATAATAACACAAATATAAATCTAGTAAACTAATCAAACAATTGGATGTTGGAGCGATATGGTTGCATAAATGAAGACAGGAATACAAGAGATGAAAATATAATGTAAGAAGATATAAAGGGGCCTGGGCATATAATACATGAACAGGATACAAAAAACGTAGAAAAAGACACACTAGGATGGATGACTTCTGAAATATGAGACAGGAGAAAAACTGAGAAGAGAGAGAGAGAGAGAAAAACACATAATAAAAAACGAATGTGGGAAAGCAAAGGAGCGGGGATAGGAAGCGAGAGGTGGAAAGGTAAACAAGGAAAGGCAAATATAATAATACCAATACGAGAGGAGAGAAAAGGAACGGATAGAAGACAAAAGTGGAGGCGAGAAATGAGACTAGGAGAGCATAAGAGCGGTGAAAAGAAGATATGAGAAGAATAACGAAATTACAGAAAAGACAAACACAATGAGATGAGAGGGAAGGGGATGGTGGGTAATGAGAGGAGCGCAAGAAGAGAGTAGTATGGAGAGAAGATAGCTCACGAGGATAGGGGAGGAGAAACAGTGAGATGGATGGAATGAGGAGAGAAGAATAGAGCAAAGCAAAGCAGAAGACGAGATAACACACGATCAATAAAGGAAAGAAGAGCAAGGGAGAGAGGAGCAAAATAAAGTAGATGAGAAAGAAGACAAGAAGAGCACCTAAAGAGCTAATAAATCATTTGTAGTAGCATCATGTTTTCACGGAAGTAAGATACAAGACGCCTGTTTTTCCCCGAGATGTTCTTCCTCAAATGGCTAGTCCAGGGTGAGGGCAAATAAGCGTGAAAATAGAGGGAGCTAGGGTGAGAGGGAAGGGTTGAGCAAAAGAGTTGAAAAAAAAGAGTTGAGAATTAAGGGAGATAGGGTGAGAAGGAAGGGTTGAGGAAAGAGTTAAGCAAGAGTTAAGAATAAAGGGAGCTATGGTGACAGGGAAGAGTTGAGGAAAGAGTTAAGAATAAGATGGAGGAAATACAGGAAGGGATATATATATATATATTATATATATATAAATATATATATACATATATATATATATATTTATATATATATATATATATATATATATAATATATATATATATTATATATATATATATATATATATATATATATATATATATATATATATATATATATATATATATATATATATATATAGGAAAGGACCAGGGTTGAGGATAAGAGTAACGAAAAAGGGATGGGTGAGAAAATAAAAAAACGAAAGGAATGGAGGATAAAAAGGAAGGGATAGATAATGCATAGAGGAAAGAACCATGGATAGGCGGTAGAGAGCAAAAAGGTGAAATAGATCAAATGAAGGTGAAGACGGGAAGGACAAAATAAATCAGGATGATTATATGAAGAAAGAGACAACATGAAAAGAAATACCTAACCAAAGAATAAAATAAGGAATCCTAAACCAAACAAATATAGGAAGTAGATGAAGAAGATAATTATATGAAAGACAAACCGAAAGAAAAAAGGAAAGAGAGGACAAACAGAACAAAACAAAGAAGCAAGAACAAACGCAAACATCTCTAAAACGAACACAAGTGGTAACTAGATAAAATTATGATGATTCTAAGAAAGACAAACCGAAAGTAAGAAGGAAAGAGAGGACAAACAGAACAAAACATAGAAGCAAGATCAAAGGCAAACATCTCTAAAACGAAGAGAAGAGGTAAATAGATCAAATGAGGATGATTATAGTGCAAGGGTAGACGCGGGTGGGTTGGTTACGGTCGCCATGGCAACGGTGTGTCTAGCCAAGGGGATGGTTACAGGCAAGGCTACTACCTACTCTTCCCTCATTGAAACTATCACTATTCCCGCTTTTAATTTTGCTTATAGTAGTGACTATTCTGTAATATATGTCTGCGCATTTCCGTTTTAATACATTTCCTACCTCTTGTATAATAAATTTTCCTTATTTCTCCTGTCACCTCCTTTTCCTTTCTCGTGCTCTTCCTGATCCTCCCTACCCTTTGTGGGAGTAAGGGCTGGCTACTGACTGACTGACTGACCATATACAATAGTTAGGGTTAATTTTTATCTATCCTACACCATGTATAATGATTTTGTCTTGTCTTCCTAATGCAACAGTTATGGTTTGCTATATTTTTTTATCATTCATATTAATGGGACAGCAGTTATTATTTTTCTCTACCTTTTTCTTCGTGTAACTGGTACTTGGCATATGTATGTAATTGTTTTATTCTTACTTCAACGCTCCTGTTTACTAATTTCTGATTCCTTTCTTCTTACGGTACTGCAAGTGTTTCAATATCCCCCGAAATGCTCTATCCAACAATACTCCACTCCCACAATGCTCCTTCACACGAAGCTCCACTCCCACAATGCTCCTCCCACAAAGCTCCACCAAACAATGCTCCACCTACAAAGCTTCACCACCCAATGCTCCACCAACAAAGGTTCACCACAAAATGCTCCACCCACAAACATTCACCCCTTCAATGATCCATGTCCTTAGCTCCACCCTTAACGCTCCACTCCACCATGCTCCACATCTTGTGTCTCGACACGCTCCCTCTAACTCAGCCAATCCCCCAGGTCAATCTTTATGACCATGACCCTGCAACTTCCATTCACTCAATACAATATAACAATAACCTTTCTGAGAGTAGTACGAAAAATTACTGTAATGGAATACAAATTGTGTGTTCTCGTAATGCACCGCTCAACCAATGTTCAAATCCATAAACGTTCCACCCCCTTAACTCCTTCTACAGTATCTAGACAATCAAATTAATAACTTTACTCAGCCTAGAAATTACCTCTAGAGATCAACAAGGTAAACACCTAATCAAGACCCACACTAACTATTGGTTTTGCACCTGATGACGCCTACAGAGCCTCCCTAAACTAAAGACGTTTACATAAAAAAAAAAAAAAAAAAATTATATATATATACATATATATATATATATATATATATATATATATATATATATATATATATATATATATATATATATATATATATATATATATATATACCGGTATATATATATATCAACTTACTCACAAGGAGGTATACATTTCTCTGGACCTCCTTTTCCCTCATGGTTTCCCCATTAGTTTTGATATTTTAAGACATTCACCTCATTAGTTTGGCGATGTTAAGACCTATCGCCCCATATATTTTGTCAATATCAAGACATTTCGTGCCATTTCGTGTCGTTGAATTTCCTGGCGACCGATAGCGAGCCTGTATTCTAGGATTAAAGATTGATATAGGTCTAGGGGGCAAACTACCCCCCCCCCCCCCTTGATCCACTAAGAAAAGCAAATGCTCCACTCGACAAAATGAACCATCCCTCCAATGTTCCACAACAAATCAACTCGCAATGCTCCCACCCCACATGCTCCCCATCTAGGTTCTTGGCCACGCTCTACACGCTCCCTCTGACTCAGCCATTCCCCCCAGGTCAATCATTATGACCGTGACCTTGCAACTTCCATTCACTCTATTTATAAAGTGGACATTGTAAAACTGGCCATTCAGAGTGTAGATGGGGGGGAGGGGGGGATTACAGCTTCGTTAAAATAAGTTATAAGCTAATTGGGTCATGTTTAATTATAGTAACACTTATGCATCTTAACAACACTAAATCACATTACCCTTTACTCAAATCGGTATAAATATATAGTAGTTGCCCATTAAGAGTGTAGTAGGGTGGATTACTTCTTTGTTACATAATCCATGAAGTAATTGGGTCATGTTAAAAATGTAGCAACGGATCTTAACAATACTAGATCACATTATCATTACTCAAATACTAGATCACATTATCATTACTCAAATACTAGATCACATTATCATTACTCAAATACTAGATCACATTATCATTACTCAAATCAGTATGTAAAGCTTTCCCTTGAGAGTGTTGTAGGGTTGCATCTTAACAATAGGCAAAACTTGTTTTAGTTTGTATTATCTTATTACTGTATATGCTTACGATTGTATTACTGTATTGCCGTATCAACATTGACTAATAAATACAATTATAAATGGAATGAAAAAATAAACAAGCCTTCAATATTTAAAGAAAGAGTGTGGTGTACGCAATGTTGCAATCTAATTAATCTTACATTCAACATTTGGCAAACATTACGACTGTGCAGATTGAAACAAGGAAAAGAACACCTGTGGCTTAATTTACTCGAGCACCTGAACATAGTCTACTAATATTGGACGGCACGAAAAGTTGGAAAGTATAAAAAAAAAAAAAAAAAAAAAAAACACACACACACGAAAACAAAGCGAGAAAAGTATAAAAAAAAGGTAACAGCTAGTCATTATTTCACAAGACCCACGGAGAAGACAAGAAGCCCCAGGTGTTGTTATGGATCTTGACACCATTTCACTACTAGATCTCACTCACGTCATTCACCTTATGCTGGTCACTTCATTTATAAAGGCTGCCACACACGCTCAGTTTGATATGACGGGTCCAACATTGCATTGGTCAATTTGAAGTTAATTCAAGTGCATACGGGGTTAAGCCGGTATCACACGAGCGCTTTTTCACTCAACATTTATCCTCAACGCTGGTCTGGCAGCTTATGAGGTCAACATTCATAATATTTCGGTTACCTAAATTCATCTATTATATATTTTCAGTCTAGTTTCCGATACCAGTGCAAAATATTTCAGAAAATGTTGCCAGAATAATGTTGATCATCGAATGTTGACTATAAAAGCTCTCGCGTGATACCGGCTTTAGTAACACCGCTTCACATAATTTTATTACCGATTTCGCATGTCATTCACCTCATTTTAGGCACATGCATAATACACTTTTTGTATGTCGCTCATATAAGACACAAAGTAATACCACTCATATTATTCACCTTATGCTAGTCATATGCTTAGGAGTGTTAAATAATTGAAACTTCAATTATTTCGCTCACGCACCTCAAATAACTTCCTTCAAAAACGTCTATTACATCACTCACGCATTTCAAATAACTTCCTTCAAAAACGTCTATTACATCACTCACGCATTTCAAATAACTTCCTTCAAAAACGTCTATCACATCACTCACGCATTTCAAATTATATGACTCACGCACCTCATTCACCTAATATCACAGAACTCACGCACCTTATTCACCTCACAAAACCATCTCCCTCACGCACTTCAACGCAAAGTTTATGCTTCAACGCACCTCACGGATGACCAAGCAGGCAAGGGTGCAGACAGATCATTAACCCCTTCTGTACCGGCGACGTATTTTTCTATTTGATTTCAGCTACAATTAGACGATTTAATGAAGCTTAGGACAGATAAATCGTAGCTAAAAACATTAATTAAGTTGGCCTGTAGCCTTTTCATGGATAGAAGTCCTTCCTAAGCTGAATAAAATCGTCTAATAGTTGTCAGAATATAATGAAAAGGACGTCGCCGGTACAGAATGGGTTAAAAGCACTTCACCAGGGCTAGTAATTTTCACTCTATTCACCACTACGCCTCACCATAATGTTGCCCTTATCACCACCACGACATCATCATCCCATCCCCATAATAGCCCCTCTAACACGCAATCATCAGCACAACACCATCATCATTATCACTCACCACGAAACAATAAATAAATGAATAAATATAATATCCTCAGCATTACACCACCATCACCATAACACCCACATCACCATCACTCACCACCACTACGGCATCATAACCCTACTATTACACCACCATCATAACACCCACATCACCATCACTAACCACCACTACGGCATCATAACCCGTCCACCACTAAAGTCCCTCTACCACACACCTTCATCAGGGTAATGACAATATACATACTCAAAGGATAACCACACCACCAAAATACCTCATCACATCATATCCATCATCACAACATTACATTATCATCACCATCATCACCACAACAGCCCCTCTACCACACACCTCCATCAGGGTAGTGCCAATATAAATACTCAGGATAACCACACCATATTCTCCACCACACCACCACACAACATCATCACCACAACAGCCCCTCTACCACACACCTCCATCAGGGTAATGCCAATATAAATACTCAGGATAACCACACCATATTCTCCACCACACCACCACACAACATCATCACCACAACAGCCCCTCTACCACACACCTCCATCAGGGTAATGCCAATATAAAGCACTCAGAGGCTACCAGTACAGACAGGCTCAAAAAGTTCTCCTCATCCATTTCGACATTACTATTCTCACCATACTTGAAGCTGAACTTGTCAATAAACCTTACACTTATCATTAATACAACTTTTAGTCATGTAATATTGAAAAGAGTATTTGAAGGAATTTGGTGTTATGTGTTCCGTGTCAATAAAGCAATACATTTATAGTTTGTGGAGATCTTGCTGCGGTCCCGACTGTGCCATGGGACCAGGGACTTGTATAGCTCTTTTCAACTATTAATTACGCAAAGTTCATTATATATTATCTGATTACGATAGGCTAGTTGTCATTGCATGCAACAACTTAAATATAACCGAATATAATTATGTTATGATGGAAATGCTTGTTTTTCAGGTCCATAGTCCATAAAGCATGAACAAGTTGCACCATAAAGCACACACACACAGCATTTCCATAATATATGGAGAGGAAAAAAAAAAAAAAAAAAAAATCCAAATTACCTAGATAGACTTCAGGATATTTTTTCTTTTATTACATGTGCCATATTATAGAGTATTCCAAACTCTATGGTACCCAAGAGTATGAAAGTGGAATGTATATATATATATATTACTCTCGTAGGGCAATTCTACTCCCCCGTCATTTTATGCTAGGGATAGAGAATGGTGGGCGTGGTCTGAAACACAACCTTCCACTGCTATAACCCATACCATTGAAGGTGTGAAAGTTTATATGACCGTAAACTTAGGCTATAAAACCACATAGCTTTTCACCACCCCTAAATAATTTTGAAGAGAGGGCATTGCTTTTACATATGTATCTAAAAAATACACTATATTAATTAGGAAAAAACACTAATCTTATCACCAACTCCATGTATGTATTACATTTGTGTATACATACCTCGATGTAAGTGTAAACGAAGATACTAGTGATAATTAACCTTATAAAATGAATGACTGAACTAAACGAAAAACAAATGTATATAAAACATAAGTTACGAAATAATTGTGTTCCATCCTACCACGCGAAATTAATAATTGGACCATAAATCAATATACTTTCCCTTTTCATCGACAATTCCTAATACGGATCATTTCTAAATAATATCGATGCAAATGGTGCAATAACTCAGTTTGCCAAATGAATATATTGATGTATGGAAAAATATAAAGAGACTGTCATGAAAATATAAAGAGACTGTCATGAAAATATAAAGAGACTTTCATGAAAATATAAAGAGACTCATGAAAATATAAAGAGACTGTCATGAAAATATAAAGAGACTGTCATGTAAATATAAAGAGTGTCATGAAAATATAAAGAGACTGTCATGAAAAATATAAAGAGACTGTCATGAAAAATATAAAGAGACTGTCATGAAAATATATATGACAAATTATGTTCAACCCAATGATCACACTTAGCGAACACACACACACACACACACCTACTCCTATTATCTCTCTCTCTCTCTCTCTCTCTCTCTCTCTCTCTCTCTCTCTCTCTCTCACACACACACACACACACACTAGTTAACCATAATAACATAAAAGTATATAACAAAAACAAATAAACAATGCCAAAATAAGTACCAAATATCAAAGCAGGGGCACGAGATCAGTAATAACATAGAACACGGAAAATACGGGTATTGAGAAAATGGGGAACAGGGAGAGGAAATGGGATAAAAAGTGACATCTGGCATGTGAGAGAGAGAGAGAGAGAGAGAGAGAGAGAGAGTGAGAGTGAGTGAGAGAGAGAGAGAGAGAGAGAGTGTGAGTGAGAGAGTGTGAGTGAGAGTGTGTATGTGTGAGTGAGAGTGTGTATGTGTATATGTACAGTATGTGTGAATATATGTATGTGTGTGTGTGTGTGTGTGTGTAAAGAGAAGGGTAAACCAACACGTGTCCAAATATTACCCTATCCAAAGTGGCCAACCTATTTAACTTTATTGACAGAGTTATATATTGACATCACCTGCACACCCATATGTCACTTACAGGACCATAATATGTCTCCGGGGTCCTCTATAGTGGATGTATTGTGTGTGGAGTACACCCTGTTCCAAATAGGTAGGCCAGAAACCCTGAACCTTAACCTCTATAATCTCAAAAAGGGTTAGAGCAAATGGGCTATAAATTCCCACAGCGATTCCCTGGATGACCCTTCCCAAATGGTAGAAATATTCGCTGGGTTACTCTAGTCGTTTGTGAGGTATAGAGGTTAATATTCAAGAGTACTGGCCGACTTATTTGCGACAGGGTATAGCAGCATAGTGAATGTTGTGGTTATGGTGGTGATTGTGGTTGGGAATTGTGTAGTTGTGGTTGTGCTGGTGGTCGTAATTGCGGTGATTTTGTTGTTTTCTTGTTTTTGGTGGTGGTCCAAGGGCTGTATGGACGCTAATCTTAAGGCAAATCCAACATTCGACATTTTATGATTAATTTTATTGAGAAGTAGATTTCGCTGAAGGAATTAAAACGAAACAAGACATACATTTTCGCGCTGGGCCACTCTCACAACGCCAACAAACAAATCAACATCACATAAATAAAATAATCTCCCAACATGCCAGACATCCACTCTAAACAACCCAATCAATACCACACAATCGCCAAACACACACAAAACACATACACATACACACACAAACCAGAGAACAAAATATTATAGGCGGGGTGACTATTTCCGCCCCTCCTCCAAGCCCTCCCAAATAAGGGTGAGGGGTAATATTGAGGGTGAACTTCGTGACTGTTTGTTGCTCGGGGTGTGACGGGTTCAACTCATCTTGTATATGATTATTTTCAGTATTTTACCTTAGACGTACCTAAGTTTTTTTGTTATAATTTTCTTCGGGTCGATCATACTATTTTCTATGAGTGTTTTTTGTTCGTGTCTTTTAATAAGTGGCACCTTAGATTGTACCATTGTTTTCCTTTAATATAATATTATATTATGTCATACTACTGTTTGTATCCCCCCTCCCCCCTTCTCTCTCTCTCTCTCTCTCTCTCTCTCTCTCTCTCTCTCTCTCTCTCTCTCTCTCTCTCTCTCTTATCAGTAATAATTCCTGTTACCTGGTTATCCTCCTTTTTTCTCTGGCATTATCCCCACTTCCAAATACGGGGCAGTAGTAATATTGAGGGTGAAGATCGCCGTGACTGTTGTGGTTCAGGGTGTGTCTCGGTTTATGCTCATATTTTACATAAATATCTTCATAATTTTTTATTTTAGTCCTGCATCAAGTTTCCCCATTTTCTTCGGGTTTATGCTACTACTCATACCAAAAATGTTTATCACTATCATTATTACTATTGTTAATATACAGTATACAGTACAGTACAGTACAGTGTGTGTATATATATATATATATATATATATATATATATATATATATATATATATATATATATATATATATATATATATATATATATATATATATATATATATATATATATATATGTATTTCATACATTATATATATTTCTATATAGAGGGGGGGATATATATCAGTTTTCACTATATATATATAATTTAATGTTTTACACTCGTTCATCATTCATCATTCATCTCTCTCTCTAAAGAATGTGCTTCAGTTTCTCTTTTTCTCTCTCTTTCTCTCTTTATCATTCATCTCTCTCTCTCTCTCTCATTGTTGTTACCTGGTGCTCTTAATAGCCACCCATAATATAACTCACGACTGCTTTCACTACTGGCCATTATCTCGGCTGACCTAAAGGGGGTATCACACGAGAGATTTTTCCCTTTAACTTTTGTCACCAACTTAGATCTGGCAGCTTTCTTAACCCTTTCAGTATACCATAAAGTACGCTTACACTAGGAGATGAGAGCCGTAGTCTAGCGTAAGCCACCTCACCATGATACTTAAAGGCTTAAATACACTTTTGAAGGAATCTAATCACCTAAACATACTCTAACCCCTGTCTAGTAGTCCAGTTAACTGCAGTATAGCGTCAAAATATTGCCAATAAAACAGTTGCCGATTTAAACTCTCACCTCATGCTTTATTAACTCGTTTGTTATCGATTTTACTTTCCATGGCTGTATGTCATAACCATTACCTGTGATTAAGTTACCTGTTACAAGATCCATGCTCCATCACACCTCTCTGTAATTATACTTTGCTCGTGGACATTTAAGATTTCCAGTGTGCAATCCACTTTTTCTTGCCTGTTCGTTTACTATCAGTTTTAGTTTTAGTTTATGTTATATGGTATACTGTATATAAAGTGTTTCGTTTACATTACCGATATACTTTCAGGAGTCTATTATGTTTTGATTTCGAGGATATATTAGATTTTCCAATTCATTACATATATGTTTTACTTATTCACTCATCCTTTATCAGTGTTATCATTGTTCCTTCAGTAGATTCTATTTTCCCCACTTTTTGTTCTCACCAATTTGTTGCTTTCTTTGTGGATATATTACCTTTACCTTTGGACACCTTTGGATGTGTAGTAGACTGTTTGAAGCGACAGCTCGCTCCCTTGCGAGGATGGGCTCGTCTGGCACTTTTTGCAGTTCGACATCTAGGGCTCTCTTGAAGTTGTCTAACGAGATGTCCCTCATGTCTCTTACTCGCCGTGGGAGTTTGTTGAAGAGACGTGGGCCTCTGTGTGATAACCAGCCCTCTCGCAGAGAGCCCATAGCACCCCTGTTATTCATCCGGGGGATTTCGCATTCCCAGCCTTTCCTATCACTGAATTTCATGACTATCGGAGTATGTAGGTTTGGTACTAAACTCTAACTCACTCTCTCTCACTCTCTCTCTCTCTCTCTCTCTCTCTCCCTCCTCTCCCTCTCACCACTCTCACACTCTTACTCACTCTCTCTCTCTCTCTCTCTCCCCCCCTCCCTCCTGTTTGCTCCACCACCACTACTAAGCTATCTATTCCCTTCACCATTCCCCATTCCCTGCTAATTGCCCTATTAGCTACCGCTGCTTGATGGGCCCTCCTGCAGCCTGAATCATACATCAAACTCCAATGTTCACCTCTTTCTTTATCACCCACAGTTTCTGCTTACATCATAATCTTATTTTTTAATATATGTGTAATTTGTACTATTTTCTACGTATTTTCTATGTAATATATGTGTATTTTTTAATATATGTGTAATTTGTACTATTTTCTAAGTTTTGTCTATGTAATATATGTGTAATTTGTACTATTTTCTACGTATTTTCTATGTATTTCTATGTGAATGTCCTATGTGTAATGTACCTCACACTTTTCCGAGACCTCTTGCCATCACCCTTATCTATAGCTTCAGTTTGCTTCCTCGTTATATTTGTATTTACTTATTGATTTACTAGATTTGCGCCCCATAATTTGTTCTTTCATCTTGTATTACGCTAGCATTACGTTATTCACAGTGCAGTTGGGTCCAGTACATGATTAGATACCTCCCCCTTCTCTCTTTCCCTCCATGTTTCTACTTTCTAATTAGGACTAGCCCTTGTTATACACATTTCACTTTCCCTCTACTTTAAAAAAAAAAAAAAAAAAAAAAAAAAAAAAAAAAAAACACACGCACACACACACACCATGCCCCGCTCGATTCTCCTGCTGAGACTCGATAATATATTAACGGAGTCACACGATCATAAAACTCCGGCAGTTTTATCGGCAACTCTGGTATGGTCGCTTTTGAGTTGAACCTTTACAAATAATATAATTATCAACAAAAATAGTCTACCATCAGTCTGGTGCCGACAAGCTTTATAAGAATTCAGCCAACAAATATAATCTACCTGTAGCCTAGTTGTTGATATCGATACAAAGGAGCCATAAAGTGATGCCAGAAAAAAATTATCTCTCTCTCTCTCTCTCTCTATATATATATATATATATATGTATATATATATATATACTGTATATAACATTTGCCGACCAAGAATCGACGAAAAATTAGCCCGTGTGACCTCAACCTTGATTAGTGAACGATGTATCCCAGTTGTCTTGTTTACGTTGGTTATTATGTCTGCGCGGGTTGTTTATGTTGGATATTATGTCTGCTCGGGTTGTTTATGTTGCTTATTATGTCTGCCAGTCGTTGGTTCTGCTTGCCTGCGTTGAAGAGATCCTCTGTTCTTAAGGCGATGTCACACGAGCGATGTTCACGTCAATTTTATTATACAACTTTCTGCTTTCGTATTGGAATCGATAACTAGACTGGCTTTATATAATTTTAAAAGACTGCAATAATATACAACTTTACTTAGTCTTAGGATGATGCCAGGCCACAATTACCTAAACAAATGCCGGAAAAAGCGCTCGTGTGACAACGGCTTTATTCCCTGAACTTTCGTGTGTTTGTGCTTTATCTGCGGGTTGATCGTTAGTGTTCGTCTATTCCTTTGAATGCTTGTGTGTCTGCCCCTCTATCAGCTTGTTCATTTGTACTGTTATCAACGAAGTATATAACTTGGTGGGAGGGTGTTTATCTATAGGTTTGTATTTCTGGGTAGTTTCCTGTACATCAATTTGTTTATCAGTCTGTGTGCCTGTGTGTATGTATGTACGTATGTATGTATGTATGTATGTATGTATGTATGTATGTATGTATGTATGAATAAAGGTCTGCCTGTTCCCCGACCTGCCTGTTTGTCTGCCCATTATCAGCGTGACTATTTATCTGCCTGTTTGTCTGTCTAGTGTCTCAACCTGCCTATTTACAATCCTACTATTAGCCATCTTTGTCTCCAATAGACCCGGTGTACCTTGCCTTTCATTTTACTCCTTTGGATTTTGTACTCTCCTCTACCCCCTTCCTTCCTACCTAAAATATCAACCTACCTACCTACCTACCTACCAACCAACCAACCAACCAACCAACCAACCAACCAACCAACCTACCTACCTACCAACCAGCCAACCAACCAACCTATAACTTCAACCATATATTCCCAATCCCCCAACTCACCCTCGCTATCCTACAAGCAAGCAAGCAAGCAATTCCCGGCTCTATTCATATTTTATCTCTGTCTAATTACCGGCATCAGCACCAGGGCCAGATATAACAGATTACACCCATGGAGGGAGGGAGAGTTGGACGTGTGGAAATAGTGTACACTATAAGAAAATCCTACACGTGAATGTGCTAATAACAAAAAGGCAATCTAAAAATAGGTAGAATCATAATCCGAAATCAACAAAGCAAAAACTATCCCAGGAATTAGCAGATTTATTTGTACATAATTATTTACTTTTTGTATTTTGTTATTTTTATTAAGGAAATATCGACTCCTTGGTCTTATAGAGTACCGGTATAGGCCTACAATATAAAGGCAGTGCCACGCAAGATAATTTTGCGTAGGAATTGTTTAGTTCAATCTTGAATTCGGCCAAATACTGTCAGGGTATTTTAATAACTAATGTGACAATTACGAAACGTTACAACTCCAAGGTAATCCAACGATAACACTGCTCGTGTGACACCTATACTATACTCACCCAGTCTACCTGTATCCCGCCCATCTCTCCAGTACAACATCTTACCTGTGGGAGAAACAATAGATTAGTAAAGTTTAAACACCGTATATTATTACATTTAGCCAAACTATGCCTTCTGTACCGGTAAAGTATTTTTGTTTTTATTTCAGCTTTATTTAGACGATTTATTATGAAGCTTAGGAAGGATATATAGTAGATAATATAGTAGATAGTCTGTAGCATTATAATTGGTAAACGTCCTCCTTAAGCTGAATAAAATCGTCTAATAATTGGCAGAATATATTGCAAAGGATATCACCGGTACTGAATGGGTTAATTAATATATAAACATCGTGACATTTCTTCATTAACCCCTTCAACCAGATGATTGGTATTTACTAATGCGTATTCATTCTAAGGTTAGATTACTTTACTCAGCTTATAGGAAGGACCAAATAGGAGTCATCAAGTAACTATCAGCCACCGCCAACAACTTTTAAACGACACCACCACCGCCAACAGCCGCAACATTACATCAATATAACAAAAACACCAACAACATTACAAAATTACCAAAAACAGCAGCAACTTTACAACACAACAAAAATCCCACCCCAACATTACAAAATCACCACCACCACCAACATTACAATAACATTTCAAAATCACCACCAACGCCAACAACAACTCCACCACCACCTCCAACAACATCAACACCTTCAACACAAACAACAACAACAACACTTTTCTTCCTCCCCTCTCCAAATAGGGTGCTAATGATCCCCACAGACACCCACACTAATCTCTGCTTACCTCCCACCTCTCTAGATAACCTCTCCTCTGCTCTCTCTCCTATAATCCTACTCCTCTCTCCTCTAATCCTTATAATTTTTCCTCCTTCTCTTGCTATCCTCTATCCTCTAATCCGACTATTTTTTCTCCTTATCCATCTTCTCTTTCTAATCCTTTCTCCTTTAATCCTACTCGTTTTCTTCTTCTCCTTCTTCTCTTTCTAATCTTCTAATCCTTCTCTTTCTTCGCTTTTTAATACACTCTCCTTTAATCCTACTCTTTGCCACTTCCCTGTATTCACTCATTGTTTCTACCTCTGCAATATTTACTTCCATTCTGTCTAATCACGGACACAATTGATGACCCCCCTACCTCTCTCTCTCTCTCTCTCCCCCCCCCCCCCCCCCCCCTAACCCTTTCTGACACCCCCAACCCAGTCTTATTTCCCCTATTACACCCCAAATGTCTGCCACAATTATCACCCCGGGCAAACGAGCTACGGGGGGTGACAACACTTGAGGTCCAATTAAAGTCACATGAAGCATTTATATGTATATTTTGTATTTTATTTATTTATTTACTTATTTTTTTTACCGAGATCTCTTCTTGGTAATTCTGGTCTGGAAGAATCTGAGCTCATTAGTTATCAAAGTATTAACATAACTAATACAATCTAACGTTAACATAGTTGCGAGCGAAAACCTAAAAATGCTGCCAGAAACGGAGACACTGATCGAAAGTTGTCGATTAAAGCGCTCTTGTGACGCGGCATTTACGTAAGCGCGCGCGCACGCACACACACACACACACACACACACACACACACACACACACACACACACACACACACACACACACACACACACACACACACACACACACACACACACACACACTTAAATTTATCTCGTTAGTCGCATCCGTCTTTCATAAAGTGTTCTTGTTTTTGTTCAGCGCATAATGAGTGCCTAAATATTTCATAGTTAATATTTCTCGGTTTATTACCACCATTAATATTTACCCCATGTATTTATATTTTTTATGCAGCGGTAACCTACATACGGATAACATAAATACCATTATATCTCCAAGTAACATTTCCTTTCCCAGTAAGTTTTTTTTCGGATTTTTTTGTTTAAGTCTGTTCAATTATATGGAGTGGAGTTTCTACTTTCAAATATCGACTCGTACGTTAAAACACGCCCAACATTCAGCAACCGGACGTGCTGAGCTGCTAAACGTTTTTTGTTATGGTCTACCCGGCCACATATTTTCTTGTATTTTCAGTACTATCTCAAGAGAAAATAAAACACACAAATACAAAATTAAATGAAACAAATATACAAAATGTGTATATTATTTTACCCAAAATATGTTTGTTTTTGTTTGTTTTGTTTTTTGTTTGCTTAGTTTGATTACCTTGAAGACTTGCATCTCTACCATGATTTCATATTGATTAAGTTTATCTTTATTACTACGATTTCCTTTTAGTACTATAAACTGCCAGTCTAATATGATCATTTATTATCCCCCCCCCCCCTCCCCCCACACACACACGAATACATTGGGGTTAGTGAAAATCTATGGCTAAAGGTAACATAAATATCTCACTCGACTTATTAAATCAAGGAACATTGTATTTCTAGCTACAACCAACATAATGTATTCAACTTAGGGGGGATGGGCTGGTTTTTCTAGCCCCATTCTTCCTCATGTTTAGCCCCATTGGTTTTTAGATTTTAAGACGTTCGGCCCATTTGTTTGGCGAGTTCAAAACCTTTCGCCGCATTTGTTTGTCAATATTAAGAATTGTCATGTCATTTAGGTGAACCATCTCCAATAAGCTGTAGAGTGAAAGGTTCAAGGGGTCAAACAGGCGCTAGTTTCATTAAGTGGTAACATAAATCAGGGATAAAAAGGGGCTGGCCAGTGCTGGGAAAAAAAAAAAAAAAAAAAAAAAACCCCCCCCCCCCCCCCCTACACTTGCCCTTACATTGCCCAGCCTGCTCGTAAAAGTCTGCGTACTGCCATTGAGGCTGAACCAACAAGGGTCCTAATTGGTGGGTGGGGAAAGAGCAAAGAAAGGGCGATGGTGGAAAAGGAAAGGCATAAGTAAAGAGAAAAGAAGAGGGATAAGAAGAAGGGTAAGGCAGAAGGAAGAGAAAGATGAGATAATAGAGGGGAGTAAGAAGAGATTAACAAGATAATCTAGAGGCAAAAATAAATAAAGTAAATAGAGGGATTAAAAGTATAAACTAGAAAAAAGGTAAAACAAAATACAGCAAACAAGAAAAACACAAAAATACTTAAGATATAAACAAAAACGTATGCAGTTACTTGACACTCACAACAGAGAGAGAGAGAGAGAGAGAGAGAGAGAGAGAGAGAGAGAGAGAGAGAGAGAGAGAGAGAGAGAGAGAGAGAGAGAGAGAGAGAGAGAGAGAGAAAGGGGTAAGGAAGGTTGGCTGTTGACAATATACGTAATAGGGTGGCCAGTAACTTCAACACAGTCGTTTACATGTCAGGGAAGAATTCGTTAACGTCTCGTTTCCCCCAATGGTCGGCATATATTTACACCAAACCTCTTATTTGCCACCATTCTAGACTGTTTAAAGACCGGTAGACGTAAAACCCATTAGCCCAAGAATGTATTAAGCGCCATTTAATCACCAAAAGGTCCAAAATGCTTAGGTCCTCTCGGTAGGAGTTGCGTACTATAATATATCATTAATCATATAAATACATACGAATATTACCTTAACCAGGAATCAAATCCATCACAAACGCTACCTAACTATTTTCACACAAGACTTCGTAATGGATACCAGCGTCTCAAAGGAGGACAAAGGAAATCAAGCAACAACAGATCTAGTGACCCTTCTAGGCTGCTTGTCCTCCAAAACACTGAGGATCAAGTGTCCAAACAGTGGTTTAGAGTGGCTAAGGGAACATTGGAAAGGGAACTAATGTCCGTGGCAGGATTAGGAAGTTAGTAGGGGACAGATGGGTTAGTAACTGAGGGGAGGATAAAATAAAGTTATTCATTTACAAACGCAGTCAGTCGCGGGTTTGATGCGAGATATTTGTCTAGGCGAAGTTTAAATGAATCAACGGTGCTGCAGTCTATAACGTCTCGGGGAAGCCCATTCCACAAGTTGACAACTCGATTGAAGAAGAAATTCTTAGATTCGTGTGAGTTAAAAGATTTACCAATAATTTTGCAACCGTTTCCCCACGTGTAATTAGATTGGTCGATAGTGAAGTACTTACTACAGTTCATATTGTCGATGCCTTTGATGATTTTGAACACTTGAATTAAGTCACCTCTTAATCTGCGCTGGGTTAGAGGAAATAGATTTAATTCTCCATGACGCTCTTCGTATGGTTTGTTCTTTAGGCTAGGTATCATTTTGGTAACTCTACGTTGAACTCGTTCTAGCTTGTTTATATCTTTTTGGTAATACGGGCACCAGGATTGAACGCAGTATTCCAGAAGAGGGCGGACTAAGGGTTAGGAAAACTTCTTTGGATTTATGCTCAAATGACCTGCCTATAAAGCCAATTATTTTGTTTTCCTTCTTAACAACTTCTGAACATTGTTGACTCGGTTTTAGGTTACTCGATATTGTTACTCCCAGATCGGTTTCTCTGTTTACATTCTTAAGCTGAGTGCCATTCATCGAATAGTTTGCTTTCTCATTTAGGTATCCGATATGTAGTACTTTACATTTATCCGCATTGAAACTCATTTGCCAAATTTGGGCCCAACATGACAATTTATCTAGATTGTGTTGCATATCGTCAACTTGTTCTTTTGAGAGTACGCTATTTGCAATTTGTGTATCGTCAGAAAATGTTGAGATTGTACAGGTGAGACCCTCATCTATGTCGTTGATGTAAATTAGAAAGATAATTGGTCCTAGTACCGATCCCTGGGGTACTCCGTGGCATGGGTATGAACTCTACTTAACAAACTGTCCAACTCGATGAGATTCAACTCCTCCAAGCAGATGACGCCTTTCACATTATATCTTAGTTACCCACAGACGATTTTACTTAAATTTGGATTGCTTTATTGGGGTAAAAGGGTAAATCGAATAGGTGTTATACCCCTTTGTTTCCCAGAGGTCGGCCTCAAGGTGAATAATATTGGCTGTTGGTAGCAATAACATAATATACAAAAATCGTCAATTGTCGGAAGGAGTTAAAAAATGGTGTACCCGGATCTCATTCACAGTTTAGTCCAAGTCTTCCTGTGGCCTAGAACACCCTGGTGGCTTCCGCTGCACTAGGGTAAATATACAAGCCCCAGGGTGTGGCACTCTCAAGGCACTGGGCCAAGCACGACAAGCAAGCAAGCGTATACAAAGAACATACGCTATGGCAACTTTATATATTTAATGTAGCTATCATTACATTATTTTCTTCGGTTTATAAAGTCTTAATCGAGATACTTATACTCTTTAAAACACCAGAGGTTCATCCAAATCTGAGAAAAATAGCACAATATTAGCCAGAATATAATAAATTTGAGGCCATCGTATTGAAAAGTGAATAAAATATACAGTCCGAGGGGTATGGAACCTTCAAGACACTGGGCACAAGCAAGCGTATACAAAGCACATTATACGCACAGGCACAGAGATCCTTAACCTTTAACCCTGTCACTATGATGAGCACATGATACGCACAGGCACAGAGATCCTTAACCTTTAACCCTGTCACTATGATCAGCACATGATACGCACAGGCACAGAGATCCTTAACCTTTAACCCTGTCACTATGATGAGCACATGATACGCACAGGCACAGAGATCTTTAACCTTTAACCCTGTCACTATGATGAACCTTTCTGTATATCCTAGTTATCACTAGACAATCATATTCACCTTAGTTATGGTTAAATTATATAGTAAATTATATACTCTATTGATTCCTAGAGGTTGTTATTTAGCATAATAAAATATCTCGCTTTAGCCAGATTCCAATAAGAATGACGCCGTCGTAGCGAAAGGGTCGTATATATTTGCTCAATTGTGTATATGTATATGTGACCCTGGTCTCTGGGTCTTCTCCTGGATGACCTAGATGTGTGTGAATTTGTATTTTGTTTTTGTGTTCATTGTTTTCTGTTGTGTTTTGTGTTGTCCCTATGCTGGCTCTGTCTTGAGGGACTCAAGTGTCCAAAAAAAAAAAAAAAAAAAAAAAAATGGGGACTGGGCCTGAGTATATAGATAGATAGATATATAGATAGATAGATGTATATGTTTAATATTTGTTTAGCCTCCCTAGTTCTCCATCAAGTTGAAAAAAAAAAAAAAAAAACGGGGGACCAGAAAAATTACCCACATCCCCCTTAATACAATATAGAGTTCCTGGAGTCTGGCACTCAGGCACTGGGCCAAGCACGGGAGGCAAGCAAGGGTATACTACATAACACATACGCGGGTTGGCACTGATATCCCTACGCTTAACCATTATTAAGGGTACGGCTAAATGAAAAACATCTAGATTAATATTAAGCAAACTCATGGAAACGATATTTTGATCTTGATTCATGATTGAAGGGTTGTTTGGGCAAGCCCAATAAACCCAGCCACAGTCCAAAAGGACACGGTATAATTAATGTCCTTGATATGGTTAAGTTACATATTGCCGCTTGACATAAGGAAGAACAATAATACACATGTCACTGGAAATTAAAACTCTGACAATAAAACTATATACACGATGGCAGTATAAATATTATCGAACAAACAAAGGCAACACACACACATAGGACAGGGCCAAGCACCACGCCCATTGGCACACACCCCGCCCTACTGCCCCTGCACCTACCAAGCAGTGGAGGGGATCCAAGGTGAGGTCACGGGAGATGAAGTATTCCGTGTGATGATGCTGTTACACACACACACACACACACACACACACACACACACACACACACACACACACAGCCCGTAGCCTAGTAGGTAGAGCTCTCGTCTCACACACGAGGGGTCGGGGGTTCAATCCCCGGCCGGGCGGAGACAAATTGGGCTGGTCTCCTTTCATGTGTTAGCCTCAGTTCACCTAGCTGTAAATAGGTACCTGGAATAAGTGGACGACATTGTGACGTCCCATCTGGGGTTGGCAAAAATGGTACAAGGCGAGATGGGTATCATATGGTTCACCTAAGCTGATGGCTACCTAAGCCTTCGGGCGAGACGGTACCGTCTATAGTGAGAATGGTACCATACAGATCCACCCTAAGCCTTCGTTTCCGATGTCGCCAATTGGCTAAAAATACAGACTACACACACACCCACAGCCATTCCAACGATACATATAACACCTACACATATAGGAGGCGGGAAATAACGAGCATGCTCACTCCCGCAATACAACTAGAATAAGTACACACACACAAACACACACACATACGGTCACGGTGGCCGAGCGCGCTTAGTACTCTGTATTGGGAGCGCTAGCTCTGGTGTCGGGGGTTCAATCCCACGCGCCGGCAGGGGAAGTTCTCTCAAAAACTTTCCCTGAACGTGAAGGCAAGGTCTGGACGGACCGCCTCGGGGGGCCCACAAAGTCTCCTGCCCACGTCCTACTCCTTCGGGAGTATGTAGGCGCTCTCGTTAGCAGCCTGGATCAGTCTATTGATCCCTTAGGATAAGATCTAGGTTAAGTCTGTGTATTTTCAGCCCCATTGGCTGCCGGCTTGAAATAAACCGATTATTATTATTATTATTATTACACACACACACACACACACACACACACACACACACACACACAGCCCGTAGCCTAGTAGGTAGAGCTCTCGTCTCACACACGAGGGGTCGGGGGTTCAATCCCCGGCCGGCGGAGACAAATTGGGCTTGTCTCCTTTCATGTGTTAGCCTCAGTTCACCTAGCTGTAAATAGGTACCTGGAATAAGTGGACGACGTTGTGACGTTGTCTGGGGTTGGCAAAAATGGTACAAGGCGAGATGGGTATCATATGGTTCACCTAAGCTGATGGCTACCTAAGCCTTCGGGCGAGACGGTACCGTCTATAGTGAAAATGGTACCATACAGATCCACCCTAAGCCTTCGTTTCCGATGTCGCCAATTGGCTAAATACAGACTACACACACATCCACAGCCATTCCAACAGTACATAAAACACTTAACATGCATTTCACGCAATACATTCCCAGTTAAGGAGGCGCGATAATAATGAGCTTAGCTCGCATTGCGTGGATTCCCCTTGACGAACAAGTAACTGAGTAACTGAGTAACACACACACCCACACACACACACACACACACACACACACACACACACACACACACACACACACACACACACACACACACACACACACACACACACACACACACACACACACACACACACACACACACACACACACACACAGACACACGTACAGAGGACAGGGCCAAACATCACACCTTTTGGCACACACCCCGCCCTATTCCCACCCATCGTCCAAGCAGTGAGGGAAAACGAAGGTGAGGCCTTGAGAGATGAAGTATTCGGTGTGATGATGCTGTTTCATTCACTCTCACTCTCTCTCGCACACACACACACACACACATATACACACACACATGGCCAAACACCACAGCGCTTGGCACACACCCCGCCCTACTCCCATCCATCTTGCAAGCAGTGAGGGGAAACGAAGGTGAGGTCACCAGAGATGAAGTATTCGGTGTGATCTATCTATCTATCTGTTGCCGGCCGCCTTACTCCCCTTACGAGGGTGGCCATACACAGAATGCCCCCAAGCGGACCTATTCCCTGTGAGAGGGACAACCCGAGCCAGTTTGGTGAAGGACTTACAGGATTGACCACTCAATTCAGGATCCGTCCGACTCCGAGGCCCTCTGTGCATCTTGTTAGCATTTTTTTTCTACAGTGGTGTTCGGCTAATACATCCACTAACCTGCCTTACCCTTAGGTAAGCAGTACGGATTTGTATCAGGTTTACTCCCCTAGACAGGTTGCCAACCAAGGCTGACGAGGCCCATCCACCCGGATTTGTATAAGGTTGTCTCCCCTAGATGAGTTGCCGACCAAGGCTAACGAGTCCCATCCACACCTTCGGTGTGATGATGTGCACAATTCACTAATAAATACTGTATATCGCCTCAATCATGCTTAAATTGATTCAACTCCTGCATATGTATGTTTCTTCTATTCTAGCCTCTCTAACAATCCCAGCATATTCTCTCTCTCTCTCTCTCTCTCTCTCTCTCTCTCTCTCTCTCTCTCTCTTGGCAAGCACTGAAGGGAATGGGAGGTAAAGCTGACAGAAATTAATTATTAGGTGTGACGCTACTGAAGGAGAACGAGGTCAAAACAAAGGCCATACAAACGAGCATCATTCGAGGAGGGTGGACAAAAACAGTGTACAACAGTGAGTCTGTAAATAAACGAAGGTAATAAGGCTCCCACTGATTAAATACTAGGTTTGACAAAGCTACAGATGAATTAATTATTAGGTATGAAGAGACACACAGTTAGAGAAAAAAGCGAGGACAGAGACGAGATCATAATGAAGGTGGGAACATTTTATAAGGAGGGATATAATGAATGAACCGTACCAAATATAAATAAACAGAAGGTGATGCTACCACAGATGAAACCATTTTTAGATGTGACGCTGGTAAGGAAAGGGCACAAGGTTAGTGTAAAGATGATCACAGATGGGGAATATATTAAAACTGGAAATATACAATACTGAAGGATATACGGTAAAGAAGAGATCTTTAGATAATTGAGGCTAAGCTGGCAAAGATATATTACTATACCCTGTTCCAAATAAGTAGGCCAACACTTTTAAACGTTATCCTCTATAACTCACAAACGACTAGAGTAATCGAGCTAATATGTATACCATTTGGGAAGGGTCAGCCAAGGAATAGGTGTGGAAATTTACAGTGGAAGTGGCACAATGGACAGGACAAATGAGCCCCAGACGTGAATATTTTGAGTGTGAGACTACTACAAACAAGAGGGATATAGTAATTGGTCTATCTTTTCAGGGAGAATAGATTCCAGAGAGAGAGGGTGCACTCCAAATATCTTACTACGTTCAATTATGTGCCACAGCTAATACTAAGATGATATATCAAGATTATCAGTGAAACAATTTAATTACATCCAAATATTATAAGGAAATTATCATGTATTTCTCATGACATTACAAGATGAGAGAAAACTGTTCCTCAACAATGAACAGAATGAATAGCTACAAATCTTAAGTCAAACAATATTCACCCAAAAACCAATAGCCTCCACAATGCCCTAAAAATAGGACAGCCAACCTCAACATCATTTCCCTGCCTACCATTATGAGATCAGGGCCAAATATTTCCCCCACCACCACCAGATGTCTCCCCACGACACCAGAGCAAACAAGGTGACGAGA
>CM064551.1:22800526-22853248 GCA_032716605.1 Paralithodes platypus | reverse complement strand
GTTGTTTTTACTGAGGAATATTTTGCTTATCAACGTTTGATTCTTTAGATTTTAATGATCGGACGTTGCCCAGATGTTCACCTACATCCAGGTTTGAATGAATAAATTTTCTTGGGTAGTGATTACGAGGTCTAGTAATATTCCTGTCCCTCGTCTCGGGTTCGCGCGTCGGCTTGGTTTTTACGTGTTGAGTCAAAAAAGTGTCCCTGGATGCACGCTTTGTCATTAGGCGTGCACTCAAAGCAGTTTTTGTTTTTTGTTTTTTTTATTTGGGGTTTTTGTTTTCCTTTTCTTTTTTCCTTTTTTTTTTTTTCTTTTTTTTTTTTTTTTCCGGTCGTGGTATTCCATTCAATTAGGGGGAGGTTATAGTCACCTAGTAAAACTGTTTCGTCGGAATTAAGGGTTTTCTCTAGTATTTCATAAAAAATTGTATCATCGGCAACAGTTAGTCTACGTTGGTCGGTACGCTGTAGTGATATTTAAGTTCATGTTTTTTTGTATTTATTTTGACGCACACTATTTCTGCATTACTTTCGGGGAGAGTCACCTCGACTGGGTTTAAGTAGGTTGCAACGTACATTGCAACCCCCCCTCTTTGTTTTCCATTGTTACGGTCTTTATGAAAAAATTTATATGGCTCTATGTGATATTCATGAAGTAGATCTTTATTTTTAAGGTTCAGATGTGTTTCCGTTATACAAATAACGTCAACTTTCTCATTTAATAACAGACATTTGAGTTCGTCTATTTTGTTTCTTATTGAGCAGGCATTTATGGATATTATTTTTATATCATTTCTCTCAGCATGCGCTGGATTTGTTTTTCTTATTGGTGAGGATGGGTTTGGGGTTATGACTTGAAGCCGCGGCGGGTTGTCAAATTCATTCAGTTGGTTGGGTTGGCTTGGATGGGGTTGGGTGGGGTTGGTTAGTTTGTTTTGTGGTTCAGGTAGGTAAGTTTTCCGCAACCTGTGGGCCATTGGGGTTGACGGTTTCCTTTAAATGGTTGTGATGGACTTCTAAGGGTTGGGTGGGGTTATTTATTTCTCTTAACTGTGCGGGTGGAGTTTGATCGGGTGGGGTTGTGGGAGGGCTTTTCCGGGGGTAGCGATATCAATACTCAGAGGAGTCTATTAGCATAGTTATTTCTCGGTCCTGACTGGCGTTGTTTTCGTGGGCAATGTAGGTTGCTTGATTTAGGGTGTCACTCATGTACTGAACGCCTTTTTCTGATAAATGAATGCCATCTCCGCTGTACAGGGACGAGTTCCCTACAAAGGTGGTCCATTGTCCACATACAGTACCTTCTCTTGTTTCGCACATGACCTTGACTGCGTTGTTAATTTCTAATGGCTCTATTTTGTCCGTATGAGCTTGTTTTAATCCGGGGTATGACGCCGCTTACCACACATTTCGTGGTCTTCCTTTTCATGACTTTAATTAGGTTCTCAAAATCTTTTTCTATGGTCTTAATTGGGGCCTTACTCCGTCAAAGCAGTCATTTGAGCCAACATTGACGACTACACAGGTGCCCTCTGGTATGGCGGAGTTAGTTATGTCTTTCAGGATATGTTCGACTTTACCGCCTGGAATGACCTTTACTTGACCTTTTTTTCCTCCTGTTCTTGGTGGCAAAGGCCAGCTCCTTGACCTCGCATGAGACTGTCACCATATACTAGGGTGAGTTTCTCCTTCCCGCGGACTCCGTGATTTGATGGTTTCGTTGGTTTTCCTGTCAGGAGTTTTTTCCTTGCCTTTTTCGAGCTTGCTTTCACGTGGTCAGTTGGTACCCTCGTTGGCAAATACTGTTTTTGATGGGGTTACCTGGTGTCGCTTGTTTATTTCCATTCCCATTCCCATTCACGTGGTCCAGTGTACCTCGTGTTCGTTGTTTTCGGCGAGAACAGCAAATCTGTTTTTGATATGGTATACCTGGGGTCGCTTTTTCCCCCATTCCCTTGGGATTTGTTCTTGGTTACGCCTGTTTGACCTACTGTCTGATATAGATCATTGGATGGGTTTTTCTTTTTGAAAGATATTTTTTACAACAACGTCGACTTGCTTACTCTTCTATGTCCTTTACCTCGCTCTTTTAGTGAGAAATTTGATGCGAAAGTACAACCTACAGTCTCCTTTAGTGTGGATTATCTCGCTTCAGGTTGTCAACCTGGTTGCCTTGTGTGCTTCTAATGTGCAACTCCAATAGCAAAAAGTTTTCACACAGTTAAACACATAAAACACTTGGCATTTTGATAACCCATCGACGCGATACCATTCCTTGTAGTAGTTTTCTTGTTACAGGAGGGAGCATTTAATCTCTGATCGGTGCCATGATTTGGGGTTAGTGAGGGAGAATTTGCAAAAACGAAAGGTACAAAATGTTTGGAAGTGGTCACTTCCCCCCTTAAAAGTTGTTCCGATGTTGATTGAATGCAGGTTGGCAAGGTGTTGGTGGGGGTTGAGGATCGGGTCTGTTACGGCGGCCACTTTAGAAATAAATTTGGGACGGGTTTTTTTGGGTGGGGGGGTATGGTTCCTATGGGGCCCTTATTTTATCATACCCCTAGTTTCCCCTCATAAACCGTGGTTTGAAGGGGGAGGGGGGCCCGGTGGTACTTGTTGACACTTGGCGGTATCTCGTCCGGAAGCGGTGCAGTCCCGGGGGGGGGGGGTGGGGACGAACTAGGGATTAGAGGAAGAGAAAGAAAGAAGAGTGGGGGGGGGGGAAATTTATTGGGATAGAGAGGAAAAGAGAAAAAGAGAGAGAGAGAGAGGGGAGGGGTGAGAATGAGAGAGAGAAAGGGAGAGAGATGGAGGGTGAGAGATAGAGAGAGAGAGAGAGAGAACGAGAGAGAGAAGAGAGAGAGAGAGAGAGAATCATCCATCAAGCGAGCACATTCACTCACCACATCGTCACAACGAATTCTCAAACCTAGCAAGTTATAGACCAATATTATAAAAGGTAAGAGGGGGGGGGGGGTGTTTGGTGGGGGGGCGGGGGGGCGGGGGGGGGTGCATGCATTTACGGTGATGATGAGTGGGGGAGGAAAAGGAGAGGACAGGGGGAAGACAGAAGACCGTGATGTAGGGAAGATGAAAATGAAGATCAAGTAAAACAGGGAACTGGAATAAGAGGGCTACCAAAAAGATAAAATAACATTAACCACTTGTCCATTACCATCGTAAAATCTACAACAAAAACAGCAACAACCACAACAGCAACAACAACAAAACAATGAACAACAATATCCCTAGCCATCAACACACACATTGGATCGATAACTAAAATGTCATCAGCACAGTATAAATTATCATATTTTTTAACGCAGGGAAGGAACAAGCCTATGGGAATCGATGGGTGCCCAGATTGGAGGATAAAAGGGGTTACGGAAATAGGTTGGGTTTTATAGATAATACAATATATGCATAATATAATGAAAGGTTAAATAGACGTTCAAGAGATAAGATTGATGCGTGGAAATGAACGAGAGAACAGAAAACTTAATAAAACACTTAACCCATTCAGTACCAGATACGGCAACTATTAGACAATTTAATTCAGCTTAGGAAGGACCTCTAGAAATTGATAAGGCTTTAAACTATCTCACCCAACCCTTTTAACTACTACTGATCCTTCTTAAGCTGCATAACATAGTCTAAATATAGCTAGAATAAAATACAAGACACGTCGCTGGTACTCAAAGGGTTAAGAACAAATGTACACAAAAATAATATTAGAAAAGACAAGAGGAATAACAATACTATAATAATATTAGAAAAGGGAAAATGACAAAGGCATCTTAAGGGTGTAAAAGGCAGAGGAAAATATAACAAAACATGACAATTTTGAGTTCATAGCAACTGAAAAGAGGGAAATTGAAAAACAAAGTATAAAGAACAAAAAGCTGGAGATGTTATTTGTTTGTTGGTTTATTTTGTGTACAGTATGTATATATTATATGTGTGTTTAGTTTCCTCCGTAGATCTCCATCAAACTTTAAAAAATACCTCCAAGACCCCCCTTCGAGATAAATGTGCGCATTTTTCGGTAGATATATTATGTCGGCCTCCTAAATTGCAGGCTCGATATAGTTTGCCAGGAAAAGAAAACGACATTTAAATGAGACGAAAAGTCAGAAAATCGCCATACTAATGGAGCGAATGTCTTAAAATCTAAAAACAAATGGGGCTAAACATGAGGGAGAAGTTGGCCCAGAAAAAAAAATCCCTTTAATGACGGCTTGCACACTGGAGAAGGGACTGGAGCGGGTGATCAATAGTATTACTCCAAAAAACATGATACCCAAAAAAGTACTGGTGAACAAGGCAAAGGGATTTAAAACCATGATAACTAAATAAATATATAAATATACAAATAAATAAATGCATAACCAAAAACAGTAACACAATTAAAAGACAAAACCATGACAACTACAGAAATAATAAAAACTATATATATAGTAAAACAAAATAAAAACAAAATGTAAAAGACAGACATTAAAGCTGCGAACACTTATGAGGGGAAAATTGAAAAGGCAGAGCAAAGAGGGGAAAAGGAGACTGAGTGTTTTTGAAGAGGGGCATAAGGGGGGTGGGGTAAAGAGGAGCATAAGAGGGGTTTGCACGTTGGAGAGGGCCTTCAATGTTATTACTCTAAAACGAGAGAGGGTGAAGAGGCGCCCATATGATAGGGAATAATACAAGTGATTGCAAAAGGGGGAGGTCTGAGAGAGAAAGAGAGGGGGGGGGGGGAGGAGCAAGAAAAAAGAGCAAGAGATGTGAAGGGATTGGGCATAAAATTAGCAATAAAAAACGTGTCTCCTGAAAGAGTATGGGTAAAGAAAACGGAAAAAGCCAAAGGTACAATATAAACAAGAACAGCAGAAAGACGAAAATAAATAAAATAGACAGAACATAGGGAGGAGGGGGTTTGAAGAGAGGTATAAGGGGAGTTCAATGTTATTATTCCAAAACGAGGGAGGGATGGGATGGGGGGAGGGGGGGGGGAGGCGCCCATATGATAGGGTATAATGTAAGTGATTGCAAAAGGGGGAGAGTTGAGTGAGAGAGGCGGGAGGACAAGGAAAAGGGGGAATAAAAGAGGTGTTGAAAGGGGTGGTGAAACTAAAGGGTTATAGAGACAATATGGTGCTTTGTTGATGGGTGGGTGGGTCATGGTGGGTGGTGATGATGGTGTATATAGTGATGGTGATTGAGGCATTATGATTGTGATGATGTTGGTGGGTGGTGACTTATGATTTATGATAGTGAGCTGATCTAATTAATATGTGTGATGATATGGTAGGTGATTTTCTATGATTGATGATACCGAGTTCATATGATTAACGCGTGTGATGTTATGGTGGGTGGTTTGCTATGATTGGTGATAGTGAGTTCATATGATTAATGAGTGTGATGATGACAAGTGGGAAAATGGGAGGATAGATAATAAAGGAACCGTGTAAAAAGGGGTGGTGGGTATACAGGGCTATGGACACAATATGGTATTTTGTTGATGGGTGGGTTATGGTGCTTGGTGATAATGGTGCATATCAATGGTGGTGTGATGGTGATTATACTACAGTGGGCGATGATAGGCTGATGAGCTGCTGTAGGCCTAGTTGGCGGTGGTGAGTGGTGATGCGTAGTGAATTTCAATGGTCCAGTTAGGGATGTGATGATATGGTAAGATTTTATGAATATTGATGGTGAATGGTGCTAGAGTGGTGAATTTCAGTGATGGTGATTGAATACTTAGTTACAGCTGGTGATAATGGGAAGTATGGATGGTGGCGGTGGCTTACTGTGATGGTAAATCTCAATGGTGCAGCGATAGTGATGGCCTGGTGAGTTCCATAGCAGGGTGAGTTCCATAGCTTGGTGAACAGATGCTGTGGTGATGAGTATTTGTGATGATAAGATTTAAGGAAACTAAAAATATGATGAAGGTGGGGTGAGCAAGTGGTGAACAGATGCTGTGGTGATTAGTATTTGTGATGATAAGATAAAACACAAACTAAACACACATATGATGAAGGTGGGTTGGGCAAGTGGTGATCATTATGTGTGATAGTGGGATAGTGGGATAGTGGGATAGAAGCAACGAGAAATATGATGGGCAGGCAAAAAAGCTAGGTGGAGAGAAGAAGAGACTGACTAATGTATTAAGGGTGCCCACCTCGCTTTTTGTTTTTCTTTCTCTCCCTTTCTTTGGCTTTCATCCATTGGGCCCCATACAGCCTACTGTCAATATTTTCCTGGCGAGCGGTAGCGAGCCAGCATATATATATTTTTGTTTGACAGCAGTCTAAATGTGTACATTTTTCGATAGAAAAATGTCTCCGGCAAAGCCGGATTTCTCCATACAATGCTTGCTCGCTATCGCTCGCTAGGAAGAAATTGACATCTGGATGGGGATAAAAGTCTTAAAACAGTTGGCTGAATGGGACCGAATGGATACAAGCCAGGGAAAGAGAGAAAAGGAGAGAAATATAAAAACAAAACAAATCTGTCAACCCCCCCCCCCCCCTAAACGAATGATTGGCTGGGGGCCAACCAATCATTTGCTTGGGTTCTATGGATCCTTTGCGAGGATAGGAATGGGGGAGGGGCTTCTCTGACAGGTTAACTTGCATGAAGTATAGTTAATTAAATGAGGATCTGCAAGAGAATCACAAAGAAACAAGGGAAATCTATGGCACAAAATAATTGAAAGAGAAAAGAATGAACTGGATAGAGTGAATGTAGAAAACAGGGGATACTTGGGTGGAGAGTACAGTGAGTGGACTTGTTTGGTAGATGGCTGGATGAGGAACTACGAAGAAGTGGAATAACAGTGGTAAGGGAGACAATTATAGAGTGGATAAAGGTGGATTCAGATGAGGGTGGATAAGTGGGTGGAGAGTACGTTGCCTAGTTCATTAAATAGGTGGGTGGGTGGATGGGCGGGCGGGGTTGTCTCACATAATGATTTCCGCCCGCTGATAGAACTGCAAAGTAAAAATGGGGAGGAAAAACCGGGAGAGTACGCAAGAAGATAAAAATTATACAAGGTTCTCTTTAACCACACTTACTGAACACACAAAGGCAAAGGGAGTAATAGACTGTGATGGTGGGTTTTGTTTGCAGGAGAGAGAGAGAGAGAGAGAGAGAGAGAGAGAGAGAGAGAGAGAGTAGAAATTAACAACACATAGTATGCAATTTATTCGAAGTGGATACTAATAATTGCTGAAATATTTTAATAAACATCGATATACATTATTTAATGTTGCGTATGTTCGGTATAGGTTCATATTACATTAGACAATATTATGTTGAGTGAGCATACGAACTTCAAAAGATAGATCCAAGAGAAAATATACAATACAAGAATATTTAATCCAAGGAAGATGGGCGAGTACAAATATAGTGCAACAGAATACATACCGGTCTATTCAATTTACGACCAAGAGAAAACATAAATTCAAGACTATATGTACAGAAGATGAAATGTGAGCGAATTACGATAACAGAAAGCATAGTTAAGGGGAGGTATTTAGTTGATTCCCTAGACTTCCATCAAGCTTAAAATTACTCTCCCTTGACCCCCTTTCAAGATAAATTTTTACATTTTTCGGTAGAAAAATTTCCCGGCCAAAGACCGGTTCCCCTTAAATTACAGGCTCGCTATCGCTCGCCAGGAAAACATGGACACCTAAATGGCACGAATGGTCTTAAAATTGACAGAAATGGGGCGAGGGTTCTTAAAATCGCCAAACTAATGGGGCAAGCGTCTTTAAATCTCACAAACAATGGGGCTAAACATGAAGGAGAAAGAGGTTCAGAAAAAAATCCTCCAGGTGGAAATCTCCCCTTAAAACAATATAACGTTTGTATAATTGTTCGCTGAGCTCCAAAATTGTCAAAACATTATTGAAACTAATTCGTCCGCTACCATGAAAGGGATACCAAAGAGAAAATATGAAAGTAAATTAAGAAAGATAAATGCACTGCTAATGAAATAACATGCTGCGTAACCTGCGTAACAGTTTGGTTATTTTCCATTATAGCTGAAAGGGAGTATTATTAACTACTTTACCAAGAGAAAACATTATAATCCATGAAAATGAGCACCGTACTAAAGAAGATATAGGAGTAAAATACGACAAGAGAATGGACTGCTAAAGAGACAACACCTGAAGACTAAAAAAAACCCGAGGTACTAAAAAGGTACAGGGTGATGCAATTGTTAGCCGAAAACTTTGAGCAGCGAAATTGTGTCTATATATAATAATAATAATAATAATAATAATAATAATAATAATAATAAATATGATGATAATAATAATAAGTATATTTCGAGCCTAGTTAACCCCTTTTGGCTAACATTGGACGATTGTATGCAGTCTAAGAAGGACCTGTGTTATTCAGAGGGTATATTGCAATAGTATTCACCCCTTGCAGTCCTAGAGAAAGTGGTGTAATGCAATACAATTGACAAATTCAAAAGAATCTAGACATCCATTTCGAGGTTGGAGAAATATAGTAATATATGGGGAGTGGGGAGAGAGCCTTCGGCTTGCTATCCTTACCTTCCACTTTGTATCAAATTCTATGTTAGCATTAAGTCCGGACGGCCTAGTACGAACTGCAAGGTCTGTGCAGTCTGTTTATCTATGTAACTCTAACCCCTTCTGTACCGGTGACTTATTTTTAACTTTACTCTGGCTACTATTAGACTATTTTATTCAGTTTAAAACGGGCCTCCAGCAAATACCAGGCTTCGAACTGTCACTTAACACTTTTTGCTACCACAGATCCTTTCTAAGCTGCACACAATCTTCTAAACATAGCCAGAATAAAACCACAAAGACGTCACCGGTACAGAAGAGGTTAAGGTTGTAGGTCCAACTTTTGCATCCTCCCGCACCTCGTTTACAAGAGAGGCCTTCCTTTTCGCCTTAACACAGCAGAACACGACTTTTTCCCTCCCAGGCCATTGTGTATCGCATTTTTTGTCTCGCTTTCCTCCTTTTTATCCGGCCTCTTCCGGTTCCCCCGTTCTGCTCATCCGAATCACTTAAGGGGCATTCACACGAGCGATTTGTTTTCCGGCAATTAATATCGGAAAATTTCTTATGGTAAAATATCGGGAACTGTTGGCATTAGAGTGTGTGTGTGGCAATTAATATCGGAAAATTTCTTATGGTAATATATCGGGAACTGTTGGCATTAGTGTGTGTGTGTGTGTGTGTGTGTGTGTGTGTGTGTGTGTGTGGGTGTGTGTGTGTGTGGGTGTGTGTTGGGTGGGTGGGTGGGTGTGGGGTGGGTGGGTGTGGGTGGTGGGTGGGTGGGTGGGTGGTGTTGGGTGGGTGGGTGGTGGGGTGGTGGTGGGTGGGTGGGTGGGGGGTGGTGTGTGGGTGGGTGGTGGGTGAGTGGGTGGGTGGTGTGTGGGTGTGTTGGTGGGTGGGGGGGTGGTGTGTGTGTGTGTGTGTGTGTGTGTGTGTGTGTGTGTGTGTGTGTGCTAATATAACTGTGTACAAATTGTCTACTCAGCTCTAATAAAAGTTTGCGCAGATGAGGGGTTTTACAAAAAGCTACAAAATTGGGGGAGGATTTCGACCGACCCCAATTGACCCCAGTGTATTTTCCTGTCATGGTTTGGTATGCTTTGATTTGCTAATATAACAGAACATTTATAAAGATTGCGGACCCAAGAATTGCTCCTCCCTTGACATTTCAATTAGGTTACCACTAGACGATATTTTCAGTTAAGGGAGAACTTGCCAATGTCAGTGGATCAGAGTTTGTGTGTTTACCCGTTCACCCCAACACACACGCGCACGCGCACACACACACTCTCTCTCTAATATAAACATACAGTATAAAACTACACTATACACACATACACACACAATAGGATTAACCCTCACCCCCACTAATCCCAATTACCCGTCTTAGATCTAATCCTTGCCAATCCCTCTTACATCTTTACCTTACAGAACCCCCATGGGAAGGTCATGCACCTCGGCTAAAGACTATTTGTGACCTGATTGCATAACCAGGAAGATTATGTGTGACCTAATTAGGCTCTCTTCACTATAAATAGACCAGAAGTCTTAACTCTAACCTCTACTACTACTACTACTATTATTACTAATACTACTACTTATATTTTACACCTACTACTACTACTACTACTACTATTATATATTTTTTTTAATATTGTTCATACATTTTATTTTACAAGCATCAGATATTACTATTCTACTACTACTACTACTACTACTACTACTACTACTACTACTACTACTCTAACCTCTTGTAACTCAGGAAGGACTGGAGCAAACGGGCTGTAATTTTCAACACATGTTTCCTAATTGACTCTTCCCAAATGGTTCGATTACTCTAGTCTTCTTCACTATATAAAAATGAGTGGTCAATATGGCTGGCCTAATTATAGTGAAAGTTATAGTGAATAGACTATAAATTCAACGCATCCAAAATTCCAAATACTGGGGATCAATTATTCTACTTCCTTATATGCCGCGGTGAACCTCCTGACGGGGAACTGAGGAGGGTCAATGACGTCCTTCTTTCAAGTTCTTTGTCTCGGGGTCAAGTCTGGAGGTGGAGGTGAGGTCAGAGGTCACGGGTTGAAGGAGTTTTATAAGCCCTGCGGTGTTGGAGCTTGTGATATTAACCCTTTCAGTACGATTATACCTTTTTGTTATTTGATTGTGTATACCACTAGACGATTTTATTCCGCTAATGAAGGGTGTGTTAGCATAAAAAGGTAGACTATTTTATCTAAGCCTCTGACACCCCACAACTCGTCTCTAGATTGCTTTCAATATACAACTGATATCCAATAATTTATAAGGCAGAAGGCGCCGGGGTTTTAAATAGTTCTCCCTTCTTCTGGATAACACTAAACGACTTAATTCAGCTTAGGAGATATGTGGGGAATGCAAAGACAGTATTTAGCTCTTTGATTACTATAAGTCCTTCATTAGCTGAATAGAATAGTTTTCTGAAGAACAGAAAGCCGTCATCGTCCGGAAGGGGCTAAATGCCACGGTAAACAAATATATATACCGATATATATACAGTATATATATATATATATTATATGCATCCTGATAATACAAAACAAACACAATATTGATAATATGCAACATAAAATATTCTTAATAATATGCAACATAAAATATTCTTAATAATATGGAACATAAAATAAAATAATTTTGACGATACGGAACAGACACAACAATCTTGATAGCATGGGTAGACAAAAACAAAAATATTAAAATAAAAATAATCTTGATAAAGGGTCAGACAAGAACAAAATATACTTGATAAAATGGATCAGATAAGACAAAATATACCGTCTTGATAATATGGATCAGGCAAGAAATAAGAAACAACCCTCTTGCTAATACGTAATCGGCAGAGGGTCAACACGTCCTTCTTTGTCTCGGGGTCAAGGAAGAGGAGGTCAGGTCACAAGGTCAAGCATGAGTGTGGGCCCTGAGCATGGAAGCCCCGCGGTGTTTTGGGTAGGAAGGGCCGGGTGATTTTACCGACTATAGGGAGTGTAAAGACCGGTTCACACGATCAATATATTACATTTTGTTTATATATTTTTTGTTTTCATTATATTTCGTGTGTGTGTGTGTGTGTGTGTGTGTGTGTGTGTGTGTGTGTGTGTGTGTGTGTGTGTGTGTGTGTGTGTGTGGGTGTGGGTGTGTGTGTGTGTGTGTGTGTTTTCCGGCGACCTTCGATTGTCATTTTTATTTTCTGACGATGTTTTCTGGGATATTTTGCATTTGGAATTGGCAGTTAATCATACAGTAGATTATTGTAGATTTAGCAGAAGTCTTACAAAATTTGATATTTTTTTTTTTTTTTTTTTTTCCCCAACGTATTCGGGGATATTTTGCATTGGAATTAGCAACTACACGGCAGATAATAAATTATAGATAGTCTTGATAGCGTAATGCATAAGTGCGAGGAATTTCGATGTGGGTATCCTAGGTTCGAGTCCCTGGAGTGCCACATGTATTTGTTGATTTCATTAATTGAGTTTAGAGGTGAAGTTGGTTGGTGGAAAAACATAATAATTATCCTAAGCCATAACAAAAATAAAATAAAATCGGAATTCTACAGACGTTTTAGGGAAGGGTGAGGCAGGAGGAGGAGGGTAGGTAGGTAAAACAAATCCTAAGTGATATTCATTATGCCGGACAACTCAACCAATAGATCATGCCAACCAGTCGATATCAATCCATGCCAGCTCCACCAACATTAACCAAACTACTAACCTGTAACCTCTACTGTTCCGAGGACGTATCTTTCTTTTTATTCTAGCTATATTTGGACGAATATGTGCAGTTTAAGAAGGATCTTCGGTAGTACAAAGGGTTAAGTGAGATAGTTCGAAGCCTGATAATTGCTGAAGGGCCTTTTAAAACTGAAAAACATCGTCTAACAGTGGGCAGACTAAAAAAAATCCCGGCCAAAGGCCGATTACTCTTAAAATTACATGCTCGCTGTCGCTCGCCAGGCAAAATCAACATCTAAATGGCACGAAAGGTCTTAATATTGAAAAATAGATGGGGCGTAAAGTGTAAAAATCGCCAACTAATGGGCCGAACGTCTTAAAATAGAAAAAACAATGGGGCTAAACACGAGGGAGAAGGGGGTCAGAAAAAACAGCCCATCCCCCCTTAAGCGGAGACGAGGAACAAGAAGTCCCAAGCACACGGCGCCAGACCTTGAGGCAGCCCTTCTTTGGCTTACAGCGCCATACAGCCAGCACTCTTGGCCGGGTGTACGGTCGCGCTAATAAGTCATGTCCAAGCTGTCATTACGTTTGGCTTGCTCTGTACTGTATTAATGTCTGTCAGATGTTGAATAGGGTGGGTGAATGTAGGAACATGTTTGTATATTTCACTCGATATGAAGAAATGAAGCTCAGATATTGCTGATACCAATTATTGATCAAAACATACTTGGTGCCGAGACATCAATTATTAGCGCGATTGTACAGGAATGGCGGGATTATAGTTAAGTACCGGCCTAAGACTTTGCGTTTACGTAAGGTCGTAAAGGCTTCGTGGCTCTGATTTATATATTCTATTTATTTATTTTCGTCTTGCTTTGATTTTTTCTAATTTTTTTGCTGTCTTGCTTTGATTTTGGTGTGTGTTTTCTCTCTGTTTTCCTCGTTTCTTTTGTTTATGTAGTTGTATCTCTCTTTGGCATTTACTGTTTACATGTTTATAAGTGTTATGATTTTACATTATCGGTATCCTGTAGTTATATATCATTACCAATATTTCTTACAGTATATTTGTCATATAGTTACTGTAGTTTCTGATGTTCTTTAGCATATCCCCATAATATGTTCTTCAATATCTCAAAAACTGTTTTTTGCCCCCTATATCTATCTATCCCTCTTCTATGTGTATCTTCTCTCTTCTATATCCACTAATCATTCACCCTCCCCCTATTTACCCCCAATCCCGGATGCAGTTCGCTCCACCCCGACACAATTGGCGCCCTGATTGGTGAATTAGCGGATCTAAAGTTCAAAGTCTGCATGACGCGGCAGGACGGAGGCCAATCATCGAGCTCCCTCACTCGAATAGGGGTGGAGCTACACGAGCGGATACAACAACAATTTTCAGCCAGTAATTTTATTCTGGCAACATTTTCGGGGCTGGATTTAATTGATAACGGCAATTAAACTAAATATTGAATATATTGGGTTACGTCTAACGGCATTTATCGATCAACAACATTATCCTCTAATTAATCTATTAATTTAGGTTGAGACTGCATATATATATATATATATATATATATATATATATATATATATATATATATACTGTATATACAGTATTTATTTATTTATTTATTTATTCATTCATTCATTTATTTTTTTGCATTGGTGTCTGTAACTAAGTAAAAGGTAGATTATTTTAGGTGTTTTAATGCTTAAATAGCTTCACTTCAGAGGCACCCATGTCAAAATGGCCAATACAGAATAATCGTATGACTACCCTTCACTAAAATTCGATCCAGCCACTCAGAGGGACGAGTTCATTGACCGTTTCGGGACACGATTACTGGCATTATTTATCAAGGTATTTTAGCCTGTGACAACGATATATATTTTCCTAATGTGTTGACAGTAATGACAACACAGAATTGCACACTAAGCACTAGAAACCTATTTATTATTATTACTACTAAACCAAACATATGCCTTGAAACTATTTCTATGCTACACTATATTCAAGCTTATATACTTAACAAGTTTATTTTAAACAAATTATCAAAGTAAATGCTTTAGTTCTGATCATGCGCGGACCGTAAAATAACGGTTGACATTGATCAAATAAATCCATGACTTGGGGTGTTCATCAGTAACCCCTCTCCAACATATGACGCAATTTTGAGCCAATTGGGGATACTTTAAAACCTTTGTTACCATCAGGGGTATTTAGAAAACTTTAGTTTAGTTACTTCAACCTTTTCAGTTGTCTTTGAGTTATCTGTGGGCAGAAAACTAATTTTGGAGAGGTAATTATAAGAGTGAGAGAACTCTATTTCTTATTGCGAATCTGGCAACCTCTGCGTCATAAATGCGTGAAAGGGTATTATATCCAGTTAGTCAAGGTTGAAGTGATGACTTTGTAGGAAACGGAGGTCCGAAAAGGCTATTGAAAAATGTCCTAAAGTCTAAGTCTAAAACTTGCCAATCAATGTAGTAATATTTTTAAGAATATATAATTATGGTAACAATGTTCGGTTATTATGGACACTTGATTAACTCACTCACCCCCCCCCCCCCTTCTTACTCATGTTTAGCCCCATTAGTTTTGAAATTATAAGACATTCGCCCGATTAGTTTGGCGATTATAAGACTTTTCGTGCCACTCAGGTGTCGATTTTTTCCCTGGCGAACGATAGCAAGTCTGCAAATGAAGAGGAACCGGTCTTCGGCCGAGGCTTACCGGAAAATGCACAAATATATTTCGAGGTATTATTTTTAAGTTTGATGAAGGTCTAAGGAAGAGACTAATCAATATAATAAATAAATATATATATAAATAAATAAATAAATATATATATAAATAAACAAATATATATAAATATCTCCTTAACTTACACATGAATACTATATACTTGGCTATACATTTACATTATGTGTGGATTACATGTACAGTATAAGATTAAGATCCCAAAGTACCACCAATTCCCCGGAACCAATGTCCCAAATGAGCCAATATCCGAGGTGGCAATGTCCTAAGGGGTCATTCTGGGGGGGATCATGTCCGGGAGTTGAGTCATTATATCGACCACACAACAAACAAGGCACTCCAGACAACTGACGCCATTTTGAGTTTACGGTCATAACAAAACTCTAACATACGCTTGAATGATAATGTATTTAGTTAAGCATCTTGAGAAGTCAAAGTTGATAACATAAACACTATCAGTATTTTTTGGATACAAAAAAGGTTAAGTCAACAAATATTCCGTGTCATAATTAATATACCGGTACCTCTCTGGGACTCGACCATGATTCTAGGAATAATAGTTCATTGCTCCACCAAGTAGATGTAAACATAATTAAAGGCTCAGCAACTTGTTTCAAAAGAAAATAAACTATAATGTGTGTACAGTAGGCGATATATATTGAAATTTATCAATTAAGGGGAGATGTCCACTTGAGGGATTTTGTTCTTGACTCCTTTCTCCCTCATGTTTAGCCTCATTGCTTTTGAGATTTTAAGACGTTCGCCCCATTAGCTTGGCGATTTTAAGAACCCTCGCCCCATTTCTGTCAATTTTAAGACCATTCGTGCCATTTAGGTGTCGATTTTTCCCTGGCGAGCGATAGCGAGCCTGTAATTTAAGGGGAATCGGCCTTCGGCCGGGACATTTTTCTACCGAAAAATGTACAAATTTATCTTGAAAGGGGGTCTAGGGTGAGTAATTTTAAGTTTGATGGAAGTCTAGGGAATCAACTAAAAACCTCCCCTTAAGCCTCTATGTTGAAAATGTAGACTAAACCTCAAAGGTGATAGGGTCCACAGGACAGGTTTAAGGGGAGGTATTTAGTTTGTTCCCTACTTTTTCATCAAGCTTAAAATTACATCCCCTAGACCCACTTTCAAGATAAATTTGTACATTTTTCGGTAGAAAAATGTCCAGGCCGGAGGCCGGTTGCTCTTACAGGCTCGCTATCGCTCGCCAGGAAAAAATCGACACCTTAACGGCACGAAAGGTCTTAAAATTGACAGAAATGGGGCAAAATGTCTTAAAATATCCAAACTACTAGGGCGAAGGTCTTAAAATCTCAAAAGCAATGGGGCTAAACATGAGGGAGAAAGGGGTCCAGAAAAAAATCCATCAAGTGGATATCTCCCCTTAAACCTCATCCCAGCACGCTCAACAGCTCCTAAATTATTATAAACACAGAACTGTACCTTAACCTTGTGTAGGGCAAGTGACCACATCATGCGAGGGATCAACACAATTTGAACCAATGAAGTGCGCGAATTTGCACTATCTCAAAAACACTCCCGCCCCACAAAGGGTTAAGCTATAAGCATGTCCACATTATGGCGTATAGCGAAAAGGTGTCCCGTCTCAGTCATCTAGAGGGTGAGTACTACACAGAGAGACCACTAATGTTGACATTCCCTTAACTTGGCAGGGGTAGTACAAGTAAGTAATCGGGTTAGCCACGTAACATGGTTCTCCACTCGGGTAAATTATAGCCACCTTGATGGCTTTCCTCCACACCCGCATTTACCGCAAATGACTAGTTGAACGCTTTGATAACTAGTAATTCTCTCAACTAAACTTTATGGTGTTTCTTGAGTTATATGCTTACGATGACTACTGAACGATTTAAACACCTCCAATAGAATGGCGTCATTAAAAATACATTCTAGATAAAAACTACACGATGCTACTCATCTTAAGGGGAGATCTCCACGTGAGGGATTTTTTTCTTGACCCCTTTCTCCCTCATGTTTAGCCCCATTGCTTTTGATATTATAAAACGTTTGCCCCATTAGTTTAGCGATTTTAAGAATTTTCACCCCATATTAAGACCTTTCGTGCAATTCAGGTGTCGATTTTATCCTGGCGAGCGATAGCGAGCCTGTAATTTAAGAGGAACCGGCCTTCGGCCGGGAAATTTTTCTACCGATTATGTACAAATTTATCTTGAAAGGGGCTCAAGGGGGTGTAATTTTAAGCTTGATGGAGGTCTAGGGAAGAAACTAAATACCTCCCCTTAAGGAAGGTTCTCTAAAATTCAAAGAGATAAACAGTATAATTTATAAATTTTATCATTTATTTCATTCCACAAGTCCTTCATCAATTAATAAAAAACTCTGATGATACCCGGAATACAACGTACAACGGTTTCATCGTATACAATGGATAAACATGTATTTTGCATTTTGTTTAATCACATATCAAGCCTCAGATGTATGCATGATATATCATAGGTCGCTTGATGGCGTTCCTCGAGACGTGTCATTTCCTACGGCTCTTACTGGAGTATATTATATAGTATATACAGTGTGTGTGTGTGTGTGTGTGTGTGTGTGTGTGTGTGTGTGAGTGTGAGTGTGTGTGTGTGTGTGTAAATTATACTTTCGATAATGCTATCTCCTTGTCAAACCTCAGCTAGGTATCTGTTAAAATTAAACAAACTGGATCCCCCCCCCCCCACACAAACGACGTATTTACAGACGATGATGACTTCTCGAACATTTAATAGTCTATCTATTTGTCACTACACTACTAACACTGAATTTCTGTTATATGAACATTTTAAAGTTTACCATCCTGCACTTTTTTTTTTTTTTTAGTTAACGGTAAATTGCCATGTCCTCGGCTAGATTGCTTATCTATTACGAAGATTTTGCTTCAAAAAATGCTGGTAATTATGAAAACGTGGCTCACTAAGGTGCAATATTTTCATATATGTCCATTAAGCATCGAAGAATCAGTTGGTACGGGATTCAGTGTACAGTCTGCTGAAATATAACAGACGGCAGCAGATTCGAAACACGGTTAACCCTACCTGGTGCAGGGCTGGTCTTCTTGGAAACGCCCTGTTTCACTCCATTGGTTGGGAGATTTTAAAACGTTTCACCTCATTAGTTTGTCAATTATTAGGCACTTCACCCCACTCAGGCTATGCATTTGTTTTCTAGGCGAGCAATAGCGATCCTACAATTTAGAAGAAGCCAGCCTTTGGCCGGAACATTTGTCTACCGAAAAATGTACATATTTATCTTGAAGGGTGGCTGGGTGACGGTTTTTGTTTTAGTTTGAAGGGGGGATCTGGGGAGTCGTTTTCTTAGTCTAGAGGGAAACTAAAAAATACATGGTCGAAAATGGCAACAACAAATACAACCCTCAAAAATTATATAACACATTTCATAACCCCCCCCCCCCCCCTCCCCGATGTTAACCCGCCGTTTAACGACCGAGAAAGCTTGATCGGCGTTTCTGAAGACCCGTATATTTACCGACGATGACCATTGCCACACATTTTGAAAGGTAGCCATTGTGTCACCTTTCTAACCAACCTCTTTCCAATCTTAGACGGAATATCTGTTAAGGGGAGGTATTTAGTTTCTTCCCTAGACCTCCATCAACCTTAAAATTACACCCCCTCGAGTCCCTTTCAAGATAAATTTGTAAATTTTTCGGTAGAAAAATTTCCCGGCCGGAGGCCGGTTCCTCTTAAATTACAGGCTCGCTATCGCTCGCCAGGATAAAATAGACACCTGAATTGCACGAAAGGTCTTAATATGGGGTGAAAGTTCTTAAAATCGCTAAACTAATGGGGCAAACGTTTTATAATATCAAAAGCAATGGGGCTAAACATGAGGGAGAAAGGGGTCAAGAAAACAATCCCTCTAGTGGAGACCTCCCCTTAAGTGTAGCTTGGCTTGACAGTGTTTCTAGAGACTGTGCCTACTCGGGAAAAAAGGTAATAGTGTCATGTTTCTGTCTTCTCGCCAACCCTAAGGTGAATATGGGTTAAGTAATGGCGAGCTGGATGGAATTTTCAGGGATCTGTAATTTCCAACTATGCATACTCGAACATTAAATTAAAAAGAACACAAAAATCCTTCAGGTACTACCGATAGTGTCATCTTTTGATCTTATTGCCAACCTTAAACCAAATAAATGATAAAACAATAGGAATTTTAATGACCTTTTTAGAGATTTATTTTTCAACAATGACTAGTCGGCATTTAAAAAAATAAAATAATTGTACCACCTATTCAATCTTCGGTTTATTTTACTACTCATTCTAGTTGTGAGATAACGCTACTTATCCGTCCACCCGTACATAACATTATGTTTTGAGCTATAATGTTAAGGCGTGATTCTTTCATGAAAAAAAAAATAATAATAATACAAAAATAAAATAAAATAAAACCGCTTAAGTTAGGATTGAGATGATGTTACAATATTGTTGGACCCTAGTGAATACACAAACATACATACACTATATCAAAACAAATACATGAACACACACGCACACAAATACAAAACAAATGCACACACACACACACTAACACACACACACACACAGCTCACGAATACACACAGGCAAATATACACAAAAGATTAATAATGTCGGAAGGTCATACACTACGAGGAAACCAATAACAAAACACACAAACACACATAAAAAAAAAAAAAAAAAAAAAAAAAAAAAAAAAAAAAAAAAAAACCCTAATGGATAATATTGATCGTGCTTGTTCCAGTGCTTGATCAGTCTCTGCCCAGCTGTTCTTGATGACTCTCCTCCCTGTCAAGCCACCTGTTTGAGGATGTTGTTTCCGAAGTAAGAGAACACTATTATTCCTCTTTCTATACCCAGCTGTTCTATGATGCCGTCTTTCAAATTATGTTACTTCGAAAAATATTTATTGATTCTAGTTCAGAATATGTTTGTTATATGATGGGATACATATGTAATCGTCATGCATCTGAACAAACACTATATATATATATATATATATATATATATATATATATATATATATATATATATATTTATATACACACACACACTTTGGATGACCTCGATAAGCCCCATTGTCTTTTTGGCATGGGCTTTTTGTCATCGGTAATTATAGTATATCATCTCATGTTTGTTCCGGTGCATGACGACTCTTTCTCCAGCTGTCCCCTAGTACACTTCACCACCCTCCTAAGCCAGCTGCTCTCAAATATCGTCTCCAAAATCCTCTTCCACACTTAAACCGAAACAATCGCCGACCAAGACACACGCATATACAATCACCACCACCCGGATACAAAGGGTCGGTCGTCGGGAAGGCAAAGGGGGGCGATTAGACGAGGCACAAAAGGAACAATTGAGATATCACAGGCGAAGGGGACAGCAGATGGTATGGGAGGGAGGGGAGGAGGAGGGGAAATGGGGGAGGGTAGGGTAAGGTGGATGCCATTGAGGTGGATGGGTAATGGGAGGATGGGGAGTGAGGGGGAATAAGATAAAGGAGATGGGAGGGAGGAAAATGGGGAGTGATAAGAACATAAGAATGGGGTGTGGATGGGGAGTAGTTAAAATTGGGTGAGGGTAGGGAAAGGTGAATGCAATAATTGAGGTGTCAATTGTAAGACCTTTCGTAACATTCAAGTGCCATTTTTTTCCTGGCGAGCGATAGCAAGCCTGTAATTTTGGAGGAACCGGTATTTGGTCGGGACATTTTTCTTTTTATCTCGAAGGGGGTTCTGGGGAGCCTTTTGTTAAGCTTAATGGAGGTCTAGGGAGCAAACTAAAAACCTCCCCTTAAAAAAACAAAAAACTTGAGCAGTAGATAGCACGTGAGTATAACATATATGGATGACGTTCAATACGTATATAATAAATAACAAGACAGCGGTGATATAAGGAAGACACAGGAATGAAGTTAATACATAACTAATGGAACGGGTGATGGAGACGGGAATCGTTTGAGTGACAGAACAATTAGGGTGGGGATAAAGGGAGAATAAGGGAGAATGGGGTGGGGGGAATGAGAAGGGTGACAATTGAATACATCTGGAAAATAAAAGGAAGATACAAAGACGAAAAAGAAAAAAAAGGAGAAGACAAAGAAGACATGACTCAAAATGCTAATTAGGATGGGAAAACAGGGGGAATTAGGGAAAAGGTGACAAATGAATACATCTGAAAAGAAGAAGAAGACATAAGATAATGATGATGATAAATAAATGAGAAATCGGAAACGAATATTAACAAGAAAAGACAAATAGAAGAACAACAGGAAGAAGCAGTACATGCAAGAACAATTAAGACAGGGATAAAGGGAGAATTAAGGGCAACATAGGGGGGATGAGAAAAGAGACAATTGAATAGATCTGGAAACTCGAAGGGATGAGGAGTACAAAGGAGTACAAAGGAAAACAAGCAACAACAGTTCTAGAGAGGGGGAGACGAGGAAAAACAAATGAAGAGGAAGGAGATAAATACAAAATGGCATGGAAGTATAAGTTAAGGGGGGTGACCTGCTGTTTTCTCTCCCTTTCTCTCTTTCTCTGGCTTGTATCCATGCGGACCCATTCAGCCTACTGTTTTAAGACGTTTATCCCCATACAGGTGTCGATTTGTTCCTGGCGAGCAATACCGAGCCAGCATTGTATGGAGAAATCCGGCTTCGCCGGAGACATTTTTCTATCGAAACATTTACAATTTTAACCTGCTGTCAAAAACACTTTAAACAATATGCTGGCTCGCTACAGCTTGCCAGGGAAAAAGAGACACCTCAATGGAGATAAACGTCTTAAAACAGTAGGCTGAATGGGGCCGAATGGATACAACCCACAGAGAGAGGGAGAGAGAGATAACATAAAACGAGGTGGGCCCCCTTAATAAACAAAACAGGACAGACTAAACAGGAGGAGTGATGACGTAACAAAAGACAACTGAGCACTCAGAATAACACTCAGAATAACATGAATATAATGAACAGAAGAGAACATGCAACAGAAAACTAGAATAATCGACAAAAAATAAAATAAAAACATTAAATAAAATAAAAATAAAAAACAACACACACACATACACACAATAAGCACAGGACAGGCAGAATCAAAAGACTAAATAAAAAACAAGCAAAAACATAATAAATAAAAAAATATAATAAAATAAATAAAAACAAAAAAAGCGAGGAAAGGCATATACAAATTCAACGATAATAAAGAATAGGAAGAATAATAGCAACAACAATAAAAGAAAACTAACAAAGCAAGCAAAACCAAGAGAGTGAAATAATAGGCTAAATAAAGGGAACAGAATGGACCAAGCAGAATAAGTGGTCGAGAGCGAGGAAGGACCAACAAAGGGGGCATGAGCAGAGTAGGAAGAACAGTAGACTAAATAAAAGACATAACAGAACAAGCAAATGGACCAGGCCATACGAACAATAAAACTAATGGGAGGCACAAAACAAAAGAAACCAGAAACAAAAGAATGGAATAATAAGACTCAAATAAAAGAAACAGAACCGAGCAAGCAAAAAGGAGGACATACGAACAATACAACAAATGGTAGGAACAAAACAAAGAAAGCAGAATGAAGTAAATAGCATAATAAGACAATAAAAGAAAATGGGAGTCAGCAGAAAGCCAATTGGCCCACACAAGGCAGATGTCTCTCACACCCACCCCATCTCGGAACAGACCAAACAGAAGAACGTAAAGGGGGAACGAGAGGAACAGCTGTCGATGACCCTGACATTGTAATCCACACCCTGAAACGCCATAGGGGGTGAAAAGGGGAAGAGAGAGAGAGAGAGAGAGAGAGAGAGAGAGAGAGAGAGAGAGAGAGAGAGAGAGAGAGAGAGAGAGAGAGAGAGAGAGAGAGAGAGAGAGAGAGAGAGAAGAGAGAGAGAGAGAGAGAGAGAGAGAGAGAGAGAGAGAGAGAGAGAGAGAGAGAGAGAGAGCATATAAGAGGGTGGAAGGCGAGTGGGGAGAAAGGAAGGCAGAGATGGGGTGACGAAGAGAGGAAATTATGGGGTGAAAAAGGGGGCAGAATAGGGAGAGAGAAGTGCATTTAAGAGGGTGGGAGGCCAGTGGGGTGAAATGGGGAGAAAGGAAGGGAGAGATAGGGTGTATAAAGGGGGGGGGGGGGATGGGGGTGAAGAAAGATCAAAATTAGGCTAAGAATGGGAAGGTAAGGGTATCTCTGAGGGCATAGGAGAGATGTGGGGTGAAATAGGGATTACAAATGAGGGTGTAAAAAGTAGAAAGGATATAAGTGTACTAGAAAAAAGGATGCAGGGTGAAATGGGGAGAAAAATGGGGTGAAAATTGGCTGGATAGCGAGAGAAAGAAGTGCATGTAACTATGAGGGTGGGAGGCGAGTCGAAGGCCTCTGACTTGGTGCAGGTTCGAGTCCTGGTGATTGCCGTAGTTGAGCTTGTGAGTTGGATTCTCACCTGTTAACTCGAGTTCTCATCATAAAGAACAACCTAAGCCATAGAACCGTACACACCAGTATCTTCGTGAACACACACACACAAACACTCACTCACTCACACACACACACACACACACACACACTTGAACGCAACCAAGAACACTTAAAAACTCACTCTCCTTCTCTCTCTCATTCTCTTTCAACCCCCCCCCCCATCCGTACCCACCCTTAAAACACAAACACACAATGACCAAAACATGTGTATAACGATGGGAAACAAAGCCCTAACAATCGGATCACCCCTCGTACCAATTCACCCCCCCCCCCCCCCTCCCCCCAAGTGCTTGGAGACAAAAGGGGTGAAATCAGCCAAATGTCAACACTGCATGCATGATCTCTCTCTCTCTCTCTCTCGCTCTCTCTCTCTCTCTCTCTCTCTCTCTCTCTACTTGAAAACAAAAGGGGTGAAATTAGCCAAATGTGAATGATATAATTATTCATGACCCTCAACTCTCTTTCTCTCTCTCTCTCTCTCTCTCTTTCCGTGTCACCCCTCTACTTGAAAACAAAGGGGGTGAAATTAGCCAAATGTGAATGGTGTATGCATGATCCTCAACTCACATATATACTCTCTCTCTCTGACACACACACACACACACACACACACACACACACACACACACACACACACACACACACACACACACACACACACATACACACACACACACACACACACACACACCTCTCCCTAGAACAAAAGGGTTGAAACTAGCCACATGTGATCAGTGTTGGCATGACCCTCAACACTCGTCCTTTATCAGTCATTCACAAAACCAGGGACTCTTGAACGACTGGCTGATTGGCAGGCTGTCGGGAGGAAAGACAAAAAGAAACAACAGGATTTGTTTTGTTTACATTACCTACGCACACAAACACGCACACATCACAATAAAGACAGAGGCACAAACAGATACGCATGAACGCACACATATTCGAAATGCACGAATACACACAGACACGTGCATGCGAATCTCATAATTGGTGATGACTTCATTTGAATTGACAACATGCAAATCAAATAATAATGGAGGGATTATAAATGTAAAATATGTCTTCATTACTACAAGGAAATACATGACATTTTATCCACACCATTTGAAATATACAGAACCTAGCATACGGGGACGCATTTCTGTTCTATTTTATGGCTATTACTATACAATTTGATTAAGATTAAGAAGGGTATATAGAAATCAAGGATAATTGAGAGATCGTGTTTACCTTGTTAAATTCCACACACATCCTTCCTGAGCTGTATACAATCGCTAATGATGGACAGAATGAATTGACAAAACGCGTTATAACCCTCAAGGGGTGAACACAAGTAAATATTTCTCACAAAACATATCGCTATTCAGTGTGCAGTTGGGTTTGAGTACATTATTAGATTGATATCCAGTATTTGATAAATGGATATAAAATCGTAGTCATGTACTTAACCTTTAACTGTCTTGATGGTGTAATGGTTAAAGTATTTAAGATCTGTATGTGGTTACCCAGGTTCGAATCCCGGGAGGAGCACACGATTTCATTGGAAGGTGTTTGGTGTTGGGATTGAAATTAATGATCTAGATTATTAAAACTACAATATATTCCAGAGGCGTTTTCAAATCCACCAAAGTCCTATAAGAGTGACTAAAGGAGGCAGACCAAAGATAAGGCAAGATCGATAAAGCAGTTTCTCCTAATGCTACTTCAATGATCACGAGGGTAGAGAGAGGCGAGAGCTCTGTAAATATAGGGAGTCTCTCTCTCTCACTCACTCACTCACACTCTCTCTCTCTCTCTCTCTCTCTCTCTCTCTCTCTCTCAAATATTATGAATGCTGGTAGTCTCTTTTAGCACAAACTATTTTATCTTTAACATGTCTCTGAATTAACTCACGCTGCTCTATAATATTAACTCACGCTGCTCTATAATATTAACTCACGCTGCTCTATAATATTAACTCACGCTGCTCTATAATATTAACTCACGCTGCTCTATAATATTAACTCACGCTGCTCTATAATATTAACTCACGCTGCTCTATAATATTAACTCACGCTGCTCTATAATATTAACTCACGCTGCTCTATAATATTAACTCACACTGCTCTATAATATTAACTCACGCTGCTCTATAATATTAACTCACGCTGCTCTATAATATTAACTCACACTGCTCTATAATATTAACTCACGCTGCTCTATAATATTAACTCACGCTGCTCTATAATATTAACTCACGCTGCTCTATAATATTAACTCACGCTGCTCTATAATATTAACTCACGCTGCTCTATAATATTAACTCACGCTGCTCTATAATATTAACTCACGCTGCTCTATAATATTGTTTTGTTCTTCATTCCAACCATTTTGCTTGATCCTTTCTCTTTCCAACCCTTCAAGTGTTTCATATTCAAATATATTATAATTTAGCTTTCAAAATTCATAACCCATTCACATCAATGCAGTGATTTTTCGATAACTTCGTACAGTAGGAACTGACAGTAGATACACACAGTATACAGTATACTTCATAGATTTGTACACATATTTCCATCTATGCAGTGTGCCTGTATGGTAATAATTACTCATGTACATGCAATTATATATGTATTATTAAATGAATGCAACACTAAGACCTCAAACCAAATCCAATTTAAACAAAAGTATTAATGCCAAACGCAAGAACCACCAAACCAAAGAACCATTAATTAGACTCACTGCAGCAGAAAGAGAGGATCACTGCCAAGGACGGATCACTCTACAGCTGAGGAGGAGTATATACAGTACATGATCCACCATCGCAGCTGTCCCTCCTTCACAGTGATCCAGTCTTAAAGGATTCGCGACCCTCCAATTTGGAGGGGGGGGGGGGGAATTAAGAGGCCATTTCCACTTGAGATTTTTTTTTTTCTGGACCCCTTTCTCCCTCATGTTTAGTCCCATTGCTTTTGAGATATTTAGACGTTCGCCCCATTAGTTTGGCGATTTTAAGAACTTTCCTGCCATTTAGGTGTCGATTTTTTTCCTGGCGAGCGATAGCGAGCCTGTAACGTAAGAGGAATTGACCGTTGGCCCGCAAATTTTTCTACCGAAAAATTTACAAAATTTATCTTGAAGGGGGGTCATAGGGGTGTTATTTTTAAAAGTGTGATGGAGGTCTAGGGAGGAAACTAAGAAAATAATATAAAGATACATAAATGCGGCAATAAATACGCCCATCCCCCCTTAAAGGCTTCGCGACCCTACAATTTGCATGGGGCGGGATTAAGAGCGGCGGAGCGTTGTGTCCGCGAATCACGGGGGCTTATAGGGGGTTCAGTCGTTTATAGAGTGAATATATATGTCATTTAAGTTTTTTACAGGGACGATGTTACATACCTTATAGGGGAGTTTGATTCGTTTATAGGATTGGTTCTATCATCTATACTTTGACAGAGGCCGTCTTCTGTCACTCTATCATTGATAAATAAACTCAAAAATTTCGACAGAGTAATTAAGAAGTACATTTTTATTGACAACGTTTCGTTTGTACTGTAGCTCCTCTGGGTTAGCTACCGATAATGGGTCAGGAAATATACAATAACTTAAGGGGACATGAGCCGTTTTTCTGGTCCCCCTTCTCCCTCGTGTTAAGCCCCATTTGTTTTGAGATTATAAGACGTTTGCCCCATTGGTTAGTCGGTTTTAAGACCTTTCGCCCCATTTCTTCGTCAATATTTAGACCTTTCGTGCTATTTAGGTGTCGATTTTTTCCCTGGCGAACGACAGTGAGCCTGTAATGTTTGAAGAACCGGCCTTTGGCCGGGAAATTTTTCTACCGAAAAATGTACAAATTAATCTAGAAGGGGGATCTAATGGATGTTTGTTTTTAATGTGATGCAGGTCTAGGGAGAAACTAAAAAAATAATGAATACATGACAACACTTATTAACCTAGACCGTAATCTCGACCATAACAACCATCTGTACACTGGTGAACTGTAAATACTCTAGCGTGAACGGAATGCATTGGGTGAAACATACGTGTGTGAGGTATTATCGTAAGATTTCGACCCACTTCCAGAATGTTTAGAGCGTTAGTGTAAAGATTTTTTTTTTGGTCGAGTGTACTATGTTAATCGAAATAAAATATGGTTTGCAACTAAAGGAATAAAACATACTATAGTATTATGCTGTTAACAAGGTGGCTTTACGTGTAGGGCTTTGATGAGAGATTGAGAATTCTGTTTGATCACACCCGAGGCCGCGATCAGAGAATATAATAACTTTTGTGCGGCGCCGAGTTCAATCCCAGAGACAAACCGAGATAAAACAAAAGAGGGATTACTGTACTGAGGACCGCTTCGTAGTTAAAGCCCTTGTTGTTTTATGTATTACCATTGTAAGATCAATATCATGAGGGGCAAACGTTTAAGGGGGAAGGGTTTATATATTGGTTGATACGTTTTCTAGTTACTATTATTTCAGTTTCGCCAGGAAATAAATGGACACCTAAATGACACGAAAGGTTATAAAATTGACAGAAATGAGGCGAAAAGTCTTAAAATCACCAAACAAATGGGGCAAACGTCTTAAAATATCAAACTAATGGTGTTGAACATGAAGGAGAAGGGGGTCCAGTAAACCCAAAACTACCCCTTCACGGAGGTCTATAGACAGGGTAACATAATTTTGGGCGACCCTGTATAACTGGGCTTGTCTGTATTGATGCCCATACTTCATAATTGGAACTCACATTGCTAGAGTAATTAAGGGGAGATGGGTCATTTTTCTAGATCACCTTCTCTCTCTTGTTTAGCCCCATTAGTTTTAAGATTTTAAGATGTTTGCCCCATTAGTTTGTAAATTGTAAGACCTTTCGCCTCATTTCTTTGTCAATATTAAGACCTTCAGTGCTATTTAGGTGTCTTTTTTTCCTGGCAAACGATAGTGAGCCTGTCATTTTGGAAGACCCGGCCTCTGGCCGGAACATTTTTCTACCGAAAAATGTACAAATTAATCTAGAAGGGGGATCTAATGGATTTTTTGTTGATGTTTGATTAGGTCTAGGGAGGAAACTAGAAAAATAATAAAAAAACAAAACAAAACATAAATGATCAAATAAATAAGGCCATCCCCACTTAAAACAATTGGGTTAAACAGCTTGCCTAATCTAACCCCTCCTCATCATCCAGATCTAACCACACATACCGGTACTGAATGGACAAATGTGAACTTTATATTATGAGAGGAGCGAGGATTGATGTGCTTTCTGAAGGGGAGGAGAGATGGAAGAGAAAGGCAGAAGGAAATGGGGGCAATGAAGGATGAGAGCAAATAGATACGATAGGAAGGGAAGAAAGTCGATGATGTGTGTGTGTGGGGGGGGGGGGGGAAGAATATTATATCAACCATCTATCTATTAATATCTATATTTCACAATCTCACAATCTCTCTCTCTCTCTCTCTCTCTCTCTCTCTCTCTCTCTCTCTCTCTCTCCATTACACCCTACCCCCAATTCACTAGCAGCAATATAAAGTCCAATAAGGAGATACTAAACTTTCCCTACCAAACCGGGCGAAATACGCTACGCCAAAAAATACGCCCAAACTTTTTATAATTCTATTTAGTTTGGATACTTTTTATCGCGATTTATGTAGCAAGGTGTATATTTATGTAGCTAGGTGTATATTTATGTAGCTAGGTGTATATTTATGTAGCAAGGTGTATATTTATGTAGCTAGGTGTATATTTATGTAGCTAGGTGTATATTTATGTAGCTAGGTGTATATTTATGTAGCTAGGTGTATATTTATGTAGCTAGGTGTATATTTATGTAGCTAGGTGTATATTTATGTAGCTAGGTGTATATTTATGTAGCTAGGTGTATATTTATGTAGCTAGGTGTATATTTATGTAGCTAGGTGTATATTTATGTAGCTAGGTGTATATTTATGTAGCTAGGTGTATATTTATGTAGCTAGGTGTATATTTATGTAGCTAGGTGTATATTTATGTAGCTAGGTGTATATTTATGTAGCTAGGTGTATATTTATGTAGCTAGGTGTATATTTATGTAGCTAGGTGTATATTTGTGTAGCTAGGTGTATATTTATGTAGCTAGGTGTATATTTATGTAGCAAGGTGTATATTTATGTAGCTAGGTGTATATTTATGTAGCTAGGTGTATATTTATGTAGCTAGGTGTATATTTATGTAGCAAGGTGTATATTTATGTAGCTAGGTGTATATTTATGTAGCAAGGTGTATATTTTCCTATCTGGTGTTCTAGCTTCCACTGTTGTTGCTGTATGTATCTTGAGTAAGTTTGAATACATTTGTAGTGTATTAATTTGTATTCGTATATCAATTTGTATTCTTAATCCGATAAACAGAGACTACTATGTAAATTATATATATATTTTAGGTCCAGAATGCAAAACTTTGAATGCTTTATCCGATAACTTAGTGTTTTGCTTCCTGTGTGCCTTTAACAACTCTTAATTTACTTGTACATATTTCACACTGGTCATCATAGGCAAGGCTTTTTATAGTTCCATGTTCTATCTTTGGCACATCGCTTGTAGCTTGGAAATCATTGCGAATAGTTTGCATTACTCCAGCTGGGTAACAGCAACTACTAATAACCTTATTGTATCTATAACAGTAATATAGTTAATAAAGTTCCATATTCAATGGTATTCTTTCCCCGTGGTGTTCCGTCTCACCCAGACGTTAATGAGGACGTGCCATGTAAACATCTCTTACTTAGCAGCATTCCTTTACATATTGTATTGCTTGCCTCACTATTCCTATATTCCTGTCCTGTCATATCATAGTGCTAATATTGTACTCACCCACCCCTGTCATATCAGTGCTAATATTGTACTCAGCCACCCCTGTCATATCATAGTGCTAATATTGTACTCACCCAACCCTGTCATATCAGTGCTAATATTGTACTCACCCAACCCTGTCATATCATAGTGCTAATATTGTACTCACTCAACCCTGTCATATCATAGTGCTAATATTGTACTCACCCACCCCTGTCATATCATAGTGCTAATATTGTACTCACCCAACCCTGTCATATTATAGTGCTAATATTGTACTCACTCAACCCTGTCATATCATAGTGCTAATATTGTACTCACCCAACCCTGTCATATCATAGTGCTAATATTGTACTCACCCAACCCTGTCATATCATAGTGCTAATATTGTACTCACCCAACCCTGTCATATCATAGTGCTAATATTGTACTCACCCAACCCTGTCATATCAGTGCTAATATTGTACTCACCCAACCCCGTCATATCATAGTGCTAATATTGTACTCACCCAACCCCGTCATATCATAGTGCTAATATTGTACTCACCCACCCCTGTCATATCATAGTGCTAATATTGTACTCACCCACCCCTGTCATATCATAGTGCTAATATTGTACTCACCCAACCCTGTCATATCATAGTGCTAATATTGTACTCACTCAACCCTGTCATATCATAGTGCTAATATTGTACTCACCCACCCCTGTCATATCAGTGCTAATATTGTACTCACCCAACCCCGTCATATCATAGTGCTAATATTGTACTCACCCAACCCTGTCATATCATAGTGCTAATATTGTACTCACTCAACCCTGTCATATCATAGTGCTAATATTGTACTCACCCACCGGCCACCAGAGGAGTCCAAAGCCAAAACATACCTGCAACCAAAACAATTCTTAGTAAAATGGGCCACGATAAATACATAACTTCCTGTATTTTCCTTTTATGGCTGGTTACAAAAAATAGAGTGCCAAAAACACATAATACAGGGCCAATGGTGAAATGATGTTGCAAGTTCAATGAGGGCATGATCGTGGTGGTGATTGTGTGCGTGCGTGTGCGTGTGCGTGTGCGTGTGTTTGTGTGTGTATGTATGTATGTGTGTGTCTGTGTGTGTGTGGTGTATGTGTGTGTGGACGTAATACATACATTCATAGAGGAACAGACACACACACACACACACACACACACACACACATATATATATATATATATATATATATATATATATATATATATATATATATATATATATATATATATATATATATATATCTATATATATATATATATATATATATATATATATATATATATATATATATATATATATATATATATATATATATATATATATATATATATATATATATATATATATATATATATACAGAACGAGAGTTGGGGGAGAGGATACATATGATCCATCATAACTGAACTCAAACCACACTTCCTACTCTTTAAAGCTATATATATAACATGAAACGAACGATAAGCACTGAAACATCCACGTTATCAGATCACAAACTACCGGGATTTCACACAACATCGAGCAAATACAAAAAAATACCGTTAACAAAAGCGATACAATAGCTTAATCCATATACTGTCCACGTCTTCCATTCTCGTTCCTTTTGCTCCATCATTTCGGTGTTTGTATTTGTGCAATTTTAGATTCCTCCGATTTACTCTCTACACATTCACGTTCACACACACACACTCACTCACTCACTCACTCTCTCTCTCTCTACAGCACAGGAACAAAGTGAGAATATACCCATTGTTCTCAGATACAGCATAAAAAACACATACACCCAACAAAATATTTGCCCCATGACTCGCGCAACAAAGTAAAAATCAAGGTGAGGATGAAGCAATCGAAGAGGGAACAAGGATGATTTCTTAAGGGGAAGGGGGGGGGGGGGGGGGGGGAATTGTTGTTGTGAGCTAAGAAGGCTTAACATTACATTAATGCAGTCTGGCAGGATATAATATAGCAAAATATAGTAAAGTTATAAATTACAAAATACTATAAAATAAAGGTAACACGTTCAACATACAAATACACAGTCAGACAAATACTTAAGTGGTAACAGAAAAAGGTGAAATGCATGTTCCTATATTATATACAATACAACAGAATATGCATGAACAAAGTACAAACTATACCCCAAATAATGTACGGTACAAACAAATATATACGACAAATACATAAACAGAAAATGAATACATGAGATACAATTCGCATAAACATTGTGATAATAAACCAATGAAAAGGGAATAAATGAAGGGAGAAGTCAGGGAACATTGGAATAAGAAAAGAAGAGTCAAGAAGAATAGGGAGGGAGGACACAGAAATAATGTACAGGGGGAGGAAGCAAATTGTCAAGCTGAAGAGGAGGAGGAGGAGGAGGATGGAGGAGGAGGAGGAAGAGGAGGAGGAGGAGGAGGATGGAGGATGGAGGATGGAAGAGGAGGAGGAGGAGGAGGAGGAGGATGGAGGATGGAGGATGGAGGAGAAAGGAGAAAAACAAAGAGGAAGAGGAACAAGAAGAGGAGGAGGAGAAAAGAAGAAAAACCAACATAGAAGACTAAGATATAAAAAGATGGTAAACACGAGTAACGAAGGAGGGAGAGAAGGAGGGTAAGTAGGAAGAGGAAGTAAGAGGAGGAACTGAAGAAGAAACGATAATGCAGATGATGAAAATATACAAAACTAAGCAAAGATAATACGAAAACAACAACAACAAAATTAATAAATAAGAATACGACTCAACAAGGGCAAAAGAAGCATGGAGAAAAATGTGAAAGTCGTAGAAGTGGAGAAGAAGGCAGGGGAAGAGTATGACGACGAAGAAGAAGAAGAGAGAGAGATTGGAGGGAAGGAGGGGGTTTATTGATTTTGGTATGGAGAGAGAGAGAGAGAAAGTGAGAGTGAGTGAGTGAGTGAGAGTGAGAGAGAGAGAGAGAGAGATATGGGGGGGGGGATAACTTTATTATTAGATAAGCAACGACCACTCATGAATATATTCATAAACACAATATAGAATACATTATGTTCCAAATCAATAATACACGAATTCGACTGCTAAAGGAGCGTATGAAGGAAAGTAAGTAACAACAGATATACTTACATGATTTCAATTACTAAAGGGGAGTACATAGGAAAGTAAGTAACAGATCTAATTACATGAATTGGACTACTGAAGGAGATTATATAGGAAAGTAAGTAACAACAGATCTACTTACATGAATTGGACTACTAAAGGGGAGTACCGTATATAGGAAAGTAAGTAACATGAATTCGACTACTGAAGGGGATTATATAGGAAAGTAAGTAACAACAGATCTGCTTACATGAATTCGACTACTGAAGGGGATTATATAGGAAAGTAAGTAACAACATATCTACTTTCATGAATTCGACTATTTAAGGAGAGTATAAAGGAAAGTAAGTAACAGCAGATCTGAAGATATTTTCGAGGCTGATTTTAATTAATAATACTTTATCTATATGAAAAGAGAGAAAGGATAGAGTACAAGTTAATGATTCATACCATTTAAAGTATCAGAAGTACGATCACGCTAATAAGTCATGTCCCAGCTGCCATTACGTTTGGCTTGCTCTGTGTTGTAATAATGTCTGTCAGATGTTGAATAGGGTGTGTAAAGATAGGAACATGTTGGTATATTTCACTCGATATGAAGAAATGAAGCTTAGATATTGCTGATACCAATTATTGATCAAAACATACTTGGTGCCGAGACATCACTTATTAGGCCGACTGTACAAGCAATGGCAAAATTAATATAAAATACGAATAATGCGTGTATACAGTAGCATGGGTTTTACAGGTTGACTTGGGAACCGTTGGGTATGCAGTTTTGGAGTTCAAGTGACATGTGAATGGGACTGGGGTTCTCGAAAAGGGGCTCAAGTCCTGGCGCTATTATTGACTTACAGTGTGCTGGCTTAATAATCCAGAAGGGTTGATTGCCTCTGAAGTCCTAATTTAACTAACTATGGCACTCCATATGCATCCGTGTGTTAAATTTCAGTTCCATAGCTCACCATACTCAAAGGCTAAAACACAATCAACCTTTCCAAACCACACCTCTATAAATCCACCTTCAGGAACCCCACAGTCGACAAGTTATAAGCCTACGTGATCATGACGAAGGTAAACAAAAATAAAAACATAAAATAAAAGTAATACACAATAAATAAAATAAAAAGTAATCTTGTTTGTTATTCCAGCTAGGGTTGCATAAGTTGTTGAGACCATTGACATCACCGTGACATGGCCTATGGTTGAGGGCTCTGCTGTATTGAAGGTTGCAGGTGGATGGAAGTTTGTTGGAGGATGAGTGTGTATCCAAGTCTAGAGTGTTTGTTTGTGTTGCAGGAGAGGTATTTAATGTGTGTGTGTGGACGTGGGTGTGTGTTAATGTGTGTGTGTCAGTATTGCTTGTCATGGTTGGTTTTTATGGTGATTCAACTATTATTCACTGACAGCTTTACAAATGATCCCAATTCTGAAAGTATGATAGGTATTGTTCTACAGCAAATCCAGTGCATTCGATATCTCTATCTCTCTCTCTCTCTCTCTCTCTCTCTCTCTCTCTCTCTCTCTCTCTCTCTCTCTCTTTCCTCTGAGCATGACACCACAAAACTCAATCTGGAGGGCCATCCCCAAAACGGAAGGCATAAATAATCAACAGGGAGTATAATCCCCAGACCAGGTGGCGAATTTACCCTGAGCTACCCCTGTTGTCGTGTTTTTGTCTGTTGATCTGTTATTACTGTTGTCCATCTACTTGTGGTTATTTCTGTTGCCTGTCCTGTTGATGTGTTATTACTGTTGTTAATCTCGTTATGTTTGTCCTGGTCTTCTGTTGTATATGTTTGGTGTTCTTGTATGTGTTTTGAGGTTATTTCTGTTGTTTGTCCTGTTGATCTGTTATTGCTGCTGTCCATCTCGTTATGTTTGTCCTGGTTTTCTGTTGTATCTGGTGTTCTTAGATGTGTCTTGTGGTGGCTAATTCTGTGTTATGTCCTGTTATTTTGTCCTGTTGTCTCTGTTCTATTGTTCTCTTTCTCTGTTAAATATACCCTGTTGTCTTGTTATTTCGCTCTTGGTATTTGGGTTGTTTGAATTCTCTTCTATTGGTCTGTAATTTGTTCAGGTTATATAATTGTTGTTCCTATATGATTATTATTGCTCCATTGTTGTTAGTTTTGTCCTGTTGTTGTCCCTATTGTCCTTGTACTTTATTTCTTCTACCCTGATGTGTCCTGTAGATATACCTATACTGGGGGTTTTTTCCAGCTGACGGTAAATTGGCATGTCTTACGCTTGATATTTACGCTTTCGTGGATTTTGTTTAGCGAAATTTGTTGTTAATTATGAAAATTCGGCACTAGTATGAAGCAGAGACATAGAAGTTTCTTATTGGTTCGTTAGTTATCGAAACATCAGTTACTAAGGGATTCAATTTACCGTCAAATGAAATGAAACCGAGTAGTGTTGTTTTATATATTTCAACCCTCCTTCATGTATGTTCGTTCTGTGCAACTGTTTTTATCTACAATACCCTTTTCTGCGTTATAACCCTTTTCCGTAGCATTCCGTTTCATTCCTTTCGCTCTATGCTGTTACTTTCCTGTCCTCTTCTTATATTCGTGTTTTGATTCATGACTATTATTTTTTTGTTAAACGCCTTGGCCTCTTTCACCCTATGTTTGCTCTGTTCCCATTAGTTCAGCTCCCCCAGTCTCCCAGCCAGCTTAGGCCAACTCATATGTGGGTGAATATAAAACTACCAGAGGAAAAATGTGAAAATGAACCTCACCTTTCTCGTACTGTAAACACCCACATAATAAAGAAGAAGCCAGTCATTGAAGGTTAGGATGAAATGCTGCAGAGTTTGGACAGTTACGATATACCGGTATAAATATATATATATATATATACAGTATATATATATATATATATATATATATATATATATATATATATATATATATATATATATATATATATATATATATATATTATATGCTGAATGTACAACATTGGTGTCTATTGTTGCCACCAGTGTACACCAGCTGTTCCACTAACCCCACCAAGGTCCAAGCAGTTCTAAAGAACACCCCTAATAACTAACCCACACTAACTCTAACAACCAGTACAGGGCCGCCCAGTCACCAACCCACACACAGGAGCTACTGGAACAACTGGATCACCTTGGAGTTGCTACCGGGTTGTTTTTGTTATTACAGTACCGTTGGTGAGCGTTATTGGCGTTATTATGACGGTGTTACGCTCCTTACGGTGGACGTCTCTTAGGATTTATGCTGGGGAGATGGGCGTATTTATTTTCTTATTGTTTTATCTTTTCACTACTGTTTAGTTTCCTCCCTAGACCTCCATCAAGCTTAAAATTACACCCCTAGACCCCTTTTCAAGATATATAATTTGGTACCGTTATAGTGTACACATAAAGGAACAGTGTACACCAATCCCAAAACAGTACAGGTATACCGGTGGACGCATAAAGGAACAGTGTACACCAATCCCAAAACAGTACAGGTATACCGGTGTACACATAAAGGAACAGTGTACACCAATCCCAAAACAGTACAGGTATACCGGTGGACGCATAAAGGAACAGTGTACACCAATCCCAAAACAGTACAGGTATACCGGTGTACACATAAAGGAACAGTGTACACCAATCCCAAAACAGTACAGGTATACCGGTGTACACATAAAGGAACAGTGTACACCAATCCCAAAACAATACAGGTATACCGGTGGACGCAGGGTAAAATAGTGTGTAAGAGTATTTTTGTTTGGATTAGATTTGATATATTTATTACAGTATCGTTGACGTTTATAAAATAGGGGGGGTGGTTGTTTTTTGTCTCCCCCCCCCCTCTCCCTCATGCTTAGCCCCATTACTTTTCACATGTTAAAAAGTTCGGTCCATTAATTTGGCGATTTTGAGATTGTTCGCCCTATTTCTTTGTCAATATTACGACTGTTCGTAAAATTAGGTGTCGATTTCTTCCTGGCGAGCGTTAGCTACCCTGCCATTTAAATTAAACCGGCCTTCGGCCGGAAATTTGTTTCTATTAAAAAAAAACAAAAAAACAAAAATACATATTTATCTTGAAGGAGGGCCTTGGCCGGGGAGGGGGGGGGGGTTAAGCTTGGAGGTCTAAGGAGAAAACTAAAACATGATAAAAATATACATAGGCTATATAAGGAAATAAATCCGCCCATCCTCCCTTAATTTATATCTTCAGTATGCGCCAAGGCTACATAACTAAGGCAGCATTCAAAGGTGGATGTTAGAGACCCGGATATGAGTGGGTGGAAACATATGCAGAGGTGGGAGAGGAGGGGCGGGCTATAGAAACATGAGGGAAGTGGAACGATGGGTGGAGTGAGCGGGAGTGGAGATATCGGTGTTCATCATATTTTGGTAAACATTAGATGACTAGCTTTAGTTTTTAATCTACCCATATGACTCAAATAAGTAAATACGATCTCAATGAACCCTCTTAGTAACATAGGTCCTTCCTAAACTGCATAAAACCATCTAATTTTAGCCAGAATCAACGGTAAAAAAGGCGTCAAGGTGCTAAAGGGGTTACAATATGAGAGGAGTTGGAGATACTGATACGTAAAAGAGAGTGTAACTAGGGTGGGGGAGTGTGGAAGGGGAACTGTGGGTGGAGTAGTGGGGGCGTGTGGATTGAATGAAAATGGCACTATGGTGGAGTTAAATATGCCAAGGCAGTGAGGGTAGAAGGATGGGTGGAGTGGAATATATGGTAACAGTTTAAGTGGAGTTGGAGATGTGGAGTGAAGTGGAGTATAAGTGTGGATGGTGAAGGCCGTGGGTATTATATATTACAGCATGTGGAGGTGATGAGTATATGGTGTAGTCGGAGATGTGGAGTGAAGTGGAGTATAAGTGTGGATGGTGAAGGTCGTGGGTATTATATATTACAACATGTCGAGCTGATGAGTAAATAGTAACAGTGTAAGTGGAGGTATAGTGGAGTTGGATATGTGGATTGAAGTGGAGTATGAGTGTGGATGGTGAAGGCCGTACGGGGTATTATATATTACATGTGGAGAATGATGCTGATAGTATAGCGACAACAGGAAGCAGTACATTTCCTCGGAAACATTCATGGTCATCCTATCAGTATCATCGTACAAGAGATATATAATGTAAAGTAAAACAGATATATACACCAAACACAAAATCATATATAATTTTGTACTATTAAATCATATACAAACGTGGTCACGAATATTCCTCTCCCCAACCTAACCTCCACCCCCGACCCCCCAAAACCACTCCTTCTCCCTCCAAAGAGAGATTAAAGAGAGATTTGTGTTTGCGAAAAGGGTTAAATTAGATATTTCGAAACTTGTTAGTTGTTGGCAGATGGAGGCCCATTTTAAAACTGAATACAATCGTTTAATAGTAGCCAGCATATAGTAAAACAAAAGACGTCACCAACTCGCCGGTACTGAAATGGTTAAAGGCAAATTGTAAACTGTAGATAACTAAATTAAATAATACGATTATACTTTCATACACAAACTCAACCAGGACCAGGATTGTTTTGTTTAGAATTATGCATAAGGGCGGAGGGGGTAGTTTGTAGGGGCTGTATGGGTGTGGAAGGTCGCTATACCCTACTATGAATACGACAACCATATTCTTCAACCTTGACACCGTTCAAAGTTTCGCCGCCCTCAATTAAAATATGTAGAAACAGGTGATACACTTGTATACCGGATATATATATATATATATATATATATATATATATATATATATATATATATATATATATATATATATATATATATAAAATAACTATGAAATACTATTTCAATATACATCACTCAGTTATTTAGTATTATATTTTATATATTAGGTGTGTGTGTGTGTGTGTGTGTGTGTGTGTGTGTGTGTGTGTGTGTGTGTGTGTGTGTGTGTGTGCGTGCGCGTGTGTGTGTGTCTGCGCGCGTGCGTGCGTGCGTGCGTGTGTGTGTGTGTGTGAAAAAAACTATCAAAACAACACTGTCACGTCTACACTATTACTTCCCGGCAAAAAGTAACTCCCCCCAAAATATATATTACTCGTGGGAACAAAAAAATATCATCGGATAATTTTCAAGCTACTGGATGGCATTTTTGTCGTCTCCAAGGTCCCAATAAAGTAAATCAAGAAGGTTATTTGCACGGGGTTGAGGGTGATATTTGGTGACAGTCGTATGTAAGAAGAAGAACAAACAGAAGACAAAAATAATACAGAAGAAAATAGACGAGAGGAGGAAGAAAAAGAGAAGGGGAGATGGAAGAAGCGGGAGGAACAGAGAGAAGGAGGGGCACAAAGAAGTGGAAAAGGAGGAGTTAGAAGAAGAAGACTGGATGATATTTAGGCACAAATAAAGTAGGCCATTAAGGCTATTTGCAAGTTCATGTTGATATTTGGTGACAATCTTACGGAAGAAGAAAAAAATGGAAAGAAACACAAGATGAAGAAGATTAAGGGGGTAGGGTGTCGTGGTTCAGTGAAATAGCTTTGCCTCTCGTCACTTTAGTGGCTAGGGTTCGAATCCCAGAGAGGTATATATAATATAATATTCCAGGTATATCCTCAGCCACTGATATGATATAAATTAACATCGTTCTTAACACCAATAACTCCCAAATTATATTTACGAAAACATGCAATCCTCCCAGGATTCAAACCCAGGACACCACATTCAAAAGTTACACGCTCTAACCATTACACCATCAAGACAGTTTAAGGGGAGGTATTTAGTTTGTTCCCTAGACCTCCATCAAGCTTAAAATGACACCCCCTTGAGTCCCTTTAAAGATAAATTTGTACATTTTTCGGTAGAAAAATGTCCCGGCCAAAGGCCGGTTACTCTTAAATTACAGGCTCGCTATCGCTCGCCAGGATAAAATCGACACCTGAATTGCACGAAAGGTCTTAATATGGGGTGAAAGTTCTTAAAATCGCTAAACTAATGGGGCAAACGTTTTATATCAAAATGCAATGGGGCTTAACATGAGGGAGAAAGGAGTCAAGAAAAAAATCCCTCAAGTGGAGATCTCCCCTTATGGTACAACACGTGACCACGATTAATATCCATTTATCGAATACTGTATATCAATCTAATACTGTATATCAATCTAATACTGTATATCAATCTAATACTGTATATCAATCTAATACTGTATATCAATCTAATACTGTATATCAATCTAATACTGTATATCAATCTAATACTGTATATCAATCTAATACTGTATATCAATCTAATACTGTATATCAATCTAATCATGTACTGGATCCAACTGCATTATTAATAGCCTAATACTTATGCGATTATAATAATACTGATATAAAATAGAAAACGTGAAACAAAACAAGAGAGCCATGTCACACTAAACGAAACCCTCCCCTTCTCTCCTGAAACCCAACACTGTTTTTCTCCACGTTATGCGGGTTCTTCATAAGCGCAAATGAGACCATGGCGGCAATTAGCATAATGTGGATGATAAACGGGTCCTATCACAATGGAGGGTGAGTTTTGTCTCCCTCGCTTACTTTGATCGCTTTCTCTTAACTCTATATTCCATAACGAAGAGAACTACAGTATATATATAAACACTGGGAAGAGGTTCAAATTAGATTATTGTTATTATTATTATCATTATTATGATTATTATGATTATGATTATGATTATGATTACTTTATGGAGATTAAGGGGGTGGAGGAGAGAAGCCCTTATCCCTATTAAAGACCACTGAAATAAGGTCTCAGATAGGACGGGTCTATGAGTGGGTTGGTCACAGCACACACAGGGACACATAACGGAAGATACCTTTGCCTGTAGCTATGAAGTAATGGTAGAGCAGAAGGATCAGGAGGAGGAGGGTGACATTGATAAGGACAGGGTGATGATTTAGGACGTGTTACAGTAAACAGATTTTTATTATTATATTTTTTTTTTATCGGCACGTCTTAACCCTTTCACGTTTTTATGACGCAGAGGTTGCCAGATTAGCAATAATAAATAGAGTTCTCCCACTCTTAAAATTACCTCTCCAAAATTAGTTTTCTGCCCACAACTAACTCAAAGACAACTGAAGAGGTTGAAGTAACTAAACTAAAGGTTTCTAAATAACCCTGATGGTAACAAAGGCTTTAAAGTATCCCTAATAGGCTCAAAATTGCGTCACACACGTGAGAGGGTTAATCAATCGGAACACACGCACACGCCAGCACATACACGCACGTAAACACAAACGCGAACACACACACGCTCAATTCCATCACCCATTCATCGATTCTCAGTCTTCCTCCCACTCCCACTCTCACTCTCTCTCTCTCTCTCCCTCCCTCCAAATCTACCTAACTTTTCTACCTCTCTGCTGGCTCACTCTGCTCCATTTCAGAGTAAAAAACAGGACAAAATACCCAGAACCAACAAATACTGTACGTCCAACAAAAAGGTTAACGTACATAGTTTCACGACAACGCCCTCTTCTTTTCAGTTCAGTTTTGTTCAGGTCAATGTGAACAATGTGAACGGTGAAAATAGTGGGTGAATGTGTGAAGAGGATAAAGGAGTGTGAATGTAAACAGGATGACTGTGTGAAGATGAATAATGAGAGTGTATGTGAAATAATGAGAGGGTGAATGTGTGAATGGGGAAAATAGTGGGTGAATGTGCAAGTGTAAACAAAATAAGAGGACGAATGTGTGAAGAGGAAACCTGACCGTGAATGTTATTAAATGAGAGGGTCAATGTGTGAATGAGTGAGTTAAATCATAGAGAGTGTGAGGTTCTATGATATGGGGTGAATGAGGAGCCTGTAATTTTAAGAGAAACTATCGAAAATGTATCTTAACGAGGGGTCTAGGGAATATTGTTATAAGCTTGATGAAGGACTATCAAGAAAACTAAAAACAAATATATGAATATATAAATAAATAGACCTAAACAATAACCACTGTCCCCTTAAGGCCTGTGAGATGGAGTGTGAGGTGAATATATGGGGAAGCTATGAGTGAATGAATGAGTGGGTTACATCATGAGGAGGGAGTAGTAGGGTTTGTGAGTTGGAATGTATGAGGGTGTATAAGGGGTGTATGGGGAGGAAGTTATGAGGGAATGAATGAGTGGGTTACATCATGAGGAGGGAGTATTAGGGTTTGTGAGTTGGAATGTATGAGGGTGTATAAGGGGTGTATGGGGAGGAAGTTATGAGGGAATGAATGAGTGGGTTACATCATGAGGAGGGAGTATTAAGGTTTGTGAGGTGGATGCTAACAGTAACACCCGCCACATCACGGTTCCCAGCGGTCACCTGCCGACACACTAAAACTTAAGGGGAGGTTTTTAGTGTGTTTCCTAGACTTCCATCAAGCTTGAAATTACACTCCCTTGACCCCCTTTCAAGATAAATTTGTACATTATTCGGTAGAAAAATGTCCCGGCCGAAGGCCGGTTCCTCTTAAATTACAGGCTCGCTATCGCTCGCCAGGAAAAAATCGACACCTAAATGGCACTAAAGGTATTAAAAGTGACATCAATGGGGTGAAAGTTCTTAAAATCGCCAAACTAATGGGGCGAACGTCTTAAAATCTCAAAAGCAATGGGGGCTAAACATAAGGGAGAAAGGGGTAAAGAAAAAAATCCCTCAAGTGGATATCTCCCCTTAATGAGGCTCAAACACACGTATTATATCTACCGCATTATAGTTACATGGAGTTACATAGATACACAGGCCACACAGACCATATGGTGCCAACGAGGTAATCCGGCCTTAACCCCTTCTGTACCGCCAACAACTTCCTTAATTTTATTCCAGCTATATTTAGACGATTTTGTGAAGCTTTAAGAAGGATCTGTGGTAGTAAAAATGGTCAAATCAGATAGTTCGAAGCCTGTTAATTGTTGCAGGCCCTAGTTAAACTGAATAAAATCGTCTAATAGTAGCACGAAAAAAGTTATAAAAGGAAGGCGTCGGTACAGAAGGGGTTAAACATTTCTGGTAGACGATGTATTCCCATATACTAAGACAGTGGAAGAAAAGGGCAGTAAAACAAAGGGCTCTTTCCCCACCCTTTACAATAACGCACATAAGTATAGTTCGCTTCACAAGTTCTGTTCCTCTATAAGAGTCTATAAGATTATATTTATCGAAGTAAACAAATTATAATTGAATTTAAGAGTGTAGTTGCATTGTATTCAACATAGGAAGGTAAATCAACTATTGCATAACAAGGAACTCTCCTAACTCAATAATACTACTTTGACTTGCATAAATAGAATCGTAGAGATGAACCCAACTTGTGCAGGGAACTGTGCACCATACAAACACCGCAACCAATATTTAACGTAAACACGAAACACTTGAAACCGTAGAAAAGATTCAGTCCTCCTATACCGATCATCCCTTGACATCTAACCTTCAACTAGACTAAGGGGGGATTTCCACTTGAGGGATTTTTTTCTGAACCGCTTTCTCCCTTATGTTTAGCCCCATTGCTTTTGAGATTTTAAGACGTTCGCCCCATTAGTTTGGCGATTCTAAGAACTTGCGCCCCATTTCTGTCAATTTAAAATTTCTCGTGCCATTCAGGTGTCGATATTTTACTGGCGAGCGATAGCGAGCCTGCAATTTAAGAGGAACTGGCCTCCGGCCGAGACATTTTTCTACCGAAAAATGTACACATTTAATGCTACTAAACCCTGTTCCAAAGAGGTAGGCCAAAAATCGTGAACCCTAACCTTTGTAGCTCTCAAAAAGGGCCAGATCAAATAGGCTGTAAACTTCCACACCTCTTCCCTGGCTAACCCTTCCCTAATAGTAAAAATATTAGCTGGATTACTCTAGTGGTTTGTGAGTTATGGAGGTTAGTGGTCAAGAGTGCTAGCCTACGCACTTGGAACAGGATATAACTTCTATAATATACGAACATATATTTACAAACATTTGTGAAAGAAAGTTAAAATCACACACACACACACACACACAATATATATTTTAATATGTCTTTAAATAATACACCAACTAATATAATATAAATTCAAAACGTAACTACAAAATTTAAACTGTGCCTCGTCCTTCCCCGATTGATTATCCCGTGTGTCCTAACCTTGAACCAGAGTAACCCGAGTCTAGTCACAACAGGCCCACCACATTATATTACATCTAGGTTAATATATATATATATACTGTGTACCAATATGCGGTGTATATTTATATATATATTTGTTGTATTATTATTATATATATATTTATTTATTTAAATTAAATAGCGTAAGGTAGATGTGGGGCCAATAATAGTAGTGGCTTGATAAGATTCTGGGCCAATATATTGCTCACGGTCCTGTCACGGGGAGTCACCTCGGCACGCGAAGTAGACCACATACACAGACTAGTAGACACGTAGTTACGTAGACATTTAAATAGGCAGATAGATATAAAGATAGACAGCCATGTAGTTAGATATAAAGAGTTAAATAGTAAGGCAGGTAGAAAAATTGCTAGACAGAAATGTAGATAAACAGATACACAGACAAGAGACAGAAGGATGGACAGCCCGAGGAACAGTTAAATAGACATAGGCATACATACAGACAAACATGGATACAAACAGGCACAGACACACAAAGATAAACAGGCAGACAGACAAGAAAGAGACGGAGAGACAGCCATACAAACAAACATACACATACATAAACCGATTGTTATTTTCATTATTATTTATTACTATAAGTATTAGTGTTTTTACATAATTACACACACATATAGATTCAAATAGATCGAACACAATTAGACAGACAAATGCAAACAGATAGACAGACAGTATAAATTGACTGTTAGATAGTCAAATAGCATGACAGACAGACAGACAAAAAGGCAGATAAATAGATGTGAAAGGGAATAGCTAGACAGACAAATATGAAAGGGAATAGGCAAACAGATAGATAAGAAAGGAAATAGATAGACAAACAAAGAGCAGTGAAATGAAAAGACATTCAGATAGATAGGATAGAAAGAGTCTAGACAGCCCATCACCTAACCAAAAATACTATTCTCCCGAGAGGAACCTCCAATTAGGAGGGACAACTTTATTACCACGGATTATTAGTTCCCGATAGAATTAACGAACAAACACTAAGACACAAAAGGACAGACAAAATGGAGAAAACAAACAAACAATAAAACACTACGAAATCATAATAATAAACGGGGAAATATGTCACAAATACCGGGTTAAAAACGAACAATATTTTAATCCTGTGTTCTACAACCTTTAAAAATCTAATATATTATTGATCAATGTACGCTTAATTCATGTGTTAAGAGTGAAATGACTGAACAAATTGTTAACATATATTATAAGGAAATCATGTAATTAACAAAGGGAACAGTTACTTGAAGACATTGTAGCCTACATTATATTACAACGACACACACACACACACACACACACACACACACACACACACACACAAACACACACACGACAAGATAGAGTTGTACCGAGCAGTGGCAATCTAAATGTCATCTGGTTTGACAAATAATGACAGTCTCTCTCTCTCTCTCTCTCTCTCTCTCTCTCTCTCTCTCTCTCTCTCTCTCTCTCTCTCTTTCTCACACACACACACACAAACACACTCACATTCTCACACTCTCTCTGGAATTGTCTTGATGTAGATGTGTATGTTTGTGTGTGTGTATGTGTGTAACCATTCCTCTGCAGTGGCGTGATCAAGGTTGCACTATCAAGGTGAGGGGTTATGGCAGGGATTTAGTTCACCCCTTTTAGTCTTTTATCCCCCAGGCACCTCCTATTATCCCTTAAAGCAAGTCTTTAAACCTTCATCCTTTATTATCCATGTTCCATGCATTTATCATTCCTTTAACGTTGATGCTTTATTGTCCAAGCACCTACTATCCATATATTTATCATGCTGTTAAAGGTGCGTGAGGGTACAAAAAAAAAAAAAAACGCTTAAAACTCCTTAGTATGCATGCCAAGTATGGGCTCTCCATCTTTAAAACTGAGTGGGGGGGGGGGGGGGGACCTATTCTGGCACCCTTTTAGTATGCATGCCAAGTATGGGCCCTCCATCTTGAAACCTGAGGGATATTTCTACTGACAGCATCTTTATACTTAACTATTGTCATTTTGTATTTCAGTCAATCCATAAATATTAATACCAAACAATCAATACACAAAATTGTCAACGCTCTTACTTACCTTTCAGCTTAATTACCCACATATGTTCTATCTATCTCTCTATCCATCTATCTATCTATCTATCTATCTATCTATCTGTCTGTCAATTATTTCCCTCCCTTCCTTCCATTTCCTTATTTGTGTCTTGGCCCTTCCTCCATAATTTCATTCTCTTCCTCCCCCAAGCTGGACTCTCTCTCTCTCTCTCTCTCTCTCTCACTCTCTCTCTCTCTCTCTCTCTCCTTCCTCTCCTCTCTCTCTCTCTCTCTCTCTCTCTCTCTCTCACAGGCTCTTCCATAGTTGTACTCTACCTTTAATACCTACAATAAATCGAATTACAGTATACTGTTGTCTCATGTGCGTCTATATGGTGGAGAGAGAGAGAGAGAGAGAGAGAGAGAGAGAGAGAGAGAGAGAGAGAGAGAGAGAGAGAGAGAGAGAGAGAGAGAGAGAGAGAGAGAGAGAGAGAGAGAGAGAGAGAGAGAGAGAGAGAGAGAGAGAGAGAGAGATGATGGTGGTGTGAAACAGTCATAATTACGATGATATTTAAACATTAACAAATATGGATTCGCCGCTTTTATGCAAGGGAGTAACATTAGTATGATTGACTTCGTGTTTTATGTAGTTAAACCATCACATAATGAAACTATACTATTTTAGCCATACAATGTTTCATTCCATATGGACAGCTCAATCACGAACACACACATACTCACAAACCCTATACACGTAGTCACACATAAATACAGGAAGAAGTGCACCCATATAAGTACACAATATAACGTCACATCCAAGGTCGTACACACACACACACACACACACACACACACACACACACACACACACACACACACACACACACACACACACACACACACACACACACACACACACACACACACACCTACACTACCGAGGATTAACCTCCCATTGTAGTACCCGCACCCTCTTTACCTGACTTACCAAAACAGTTTCTGTATGTATGTATGTTTGTGTGCATACGTGAACGTTTGTGTATACGGACATGTGCACACTTACTGCATGTTCTTATGTTCCTATATATGTATGTATATGTATGTGCGCACGTACGTGTATATACGTATGTTCTGTATATGAGTAAGTAAATAAATGTGTATATGTACTGTATATCACTTACTCTCATGGTTATTTTATGATAAGTTGTATTCTGCACATGCATCATTATTGTATTTATTTATTTTGTTTGTAAACTAAGCTTACCATCCTCATATCTGTACATCTCATGTTCATCCACTAAATTGTAAAATGTGTATTTTCAGCTCATGAGGCTGCCATTCTTTAATAAACCGTTTATTATTATTATTATTATTATTACACACACACACACACACACACACACACACACACACACACACACACACCAGTTATGCACCCACTACACACAACGCACGCACACCAGGCTCACATTATCGACTATTGATGCAAATTCGAGTTCAGCAATAACTTACATTATTTAACACCCCCTCCCCCCCAAATTGGAGTTTTAATATTCGTTCAGTGTTTTCTAGTGTATTAGTAGTAATATCTCTCTCTCTCTCTCTCTCTCTCTCTCTCTCTCTCTCTCTCTCTCTCTCTCTCTCTCTCTCTCTCTCTCTGTTACGAACAATTCGACTTTAGGTATAAAGGGACTATATTTCTCGATAATATGATGTCAAAAGAATAGGTCCAACTCACCTGTCTATTTCATCCCGTGAGGCTTATTATAATCCAACAGAGGTTTCAGCAGTGGACAGCTTGATAGTTAATTCCAAGTCGGGGTCGACGCAACGCACTCGAACACGGTCAACAACAAGCACGCAGCACAGGAAAGCAATTGGGGGTAAAGCAATTCGAACGCAGACAGATCACATAAACAACACAGCCAAACAATCTAGACAAACTAAAGGCGCAGTTTGAACCCGGAAACGGGCAAACACTACAACAAAATAATCTGGGCAAACAAAAGGAATACCGCAGTAATAATTTCCAAACAAAATAATCTGGGCAAACAAGATAAAAAACGCAGTAATAATTCACAAACAAGACAAACCAATCGGGGGTAAACCAATAACACACAGACAATCCACAATAATAAGGGGAACAGTTTATTTACGAACGATCAAAGCAAAGTGGCTATGAAAACAAAAACATGCGTCAACAAAAGAGCCCGGTAAATGTGTTTGTAATATATTTGCTTACGGTAGCTAAAGATACCGGTAAATGCATGCGTGTGTATATATATTTTCAATCTATTTAGTTATATAGAATGCTCAGATCTCAACCAAAACAGCCAATTCCACAGGTAAACAACCACAGCACTCGCAACACCGGTATGCAGTATGGATTTTCTTGGTCATCTTGATAAGTGGATTACACTAGGCACTTGCTGCGACTCGAACTTCCCAGAATGCAGTATGGATTTCCTTGGTCATCTTGATACGTGGACTAGGCACTTGCTGAAACTCCAACTTCTCATAATCGAGACTTGTGGGAGATTTACACTCGCTAAGGTGCTTGATTTCAGGTATAAGGTTGGTTGAGGTAGAATTGAATGGCGAGAGATTAATATTTGCTGAGGTGCTTGTTTTCAGGTATACGGTTGGTTGAGGTAGAAGTGAATGGCTTTGTACTTTGGTTGACTTGAATAGGCCATTTGTAAAATTCTAAGGATACAGGTGATAAGTCTACTGGATCAAAACGAACACAAATTCCTATTGAATTACTGAACTAAGGTAATCATTTCCCTGCATTAGGGCTTGTCGGCAATGCTTCAATCGAAGGCAGACAAATCCAAGACCATACCAAATTTATAGGATGTAATCGAGCTTTATAATCGGCTTAACTCTTGGGTAACTGGTGTATCTCGCAATAGGTCGGCATGCTCGAACCCGGATCGATGACAAACTTTATCCTAGGTCGTCATCGAAAATACAAAAGCTACTTAGGGCCTTTAGACATGTAGTTCCCCGGTCGATGCTAAGGGCACAAGACATACTTTATCATACAGTATAGTCTTACGATAAAGGCACATTTTCAGGTAGTCTAATAAATGACAGGTAAGGGCGTAAAGGTTGAAGGAAGACTCACGCCCTTTAATCTCGTGTACGCAGTTCCATGTTGGATAGCTAAGGGTGTGAGTGCAGCTTGACTTCAGGGAATCTTGAATATAGTGCTTAAGGACGTCAGCACTTCGTCAGGTATAGTTCCATGGTCGATAGATTGGTGTACACAGGTAGCTTAATTATATATATATATACCTCAAAACAATAGTAGTTCGTCAGTTAGTCACAAGATCGATAGGTAAAGGTTGTAGGATAGCTATAAAGTCTCACGATATCGGATAAGGACATCAGAACTCGGAGAAACTTGGTTGGTCTTGCCTTACGACATTAGTCCTTCGATAGGTAGTTCCATATTCAACAACTAAGGCTTCGTCAGGTATATATCTTCAGTTCACCAGCTTACAATATCCCTCCGTCAGGTTATAGTGCCATGGTCGATAGCTATAAGGGCGCTTGGGGTTAACTTCTGCAAGAGTGAAAGCGAGCAGGGTACAAGGGTGTGAGAGAGGACGGAAGAAGGTGTAGGCGGTCACTAGTACAAGCACCATCTGAAGCCGAAGGAGAGAGCTGGAAAAGGAGAGAGGGGGGGAAAGAAAGGAGAGGTAGGGAGAGGAGGAGAGGAGAGGGATAGGGAAAGAGAGGTAGGGAGAGGAGGAGAGGGACAGGGAAAGAGAGGTAGGGAGAGGAGGAGAGGTAGGGATAGGGAGGGAGAGAAGGAGAGGTAGGGAGGGAGGGAGAGGGACAGGGAGAGAGAGGAGGGCGAGGGAGGTAGGGAGAGAGAGGGGGAGAGGGAGATGGTGCGCGGTGGATGAATAGAGAATTCCACGCACTCTCAAATACAAACTCACATGCACGCACACATGAAAACTCCCACATAAGGTTGTACGAACGCACTTGTTCGTAAGTCTTCTCTCTCTCTCTCTCTCTCGTTAACCATATAGACAGATGTGATACAGGGGGATAGTTTGATTTATTAAAGGCTGTATGCGACCATGTAAGTAAGTGTGAGTGTGTGATGAATCTATGGTGCATAATTAACATATCAATACCATCAAACTCACCTCTCTTTCTCTCCCCCCCCCCACTCCCGAAAAATAAACAAATAAAAATAAATATAAAATAAAAACACACACACACACTCTCTCTCTCATTCTCAGTCTCTCTCTCACTATGCATCCTCACGGTCCAAGCTCATCGAAATTCAGTCTCAACTACTGTATACAAATCTATAAAGGAAAACAAACACCTGAGCTTATTCACACACACACACACACACACACCACACACACACACACACACACACACACACACACACACAAACCCCTTCCCTTAACCTTTAGATAATAGAGACTCACAAATTAATAAGGTTTGGTTCTTTCATAAATACGGGTACATAAACAAACTTCTTATTATTATATATTTATCTGTTTTGTGTGTGACAGCAGAGACATTACGATGCCCCCAAAACAATAGTATGCTTTCTATTTCAGCCTAGGTTTCTAATTTGATTTTTTTTTTTTCCGGGTGAACAGTACCGATAATGATTTAAGGGGAGATGGGTCGTTTTTCTGGTCCCTCTTCTTCCTCATGTTTAGCCCCATCACTTTTTAGATTATTAGACGTTTGGCCCATTAGTTTGACGACTTTAACACCTTTTACCCCATTTCGTTGTCAATTTTAATACCTTTCGTGCCATTTAGCTGTCGATTTGATCCTGGCGAGCGAAAGCGAGCCTGTAATTTTAAGAAGAACCGGTCTTTGTCCGGAAAAAATGTCTACCGAAAAATTTACACATTTATCTTGCAGGGGGGTCTAAGCTTGATGGAGGTCTAGCGAGGATACTAAAAACTAAATGAATATTAAAAATTAATAGACCAGAAAAATAGCCACTATCCCCTTTAAAAAAAAATGCATGTCACGTTTTACTTTCATTTTTTCTCTCCGGTGAAAACGAACAAGATTGAAAAGACGATTTTTTTTTTTTTTTTTTTAAATTCCGTTGTATATTTACTTCTGGGTGTTCCTCCGCGAGATGTTTTGTATTTATTACCGATAAAATTATATATATACCGTATATATAATTATATATATATATCATTTATTTTATTAATATTTTTTGGGGGAGTGAATAGTAGCGATTAAACTAAATAAACAAAACACGGTGTATCTTGTTTAATTCAGTCTTTCTTTCCCTTTTTCGGCTGAACGGCAGCGAGATTTGGGCGAATAAAGAAACTCTCGGTAAAATAGCGACCACGTCTCAATTTTCCGGTAAAAACACAATAGCTCTGTCAAACCGGAACCCAGCATACCGCTAATCTTACGGCGGGGGGGGGGGGGGTGTCTCTCTCTCTCTCTCTCTCTCTCTCTCTCTCTCTCTCTCTCTCTCTCTCTCTCTCTCACACACACACACACACACACACACACACCCAAACCCCCTTCCGTTAAACCCACCTTCTACACAAACCCACACAGTATAATATATGACCCTATAATACTACCGGTTTAATCCGTACACTTCACAAGAAAGATGTTCACTGTAATAAAAACCACTGGAGCCAAACGCCTGCCAGTTCAATACAAATTATAGCGGTTCAGGTACGGTTAGTTAGGTTAGGGTTTTTCATTAGTTTTTTCTTTCTTTCTTCTCGTTTATTTATTTATTTGTTTTGCCTCCGTTAGTCTGTATACAAGATATCTCAAAAAGTTACTAACCGATATTCACGAAATTTTAACCAGATAGGATATGCGCCAAGGAAGAATATATTATATTTTGGAGGCGATCGGAAGAACGCATACCTCCGCCATGCGTAGGGGAAGGTACCCGCTCTGTGCGTCTCTAGTTTATTATTTGAACAATATAAGTAATTTGGAAAGTCTATACGATGTCTCCTTTGTTGCGTACCTATATTAAGGGGAGGTTTTTTCTGGACCCCCTTCTCCCTCATATTTAGCTCTATTA
>CM064551.1:22733262-22795426 GCA_032716605.1 Paralithodes platypus | reverse complement strand
GCCTGGCCAGGTGGACTCTGTCCTCGCGAGGGAGGGGAGGTTCGGAAGGATGGCTGTCGGGATGTCTGTGCATGCAGCCTGGTGTTGTCTGTGAGTGAGTGGATGGATTTTTTTTTTTTCGGGGAGAGATCTGAGTATGGATGTGCTTCTGGATGTTGGTTCGGGGTGGGCAGGGAGGGAGAGCGGACAGCATTTTTGTGTGATACCGTGTGCTGGGTGTTGTTTTGGATATTTCTTGGTGTCGGTGGTGGTGTTGCCATTTAGTTTAGAAGTGGGTGGTCCTTGGTTCGTGGAGCTGCTGCTGCCATGAATTGAGTGCCTCTCATTGTCCAGATGGTCTTTGAATTTGAGGATTTTGGTTTCTTGGATGTAGTTGATCTTGGGTGCAGGTAGCTGTGCAGCCTGTAATGAAATCTTCCAGCAGGGCTTTAAGTTTTGAATAGTCTGTAAGGTCTTATGATGTGTTTCAGCTATTTAGAAGCCCAGGCTGGGCTTTGCGTATTCCATCACTGATCTTATGTATTGTTTATATACTGTGGTGGTAGTTTCTTTGTTGTGTCCAAATTTTTTGTGAGCAAGTGACGCTGAGGGGCGTTAAGTCTGGTTGTCAGTTTCTTTTTAATGTTTGTGGTTTGTGCTGGTTGAATGTCATATGAGTATCATATGTTACTCATAGGATTTTGGGTTGTGTGTATGTGTTAGGGGTGTGTTGTTTATGTTAAGTTAAGGGATGTATTCGTGTTCTCCTTGCCAACTTGTGAGCAGGGTTGCGGTGGATTTGGCTGGGGCTAGATTAAGTCTGTTTGTAGTGCGCACCAGCCAATGTAGTGTGTTGAGATATGGGTGAAGGAGATCTTTTGCTTCTTTATTGGGTCATGGTGTGTGCATGTGAGTGTTATGTCATCTGCATAGGAGGCTAAGTTTTATTTGGGGCGTATTGGGTGGAGTTATCTCGTTCATGTACAGATTGAAGAGTGCTGGCGAGAGGACTTAATCCTTGTGGGACTCCGGTTGGAAAGTGTGCTGATTTTAGATGACTGACCGGCAAAAGATACCCGTATGCACATCTGCCTGCTATGCAGTTGGCCACCCACCGTTTTGTGTTGTTGTGCATTGTTTGTGTTGAGATTTTGTTTGTTAGGTTGTGGCGGGAAGTGTTTGAGAATTGTTTGTTTAGAATTTGGTTCTATTGCCTAACATATTTTTTGTGATTTTAAGCCATAATATTCTTTTTGGGGGGGGTGATTAACATATTCTTTTTGTGATGTACATGGCATTAAAATTTGTACCATATTGCTAACAAATATTTTTTTTACGTGTACTGTAGCTGTATCTGTTTTCCAGTTTTTTTCACATAGGCTACATTAGACCTCTCTGCCCCCACTTTTTTTTTCCAGTAACCATTTTGTAACAAATTTCTAGTCCATTTGTGATTTTCAGGCTTTAACTGTGTCATACTGCTAACATCAATTTTTTGTTTTATTTTCAGGCATAAATTGTGTTCTATTGCTAACATATTTTTTGTGATTTACAGGCATATTAATTTTATCATATTGCTAACAACATTTTGTGTGATTTTCAGGAATTAATTGTATCACATTGCTAACATACATTTTTTGTGATTTTCAGGCTTTAATTGTACCATTTTGCTAACATAAATTTGTGTGATTTTCAGGCATATTGTGATTATATCGTCGTGGCGCCGCAACGAACCTGCACGAGTTGTTCCGGTAAATTAGGCCCTACCATGTCTGTTGATACTGATGTCCAAATTTGTAGATTTTGCCAGCTCCGAGAGAAGATTGCGGATGAAGTGAATGCAGCTCACCGCAAGATCGATGCCCTGACTACGAAGCTTGAATCCCTTCAAGAATTTGCCACACTCAACGTAGGAGTGCCCTCGGCCCAAGAAACCACTACGATGTCAACCACCATTCCAGTGCATACAGTACCGGTACCGGTACCCACACCAGCAGCTACCTTAGATATTGCAGATAATAATAATGACTCTACTCTCACTCCCCCCCAGGACAACTTTCAGTTAGTGAGAAACAATGTGCATCCCAGTACCAGTACCAGGAAGGTCATCCCGACAACATGCCAAAACCGCTTCAAAATTCTGGCTATTGAAGAAGAGGAAGAGGAAACGGAAGAAGTTTGGCTTGTGGGCGACTCCATGGTCCGTGGCCAACTAACCGAGTTCTGCGCCAGGGCACCCAGGACCAGAAAGCGATTCTGTATCCCAGGTGGCGGCGTGGACGACATTGTTGCGGCTGTGGAAGAGGTTTCCAGGCTCGCCCCCGCAAGCACTACGTACGTCATCCACGTTGGATCTAACGATGTCCAACGGACGCGGTCAGAGGAACTACTTTGCAAGTACCGGCGGCTGATCATGTCCTTCAAGGAAAAATCTAATAGAATCTTAATTTCAGGAATTGTTCCCCGGATTGATGTAGAAAACCGATTCTACAACATAGCTACCAGTACAAATCGCCGACTAGCCAAACTCTGCAGGGAGGAGGACATCGGCTTTGTCGACACGTGGGATCATTTTTACTATGATAAATCTTTGTTTTCAGGAGATGGTGTACATCTCAATGAAGTAGGAGCTGCACGTCTTGGTCGTCTGCTGAACGATGCAGTCAAGGATTTCCGTTCAAAAAACGGGGTCAACCAGACCCCAGACAGGGTAGTGTAAGTCAAATACGAACTGAAAATTCAGACAATGCACAATCAGTAACATCCAACTCTAATACTCTTAAGGTGTTTTATGTAAATGCTCGTAGCATACGCATTAAATTTTCAGATCTAGAGGAAATCGTGTTTACAGAACATTATGATATAATCGGCATTACAGAATCTTGGTTAAATACGGAAGACAGAGACTTCTTAGCCGAATATACGCTTCCTGGTTATACAATGTTTGAGAAAAGTCGGATCAATAGAAATGGAGGAGGAGTTCTGTTTTTATAAAGGAAAGTCTTAATCCCGTCTTAATGTCAAAACCTCAAATTGCGAATATAGACATATCTTACGTACTATTAAATAATAAACGAGGAACTAAAATAACACTAGCTTTATTATACAGACCCCCATCTCAATCAGTGCAAACTGACAGTGAAATTTATGAACAAATTGCAGAAATAACTAATATACAAGATACCGTAAGTCTTGGCGATTTCAACTTACCCGTGACTAAATGGGGCGATATTCTTACTTCACACTCTGGACACGACCTCTATGCTAACTTGCAAGAGAGTTCACTTTTTCAATTTGTACAATCTCCGACCCGTGGTAATAATGTGCTTGACCTTGTACTCGCAACAAAAGAAGAATTAATAGAGAATTTGAATGTTGGTGATGAATTCAGTAACAGCGACCATCGTACGATAACTTTCACTTTAAAGTTTACTAGTAACAAATCAAATAGCAGCATTGAGAAAGTCCCTAATTTCAAGAAAGCAAATTTTCATAAACTGACTGGAGCTTTCTGACTAACAATAACGACATAAATACATCTTGGGAGTGTTTCACAACCACTTACCTTAAGGCAGTGCAAGACTGCATACCATCGAAAATACGGCGTCCAGGCCATAATGATAAGCCCAAATGGTGGAATAAAGATATTTCAGACTGTCTGCTTGCCAAAAAATTTGCTAACGATAGATTAAAATCCTCACAAAATGACGAAGAACGGGTGAAATTTGTAGAGCTACGACGCAAAGCCAAAAAGTTAATTAAGCAAAGTAAAAAGACCCTGGAGTTACATGTTGCGAATCAAAGTAAAACAAACCCGAAAGAATTCTATAGTTATACCAGAAAGAAAAAAGTGGTTACTTCAACTGTTGGACCGTTAGTCGATGAAAATGGAGAATACACCAAAGACGAAGTACAAATGAGTAATGCCCTCAATACCTTCTTTGCATCAGTTTTTACAACCGAAGACCTCAGTGATATCCCTACACCATCGCCGATTCAGATTGATAATTCAGATGTTCTAAGCAATATCACCGTTACAGAGAGAGAAGTATTGAATTGTTTAGATAAACTCAAGGTAAATAAAACGCCTGGACCTGATACAATCTCACCTAGAGTTCTAAAGGAAGCTAAAGATGAGCTCTCCAAACCACTGACATTGCTATTCAATGAATCCTTGCAGTCTGGGACTATGCCTGATCAGTGGAAGCTAGCCAACGTAACACCGATATTCAAAAAATGGCAGCAAATCCCTACCCAGTAACTATCGTCCAATTAGCTTAACCTCAATTGTATGTAAAATGCTAGAAACGGTCATAAGAGACAGACTCGTAAATCACTTAGAAGCAAATACCGGTAACTTACTTAAAGATACTCAACACGGCTTTCGTAAAAAACGTTCCTGTTTAACAAACCTCTTAGACTTCTTCCACGATATCCTCAACCTCTACGATGAGAGTAAAGCTGTAGATATTATATACCTTGATTTTCAAAAGGCCTTTGACAAAGTTCCCCACAAACGTTTACTGATAAAATTAAAAGCGCATGGAATACAAGACGGTGTGTTGAAATGGATAGAAAATTGGCTCAGCGACAGAAAGCAAAGAGTAGTCATAAACGGTAATGCATCTAAATGGACCAATGTAAGTAGCGGGGTACCCCAGGGATCGGTACTAGGACCAATTCTCTTTCTAATTTACATCAACGACATAGATGAGGGTCTCACCTGTACAATATCAAAATTTGCTGACGATACAAAAATTGCAAATAGCGTACTCTCAAAAGAACAAGTTGACGATATGCAACACAATCTAGATAAATTGTCATGTTGGCCCCATATTTGGCAAATGAGTTTCAATTGCGGATAAATGTAAAGTACTACATATCGGATACCTAAATGAGAAAGCAAACTATTCGATGAATGGCACTCAGCTTAAGAATGTAAACAAAGAAACCGATCTGGGAGTAACAATATCGAGTAACCTAAAACCGAGTCAACAATGTTCAGAAGTTGTTAAGAAGGCAAACAAAATAATTGGCTTTATAGGCAGGTCATTTGAGCATAAATCCAAAGAAGGTATCCTAACCCTTTACAATTCCTTTGTCCGCCCTCTTCTGGAATACTGCGTTCAATCCTGGTGCCCTTATTACCAAAAAAGATATAAACAAGCTAGAACGAGTTCAACGTAGAGTTACCAAAATGATACCTAGCCTAAAGAACAAACCATGCGAAGAGCGTCTTAGAGAATTAAATCTATTTCCTTTAACCCAGCGCAGATTAAGAGGTGACTTAATTCAAGTGTTCAAATCAAAGGCGTTGACAAATATGAACTGTAGTAAGTACTTCACTATCGCCAATCTAATTACACGCGGGGAAAACGGTTTGCAAAAATTATTGATAAATCTTTAACTCACACGAATCTAAGAATTTCTTCTTCAATCGAGTTGTCAACTTGTGGAATGGGCTTCCCCGAGACGTTATAGACTGCAGCACCGTTGATTCATTTAAACTCCGCTTAGACAAATATCTCGCATCAAACCCGCGACTGACTGCGTTTGAAAATTAATAACTTTATTTTATCCCCCCCTCAGTTACTAACCCATCTGTCCCCTACTAACTTCCTAATCCTGCCACGGACATTTAGTTCTAGGGCAGTAGTTCCCTTTCCAATGTTCCCTTACCCACTCTAAACCACTGTTTGGATACTTGATCCTCAGTGTTTTGGAGGACAAGCAGCCTAGAAGGGTCACTAGATATGTTGTTGCTTGATTTCCTTTGTACTCCTTTGTACTCCTTTGTACTCTCTCTCTCTCTCTCTCATTGTATTCATATATCTTATTATGCTGTACATTAGAAGATCAATTTGTGTATAATGGATGATTTTATGTATGGAAGGGAATTAGTATGAATGAATAATAAGTGTATTTCCTTTTGCAATAGTTAAATAATATGAACAATGAACAGTTGTATAGCAAATTATTCTTGTATTTAGCCATACTACAATTCCTTCCGCACATAAAATCAGGAGCGTATACAAAAGTTATGAGGCCAACTGTACATATCGCAATATCTTCTGTTCCAAATGGTTCAAATGATATCTTCATTTTCATCTTCTTTTGTTCCCTACTTATTTTTATCACTATATCCACTAAATTCTTCCTTCCTTCCTTCATGTCTGCCTTAGTTCTTTACTTGATGGCTGCCTTCCTTCCTTCCCACCTACCTTCCTTCCTTGCTTTCTTTCTTCCTACCCAACTACCTACCTTCCTTCCTTCCTACCCAACTATCTTTCTTTCTTCCTTTCTTCCTTCCTTCCTTCGTGCCTTCCTCCCTTGCTTTCTTCCTTGCTACCCAACTACCTTCCTTCCTTCCTACCCACCTACCTTCCTTCCTTCGTGCCTTCCTCCCTTTCTACTCAACTACCTTCCTTGCTTTCTTCCTTCCTACCCAACTACCTTCCTTCCTTCTTGACTCCTTCTTTGTTGTGTTCTTCCTTCACAACTTCCTTCTTTCCTTCCTTCCTTCCTTCCTTCCTTCCTCTACTTTCCTTGTCTGCCTCCCTCCCGTCTCCCTCCTACCCCTATTTTTCTCTGGTGTCGCGTTTATTTTCTCTTCTATAAATACCTGTTCACTTTGTACCCTCCATAATTCTCTCTCTCTCTCTCTCTCTCTCTCTCTCTCTCTCTCTCTCTCTCTCTCCGTTTGTAAATGAATAACTTTATTTTATCCCCCCTCAGTTACTAACCCATCTGTCCCCTACTAACTTCCTAATCCTGCCGCAGACATTAGTTCCAGGGCAGTAGTTCCCTTTCCAATGTTCCCTTACCCACTCTAAACCACTGTTTGGACACTTGATCCTCAGTGTTTTGGAGGACAAGTAGCCTAGAAGGGTCACTAGACCTATTGTTGCTTGATTTCCTTTATGTATCGCTCTCTCTCAATCTCACACTCACACTCACACTCACACTCACACACACACACTCTCTCTCTCTCTCTCTCTCGCCAGAAATCGAAACCACCTTATATTGACCTTAACCATAATTCTCTAGCCTTCAGACAAATCAATCCACATCGACAGCTACTAATACCACCACCTCCATCGACAGCTACTACTACTACTACTACCACCAGCACCACCACCGCCTACTACTACTACTACCACCACCACCACCACCACCTACTACTACTACCACTACCACCACCACCACCACCTACTACTACTACCACCACCACCACCACCACCACCACCACCACCACCACCTACTACTACTACTACTACTACTACTACTACCACCACCACCACCACCATCGACATATAAAAGAAACGCGTCACCCAAGAATAAAATAGTCAATATAATCCCTATCCATCACTATTACCACTAATGCCACCCACAGCCAGAATATATTATCAATAGCGTCAGACACATACATCAATGGCCTTTAAGGGGGGCTTGGGTTTTTCTAGATCTCCTCCTATAGGGTAACCTTTCAACTAGGCTAAACCAGCAGATCATTTCAACACGTAGATTTATTCCAACCAATTCTTATTAAACCATATCTGTTGAGTTAGGTTAGGTTAGGTTACGACAACATTGGTTTAGCCTAGATGATCCTGGTTGAGTTGGCTCTGGTTGAGAGCTATTGGATGATATTATCTCATGGTTGAGTTGACATGGCACTAACAAACTTCACTAATTTTTCTCACTTAATTTGACAACAAATACAGGATGGACACAAACTTTGGCTTAAACTGTAAGTACACAATCAATAGTCGATCTATACACTTTCACTTTTGGCCTTAAGTTATCTCCTTTAAGAACACATACTTTCACTTGCTTCAAACATGATTTCCATGCAAAAAGATATCTTATATAACTTATATTTATTACTTATTAATGTGTTATAATATTTAATTGTTTCATAACTTCTGGGAAAACGCACGTACAAATACCCGCCACAAGCAAACACACACGCACACACGTCCCCCTCCCCTCCTGCCCCACGAACAGACAGTACACACACACACACACACACACACACACACACACACACACACACTCAAGACACACACACATAATACAAATTCCCGTTTTGACCCCTGTATATATTCCTTACAATAGGTAACCATACGTATAGAAACACACACGCACACACACACACACACAGACAGACAGACACACACACACTCAACACACACACACACACACACACACACACACACACACACTCTCCCGTTTTGCCCCTTGCTTATATAGCCTACCTTACGATAGGTGAAGGAGACGGATCCGTTATTCTAATGTGAACCCCTTGACCACCAACCAAACGTACCTGAGGACGGAAAAGAAAAAAACCACATTAATAAACTGGAAAGTATTGGGGGATAAAAATTGTAAAATCATACTAACTAAATCTAATTAATAAACAATATCAGTAAATTGGAATAGGTGTAATAAAAATAGTAAGATAATATTAGTAAAGGCTATACCGGTATATATCTATCTATCAACTAATCAACCAATCAATCAATCAATCTTTAAGACCTCGTGCCATTTGGAGACGATTTTTCCCTGGCGAGCGTAAACAAACTTAATGGAAGTCTACAGTTCAAAATAAACATAAAACTCCCCTAAAACGTGGGGTATAACTACCGGGTATTGTATAAAGTTTTACAAGGATACTGAGGGGCCTCCTACCTCCTACCTATGTAGAGTTCGCCACTCTTGCTAGTGGCACCGAAGAGCGCACCGCCCTTCGTTGTTGTTTGAGAATTGGTGCAGCAGACTATTCGAAGAGGTGGAGCGCACCCTTGTGAAGATGGGCTCGTCTGGCACTTTTTGTAGTTTGACATCGAGAGCTCTCTTGAAGCTGTCTAACGAGACACCTCTCATGTTTCTCACTCGCCGCGGGAGTTTGTTGAAGAGACGTGCTCCTCTATGTGATAACCAGCCCTCTCGCAGAGAGCCCATAACCCCCCGATTTATCATCTTGGGGATCTCGCCGTGTAGTTACAAAGTTTAGGAGACGATAAGTGATTCCTAATGTTCCCGTTTGTCAATGTCGCGTACACACACACACACACACACACAGTGGTGACACCTTTGACCGATGCATTGGTGGTTTTGAGGTCATGTCGACAAAAGGTCAAAGTCACCGAGCATATCCCCTCTGTGTGTGTGTGTGTGTGTGTGTGTGTGTGTGTGTCTTATCGTGCGCTCATGACATACCGGTAATCTACATTTGCACGCACGATTTCCACAGAGCAGAAGTATTAGGAAAGTATATAATATAAAAGGGTTAAGAAGAAAACAAACATTAACTAGAAGGGCACTCGGTAGAGCGCATAACTCCGCCTACGCTGGCTGGTTTTTGACCATTGATACCATCAGCCTAATTTTTCTACTGGATCTGGGTTCCAGGATATGATCAGGATAGCTTCCTAAATTGAATCCTTTCTTCCTTAGCGCATATCCTTTCTGCCCACCAAATTTCGTGAAAATCTCCGGACCTCTTCCTAAATTGAATCACTTCCCTTGGGGCATATCCTATCTGGCCACCAAATTTCGTGAAAATCGGTTCATTACTTTGTGAGATATCTTGTTTAGCCTACAGACAAACAGACAAAGAAGCGGAGGCGAAAACATAACCTTCGTCCAAAGTAGTTGGCGGAGGTAATTACAGACCACGACTCAAGAAAATAATTGGTTGGAAAGACCAAAATCCAGACATAATACTATAATGTAAATAATTACAGAAGACATGACACTACTCAGTCTAAAATGACGGATAAAAGGCATGACTGTAAGGCTATATAGGTCAAGGCTGTGTGTGTGTGTATGTGTGTGTAAGAGAGAGAGAGAGAGAGAGAGAGAGCGAGAGAGGGGAAGCGAGAGAGAGGAAGCGAGAGAGAGGAAGGGAGAGAGAGAGAGAGCGAGAGAGAGAGAGAGAGAGAGAGAGAGAGAGAGAGAGAGAGAGAGAGAGAGAGAGAGAGAGAGAGAGAGAGAGAAAAAAAAAATCTTAGCAAAAATAACGCAAGAGAATCACGTGAGGTCTCGGCATCAGCTAATCAATAAACTTAGGGCGGGTGCCCGACCCCGAAAGGGGTTGAAATAGGGGAGCTATCCCCCCGCCAAAGGCGGCTTTCTAGGGCCTTTCCTAGCTGATGCGGAGAGGATTGGGTTCTAGTCATGTGGTGATGGGCTGGTCTATCAGAGTGAGAACTGAGCGATCTCTGCCATACCCATAGCTTACTCTGACTGTTCCTTTAACTTATATATTTTCTAGATCTCAAGTGACGGCGTCTTTTCCGTGTATTGACCTCCCAATCTACCAAGATTGGAAGCCAAAGCGTCACATTTTTTCCCTTGCCCCTCAACTTTCTCTTCATAATTGCTGAGGGGCACAGGGCCCTGGGTGGGGCTTTGGTTTCCCGGGCGTTTCCGCACCCTCCTCAGCTCCCCGCCATGGAGTGGCTTCGGTCACCCAGGCTTTATTGTGGTCGGCAGGGAGGGTTCTGTGGGGGCGCTCGGTTATGGCCTTGGAATTGCTCGGGGCCTTGGGGCTGTTCGGCCAGGCAGCTTGGGAACAACAACAACAACAACAACAACAACAACAACTTAGATATCAAGCTAAACATTGAAACATCACAAGTCATAAACTACACAGCGAATCAAAGAAGGATTATAACAGAAGCCGAAATGTATAGCACGGTATATACTTTGACAACCTAGAAAATATTCAAGGCCAAATATACCTTACCCCACCTAAAAAAAAAATAAAAAAAAAATACATGTCTATGGATCCCCCAACGCCTCAAGCCATAAATACGAACTTATACACGAATCAAGTGCAGAGGTACCGGGTAGTATGCGGCAAAAGGAAAGTAGGAGGCAGAGGTATCAGGAAGGGAAGCGAGTGGTGGAATGATACGGTGAGAAAGGCAGTTGAGGAGAAGAGACAGTGTTTTGAGAGGGTTTTACAGGATGGTAGTGTTGAGGTAGGCTATGGAAGAGGTACAAGGAGAAAAGGAGAGGCAAAACGGAAAATTAGAGAAGCGAAAAAAGATGCAAACGAAAGGTGGGGTCAAAGGTTGAGTGAGAATTTTGAAGAACGAAAGAAGATGTTCTGGAAGGAGGTAAATAAAGTAAGGAAAGGAGGACAAAACAGGGAAGAGTCAGTGAAAGATGCAAATGGAGAATTACTAGTGGAACCAGTTGAAGTGAGGAAAAGATATGCCGAGTATTTTGAATCTTTGTTAAATACAAGAGATGGAAGAGAAGCGGTGATTGAAGCAGAGGTGGATGGAGATAGGTTACCCAGGCCACCCAGGTGGCAGGGAATGAATGAAAGGATTGAGGAAAATGAGGTGAAAGAAGCAGTGAAACAAATGAGAGCGGGAAAAGCAGAAGGTTTGTATGGTATTGCTGTATGGTATTGGATCAGATGTTTGCAGTAAGACAGTTATGCGAGAAATATTTAGAGAAGCATAAGGAGATATTTTGGGCTTTTATGGACTTGGAAAAAGCGTATGATCGTGTGGACCGTGAAGCAATGTGGAAGGTGTTAAGGATTTATGAAATAGGAGGAAATTTGTTAGAAGCAGTTAAGAGTTTTTATGAAGGGAGCAGAGCATGTGTGAGAGTAGGAAATGGTGAGTTGAGTGAATGGTTTGAGGTAAAGGTTGGTTTGCGACAGGGTTGTGTAATGTCACCATGGCTGTTTAATATGTTTATGGATGGTGTGGTGAGGGAGGTGAAAAGGAGAACTATGGGAAGAGGATTGGGTTTAGTAGGAAAGAATGGTAGAGATTGGGAGTTAATATGAAGGGTGCGCCTGGAAGTGTGGTGGGAGGGCTTGTGGCTTTGGCTCCGCTGCATGTCTGCCTGCCGAGATCGGAACCTCTCCGGGTGGTCGGGGGCCGGGGGAGTGCTGGAGCGACCTTGGTGACCCTGGTCTCTGGGTCTTCTCCTGGGTGACCTGGATGTGTGTGAGTTTGTGCTTTTTATCTGTGTTTATTCGTTGTTTTTATGTTGTTTTTGTGTTTCCCTGTTCTTGCTCTGTCTTGAGTCGGCTACCCCCAAAATGGGGATTGGGCCTGAGCATATAGATAGAATAGATAGATACACGAATCACATAACAAGTAGCCAAGGTCGGAAAATCTAATAATATAGGATGGAACTGGCATTTGGCCGGATTATTTTTCAATATAAAAATTTACAATTTATCTTGAGAGGGTCTTTTATTTTATTTGCTTATGTATTTACTTATTTATTTCTGAAGCTTGGTGGAGGTCTAGGAAGGATACTATAAAGACAAAATGATAAATTAATAAATACCGGTATGTAGATAAATAAATACCGGTAAGTAGATGAATAAATACCGTAAGTAGATGAATAAATACCGGTAAGTAGATGAATAAATACCGGTAAGTAGATAAATAAATACCGGTAAGTAGATAAATAAATACCGGTAAGTAGATAAATAAATACCGGTAAGTAGATAAGTAAACGTAAAAATATTCCGCTAAACAAAAATGTTCCCTTAACGTGTACACACAAGGCCACAAATCACACCTGCCAACAACTCCACAATCCACAGGCTGCAGGTAGGCCTCGAACCTCCCCAACATACGAGATATTCACGGCACCGCAGCCATGTTTGCCGGTATTGCAGAACCGGCATGGGCACTCACAGCGACCGGCACTTCGCGACTAACACTGCAGGACCGGGAGTGCAAACCTGCAATTCTGCCACCTGGTCGAGATGCGCAAGTGTGTGAGAGGGTGTCTGGACAGAACAGGGTACCCCTGACTTGACTTGTGGACGCCATCTTGTTTCCTAATCGCGCGGTTTCCCCATTAGTCAGCATTATGTTGTAGACCATTATTTAGCTTATACTGATCATATGGCCTTAGTTATACATACTGATTAACACATCAGTTTATATCGTCGCACTGTTCTGACTACATTGAGTGTTTTACCGAAAGTCTAGGAGACAAGATGGCGACCAGACCCCCGGAACACGCCAGCACACCTGTTCTTCTAGGTACTCCCGGGAGAGGGGGAGGGAGAGGGAGGCCTTGGTATTGAATCTTCCCCTGGCGTACGGTCCCAAATATTTCGGGGTTGGTTTGCCACATTCACTAAATCGTTTATGGGCTATTCTCACTCTCACTCACACTCGCACACTCTCCGATGACAAGTGTTGAAGGCTAGTAGGATCTCACTCACTCACTCTCTCCATGACACCCTGCCCGAGTGAGTGAGTCCTGTGCCTGCCTCCCTCCGAAGCCCCTTCACATAACCCTGGCTTAGGCGGCTTAACCACTAGGATTATTAGATAGGACTTAGATTACCTTAATACCCTGGCAAATGAGGGAGGGGAATCAAACTAAAGAGCTCTTGGGGGTCTTCTTCGGCTTGTTGTTCTTCTTCTGTGACTGGGAGGGGATAATTGTTAAGCCAGGGTTACGCACGTTAGCTTAGGGTACAGTGCATTATATCCCTGCTTAAAAGTTCTCCGAATTCTTTGACGAATGCCGAAAAATGCGAGAACATTAAATATAAATATACCAAAATATATACTGTATACAAGATAGTGATGAAGATGATACTACTACTACTACTACTACTACTACTACTAATAATAATAATAATAACAACAATGAGTATAAAATAATATTACACATAAAAACAAAAATAGTAAAACATACAAACTAATACTAATAATAATAATAATAATAATAATAATGATAATAATAATACCAACAATAAATATAAAACCCCCGCCAACAACAGTAACCTACCACGTATCAAAGGTCGCAGGGGGGACTAATAAGCAAATAAGGCCCCTTGTACTGTATCTTATCAAACACACCCAAGCATGACTCACTACTCTGCTGGCTGGTAGTTAGTCACAGCTAGAGAGAAAACAAAACTTAATTACGATTGCCTAGCTTCTAAGTCACACAACAGATTAATCCTAAGTATACAATACGCATTTTGTTTATGTTTTCTGGCTATTATTGAAAAATTGTATTCAGATTATGAGGGGTATATGGAAGAGTCAAAGGGTGAAATTAGACAGTCTTTACCCTTATAATTCCCACAGATCCTTCCTAAACTGTATAAAATCGTCTAATGATAGCCAGAAAACAAATGTCAAAATGCGTCACGAACGTCAAAGGGTTAAAGCCGTTTAGCTATATAGTATCCAAACCAAGAGTGAGAAAATTAAAGAGCAGACAGCCAACCTTCAACGTGAATAATTTATAGCTACACCTGCACCGCGCCTTGGAAGAAATGAGTTCAAATGACCCAGACGCAAGGTTACCGGCGCCGAAGCCAAGGCCAGCGACCCATAAACGAACACGGGGCCACGACTGTGTTATTGATTTTGTTATTAACCACGTGGACCGGCGCCCCTCCCTCCGATCAGCTGACTTGTCCTGCCAGGCTAGAGATATGGCGCAGGGTACACACAACAAAGCCACTCCAACAGCTTCCTCTCGCATTGCTCTCTCCACCACCCCTCCAACAGCTTCCTCTCTCCAACACCCCTCCAACTGCTTCCTCTCTCACACTCCTTCTCCCCTCTCCCACTCTTCGGAAAGTAGATACGAGGTGCCGTTGTAAAGGCTCTACATGCACGTGTCACTTATCTACCTCTGACCATTCACTAGGGAGGACACACACACAGTCACTTCATACTAAGTTGAGCTATTACGCAGACTTGAAGTTTTATAAATTTATGGAAAGGCAAGTGATATAGAAAGGCCGACTCACATGTAAACTTTTCTGGCAACTTTTGGTCGGCAATTAAAATCTGGAAACCTTTCTAAAATTTATTGATATCAGTAAATTGTATTCGGTGACTGAAATACTATGAACTACCACTAAAAAGATTTGTTTATATGTTGCCAGAAAAGTGATAGCGTGATTATATATTTATTTTCATTAGCTACGTTCCTTGTTTTTGCTTCCTTATTCCCCTCTTTTCCAACACCATTTCCTCTACCCTCTACACCCCTAAGCTCCCCTTTCACTTTTTGTTTACAATCGTTAGTCCTATCCATTGCCTCCCCCCCCCCTTTTCGACAATAGCCCTCTCCCTTCTGTCTACACCCCAGTTTCTCCTGTTCCATTGTCTACACACCTCCCCCTCCCCCTCCTCCTCCAATCTCGCCCACGATCTGCTTGCACCCCTCAAGTTTCCCCTTTCCTCTCCAGTTCCCTAGTTCCCCCTCCCCCCCTTCCTTCCTTCTTCTAAATCCTCTCTTTACCTTCCCCCTCTCTTCTATCTGCACCTCTCTAATTTCCCTTCTGTCTGTACCCCTTATTCTCCCCCTTCTACCTTCACCCCTCAATCTCCCCTATCTCCCAATCCCCCATTTCCGTTTCTCCTCCCCCTTCTCCGTCTATAAATGTTTAATCCGCCCCCTCACTCACGCACTCACATCTGTTTTCCTCTCGTGTCCGTGTGTGTGTACTCAGTCGGGGATATAAGTTAGGCACTCTAGATCTTGAAGAGTGAAACATAACAACATAACTTTAACATATATATATAAATATATACCGTACGTAAAGAAACGTCGCTGGTACAAAACAGGTTAAGCCAAATGTTAAATGACTGAACAGGACTCGACTTTCGGCCGTGATCGTACCTTCTATGTAAAATTTCAACCAAAATTACATCAGATTAGACTTGGCCATTGCGAGAGAAACTTTCATACTTTCTCTACCGTACATATTATTCGGTATCTGATAGATCTTAACCCCTTCTGTACCGGCGACGGATTATACATTTATTATACCTATATTTAGACGATTTTGCGCAGTTTAAGAAGGATCTGCGGTAGTAAATAGATTTAATGAGATTTCGAAGCTTGTTTAATGCTGGAGGCCCTTTTAAGGGGAGATCTCCACTTGAGGGATTTTTTTCTTGACCCCTTTCTCCTCATGTTTAGCCCCATTGTTTTTTATATTATAAAACGTTTGCCCCATTAGTTTAGCGATTTTAAGAACTTTCACCCCATATTAAGACCTTTCGTGCAATTCAGGTGTCGATTTTATCCTGGCGAGCGATAGCGAGCCTGTAATTTAAGAGGAACCGGCCTTCGGCCGGGAAATTTTTCTACCGAAAAATGTAATAATTTATCTTGAAAGGGACTCGAGGGGGTGTAATTTTAAGCTTGATGGAGGTCTAGTGAACAAACTAAATACCTCCCCTTAAAACTGGATAAAATAGTGTAAGAGTAGCCAGAATATAATAGAATAGACGTCGCCGGTAAAATGGGGTTAAGGGGAGATTTCCACTTGAGGGACTTTTTTCTTGACCCCTTTCTCCCTCATGTCTAGCCCCATTGCTTTTGAGATTTTAAGACGTTTGCCACATTACTTTGGTGATTTTTAAGAATTTCCGCCCCATTCTGTCCAATTTCGTTTCAAGACCTTTCGTGCCATTTAGGTGTCGATTTTATCCTGGGGTGGGCGAGCGATAGCGAGCCTGTAATTTAAGAGTAATTGGCCTTCGGCCGGGACATTTTTCTACCGAAAAATGTACAAATTTATCTTGAAAGGGGGTCAAGGGGGTGAAATTTAAAGATTGCTGGAGGAGTAGGAAACAAACTAGAAACCTCCCCTTAATGCAGTGAAGAAGGCGCGAAATACATGACAACCGTACTGCAATACATGACAACCGTACTGCAATACATGACAACCGTACTGCAATATTATCAGATCGCTGGGCCAGATGTGCTCATTAGCATATTCGATTAGCAAACACCAATTGTAAAGGGGGAGGGATGAATCACCAATCAATGAGCCATTTGTAAGGAGCGGCGAGACAATATAACTGTAATAATAGCACATAATAGTCAACGTCATATTAATAATCGCATATAATAGTCGACATCATTTTAATAATCGCACACAAGTCAATATCATTTTAATAATAGCACATAAGTCAACATAATTTGAATAATACTACATAATAGTCAACATCATTTGAATATTCGCACATAATAGTCAATATCATTTTAACAATAGCACATAATAGTCATCATCATTTTAACAATAGCACATAATAGCACACAATAGCACATCATATTAATAATCGCACATAATAGTGATCTTTACTTCACTCAATTTTTCACCAATTTCACCTCTGAGGATCGATAACGCACTTCTTGTCTGTTTTCTGGCTACTATTAGAAGAGTTTATTCAGATAAGGAAGGGCATATGGAAGCCAGAAAGTCGATTGAGATAGTCTTTGCCCTTTCAATTCCCACAGAACCTTCCCAAGCTGTATATAATCGTCGAACGATAGCCAAAATACACCGCTAAAATGCGTCATATCCTCAATGGGTTTATACATCTATATTTCATTCCCACCTTAAAAATCGATGGGTGGAGAGAGAGAGAGAGAGAGAGAGAGAGAGAGAGAGAGAGTGTGAGTGTGTGTGTGTGTGTGTGTGTGTGTGTGTGTGTGTGTGTGTGTGTGTGTGTGTGTGTGTGTGTGTGTGTGTGTGTGTGTGTGTGTGTGTGTGTGTGAGAGAGAGAGAGAGAGAGCGCTACTTCCCTGTACTGTCTTTGTCCGCAACTTAGTACCGTTCTTAAGGTATTTAGATTTAAGGCCAGGCTGATTAGTAGGGCGTGCAAGGTTTGTGCATCAATGTAATCTTTAAACTCACACACACACACACACACACACACACACACTCTCACTCAGTCACTCTCTCTCTCTCTCTATGTATCTATCTATACATGATTCGCATATTATACACTTCTACCCTATGCCATGTCCTACCTGTTTCATGCTCAAGGTTATATTCCACATCAGCAATCCCCCCCCCGCACCTCAATAATATTTTGTCGCTACATTAAAGCGATATGATTAAACTCTGGGAGGACATCTACGGGAAAACATATAATAAAATATAATACGTAAACAACATTCTGAAATAACCTTTTGACTTCATAAAGATTTTACGGAAAAGAAAACCAACAAGGGGTAGCTGAACTAATCTAAAAGTCATCTGATGGATAGAATCAGTCATGTACTAACAGTCAGAATAATCCACACTATCGCAAACGCCTGTCATTCTGTCCAACGTATCATCACGTACCTGAAAAAGAGACCTACATTAAACTTGGGTTTCCTTATATGCAGTAAATTGATACTATACATTAATGGGGGGGGGGGGCAGAAAAAAACTACCATCTCCCCTTAGCCTCGGAAGGGCCTTTCTGACGCATGGGATTAACGTGGCTTTTCTCTCCCCTTTCCTAGTTATCTTACCCCCCCCCCCCCCCCCCACACACACAACCCCCAGGTGGTAAATACTGGTATGGTCGTTATCTGGGTTATCTCGGCCACCCACCACCACCGCCACCAGGCCTCTCCTCTGCGTAATCTTATAGGCCTAGATGAAATTATAATGTGCATGATTGAATTACGGGTGTAGTTTCTTATGTAGTGGTTAACTCATCTCACTAATCAACTGATAATTAAAAGAAACCACACTCGCAATTCATTCATACTGTTATACTCTCGCCTAAGCCACTGAAGGATGGCCGAAACAACACAAGGTAAACCCCCACAATTTACTGGAGAAGAACAGGCTTTTCGTCATACATACGTCACACGTCATACATACGTCACATTCACTCTCACAAATATGCTTACAGTAAAAACACATTCACATACTGTACATACAAAAATATACCCATTAACACAAGCACATTCATATACATCCGACAAAAAAAACATTCACTAGGGATAACACACGCACACAAACATACACACTGTCACAACACATCTCTGAACTGTATACAACATTGGCATAAAGGGGACATCTTAACTTTAACCTCACCTACACTCACTCACTCTCTCTCTCTCTCAAACACACACACTCTCTTACAAGTAAACACACTGTCAAAACACATCTTCGAACTGTAAACAACATTGCCATAAAGGGGGAGAGGGTAAGCAGGGAGACTTGTACAGACCAGAACCACACCTACACACAAACATTCTCTCTCTCTCTCAGCTCTCGTTTTGTGTGTAAACGTGACTGTGTGTGTGTGTGTGTGTGTGTGTCACGAAATAATTGCAGTTCCTGGTCCTTTAAGCGTTTAGTTGCTCTCTCTCTCTCTCTCTCTCTCTCTCTCTCTCTCTCTCTCTCTCTCTCTCTCTCTCTCTCTCTCTCTCTCTCAAGCGTACCCCGAGAAGATGACACAGCAGGAGGCCAAAATAATATACACACGACCATTAATACCAAAGTTCTGCAATAATACCCACGCTAAGATGGCGAGCAACATATGGTAGCCATCTGAGGGGTAGGGCGGAAGGAAGGGAGGGAGGGAGGGAGGGGAGGAAATTGATGTGAGGCAAGAGGGGAGATCTCGAGGGGGAAAGGAAAGAGAGAGAGAGAGAGTTACTGGGATTAACTAATATCTCAAAGATCTTGGTGTTCATTCCAAGGAGATACCGGTACTCTAGAATCTAGATGAAGACAACAAAATAGTACATTACGGTACCGGTAATTGACATTCATTGCTAAATATTATCTATTACGTACAGTACGGTATCTACTTATTAAGCTCCATTTAGAACCGATTCTATATGTGTATAGTAATGTAAAAGCTCTTAAGGGGAGACTGATCGTTTGTTTGGTGTATTAATTAATTTATTCATATATTTTTTTAGTTTCCTCCCTAGACCTCCATCAAGCTTAGAAAAACACCCCCTGAACCCCCTTTCAAGATAAATTTACAAATTTTTCGGTAGAAAAATGTCCCGGCCGAAGGCCGATTCCTCTTAAAATTGCAGGCTCGCTATCGCTCGCCAGGAAAAAATCGACACCGAAATGGCTTGAAAGGTCTTAAAATTGACAACGAAATGGGGCGAAAGGTGTTAAAATCGCCAAACTAATGGGCCGAAACGTCTTATAATCTCAAAACTAGTGGGGCTAAATATTAGGGAGAAGGGGCTCCAGAAAAACGGTCTGCCTCCCCTTAACTTTTAACCTTTAGCCATGGATGAGTGATATAATTATAGTGAGATTAACCGTTAAAGGCATCTTGGTTCTTATAATCCACACAACACACACATAGTACTGCAATGCCCATAACACGACAATTATATAATCCCAACCAACAACATACCGATATTACAAAACTTCTGACACTTCCAACGACTTGCACACACACGCACACACACACACACACACACAACTGAATACACTGTAGCTTATATAATACAACGAGGGCGACATAGTGAGTCATGAAGCTTTGAATGTAAACCAGTGCAGACGTTATGTGTTCAAACTTGGGCAGTGGAGGGTGGAGGGAGAATGGTGAGAGGGTGGATGCACTGGTATCACGTGTAGGTGGAGTGGTAGTGGTGGTAGTGGTGGTGGTGGTGGTAATGTTGGTATGGGATAGTAGTGAAGTGGTGATGGTGGTGCTATGGTGGTGATTTTGATCTAGACAAGCTTTGAGTTTAAATCAGTGCAGACGTTATGTGTTCAAACTTGGGCAGTGGAGGGTGGAGGGAGAGTGGTGAGAGTGAGAGAGTGGATGCATTGGTGTCACGTGTAGGTGGTGTGGACCGTGTGGTGACAATGGTGTGATGGTTCTGGTGGTGCTATTGGTTTCATTATAACTGACGGTAAATGGCTAAGTTCCCATCCGGATTTCTCAGTTATTTTGAAGATTTTGTAGTGAAATATGGTGCTGATTATATAAACTTGGTCTTAATTGGATGCAGAGACATAGTAGTTTCATATTTTTCCATTAAGTATCGAGAAATTAGCTGCTAAGGGATTTAATTTGCCGTCAGTTGAAAAGAAACAGACTATAGTACTTAGTGAAGTCACGATGGTGGTGCTATGGTGGTGATTTTGGTCTTGAAGCTTTGAGTTGAAATCGGTTCAGACGTTATGTGCTCAAACTTGGGCAATGGAGAGAGTTTGGATGTACGGTACTGGTATAACGTGTAGGTGGTGTGCTGTGGTGGAGAAGTCGAGTGATGATGGTGATGGAGAAGTAGTGGTGGTGATGAAGTCGGTATACGCTAGTGTTGATGATGTACTGTAGTGGTGTATTGATGTTGGTGGTGGTAATTGTGGTGTTGAAGCTTTGAATTTAAACCAGTACAGACGTTATCATTATGTTCAAACTTGGGCAGTGGAGGGAGGGTGATGGTGGTGGGGAGATAGTAGTGTGTGTAAGGGTCCTAAGGGATATTGTTGCTGCTATTATACCTTTTGATGTTGTTGGTGGTGGTGGAGTTGAAGAGTGGTAGTTGAGTGGTGGTGGTGGTGGAGGTGATGAGGGGTGGTGGTGGTGGTGGTGGTGGAGGTGATGAGGGGTGGTGGTGGAGTGGAAACCAGTAGAAACGGTAAATGTTCAAACTGTTGGCATTGGAAGGGTGGTGGCGATACTGGTGTCAGAAATGGTGGTAGGTAGGTTGGCACTGGTATGAGATAGAAGGGAAGGATGGTAAATGGTGGAGAGAGGGGTCGGGGTAGGTACTGGTACTGGTGTATGTTTTTTTTTTTTTTTTTTTTTTTGGTATGTGGTAGAAGGGAAGGGTGGTAGATGGTAGTGGTGGAGAGAGAGAGAGAGAGGAGGGTAAGTACTGGTGGTTGGCCCTGGTATGTGGTAGAAGGGAAGGGTGGTAGTGGTGGAGAGAGTGGAGTGGTGGTAGTGGTACACGTAGGGCAGTAATAAGAAGTAAGGGTGGTAACATAAATATGATGAGGGTGGAAGATGATAGTGATAATAGTGATGCTGCAGAATTATAAACACACACACACACAAGGAAGAGTATGAGCGGGGGTTGCCCACTTGCCTTGCCCTTCACTGACTCACGTGTCCTCCTTCCTCGCCACTCCACCCAACACTCACTCACTCACTCTCTCTCATACCTTACTTAAGAGGAGGTTTTTAGTTTGCTCCCTGGACCTCCATGATCTCCATCAAGCTTAAAAAAAAACCACACCAAAAAAACAAGACCCCAACCTTCTAAATTTTAGGCTCGCTATCGCTCGCCAGAAAAAATCGACACCCACCTTAATGCCACGAAATCTCTTTAAATTGACAGAAATTGGGCGAATGTTCTTATAATCACAAACTAATGGAGAGAACGTCTTAAAATGTCAAAACTAATGGGGCTAAACATGAGGGAGAAGGGGATCCAGAACAAACTTGAAGTGATAATCTCCACTTAACTAAAACACACGAGTTCCATCCAACCACAACAACTACGCAACACCACACAACACACTACAGTAACCCCAGCTTTCAGAGAACAATACCCGCCAGTGGACGACTTTCCCAAAACAACCAAAACAAAGCCACATCACCTTGCGCAATACATGACACCTTAATTATAGGTGTCGCTTTTCCTGCTCTTGTTTATAGGAGTGTAGCGGAAGAGGCCTCTTTTGGGGCTATACGTTCACAGCTGAAGTCTGGGGCATTATATTAGCTTTCTAGTTATCCTATGTTCGGTAACGTAATACATATATAAATCAATCAATCAATCAATTATAAATAAATAAATAAATAAATAAATAAATATATATATATATATATACAGTATATATATATATATATATATATATATATATATATATATATATATATATATATATATATATATATACTGTATATATATTAGTTGCAGTATGTCTAGCTATCCATCTCTAATAGCTCGTTTTCATTAATGTGTACGGTACAGCATACCATTATAGTTCAATTAAGATACACACACACATATATACATACTCACTCTCACTCTCTCTCTACCTTTGACCCTTGCCTATAACCCGTTACCCTCCGCCTTTCTCTAATCGTTATCAACCTGTCTCTGATAAGTTTTTTGTCTCCCTTATCTCTCTCGGCTTTTTTACTCTCCCCGCTGCTGATAAGAGAGGAACGGGAAAGGTGGACAGGTAAGGCTGTATATTAAGGCCAGATTTTTCACTTAATTTGTTTTTTCTTCTGTACCGTACTCACTTTCTCCCTTAAGCTTAGCCCCATTGCTTTTGAGATTTTAAGACGTTCACCCTATTAGTTCAGCGATGTTAAGAGCTTTCGCCCCATTTCTGTCAATTTCAAGACATTTCGTGCCATTTAGGAGTCGAATTTTGTTCTGGCGAGCGATAGTGAGCCTGTAACTTAAGAGGAACCGGCCTTTCGGCCGGGACATTTTTCTACCGAAAAATCTACAAATTTATGTTAAAAGGGGGATTTACGGGGTGTAATTTTAAGCTTCATCAGTGCCGTTAACCCCTTCTGTACCGGCGACGTCTTCTTAATTTTAATCTAGCTATATTTAGACGACATTATGCAGCTTAGGAAGGATCTGTAGTAGTTAAAAGGGTTGGTTGAGATAGTTTGAAGCCCTAATATTGCTAGAGGTCCTTCCTAAGCTAAATAATCTCGTCAAATAGTTGCCAGAATATGATGAAAAGGACATCCCTGGTACAGAAAAGGTTAAGGGGATATTGTTCGTATTTTTATCATTAGCCTACTAAATTAATGAATTGTGCGTTTATCATCTGTTCGGTTTGTTATCATGTTATCAGGCAGTGAAAGCTCTGTCACAGTAGGCGAAATCTGGATGCATATTTAAAGTGGAAGAGTTAAATTTCTAAATAAAGATAGTTTTTAATACCGGTACACATAATTAATATATGATAATAGTACCGGTATATATACTGCTAAATATTTTCAGTTACCCTCTCACAAACATAACATATTTGTAAAGACATCAGGCTATGTATTTAATCTCTCTCTCTCTCTCTCTCTCTCTCTCTCTCTCTCTCTCTCTCTCTCTCTGTTATATTTACCCGTATCAATTATTCACGCTAATTGTCGGTACCTTGTCAGCGGCATAACGTATAGGCCTACCCTAATTTATATTCCCGTTATATTGTTCTCTCTTCTCTCCATATATTATCTCAAAGTATAGTTTTCGCATTGTACGGTACTGGCAAGATCAATTACAATATACAGTGCTTCATTCATATAGGCTATACTATTTAACCTCCATTTCTCCATTATGTACGCAAAAACATATTTCATTATATCATTGTCCAGTATATTGTTCGCATTGTACTGAAAAGATCAATTAAAATTACAGTGTTTCATTCATATATAAATTAGTGTTTCATTCATATATAAATTACAGTGTTTCATTCATATATAAATTACAGTGTTTCATTCATATATAAATTACAGTGTTTCATTCATATATACATATTTACCTTAATTTATCAAGTACAGTATATATGCAAACCAATAACATTTGTCTTGTGTGTTATAACTGTGATTTTCGGGCTACATATCCTACAGTAGGTTTGGTAGTGCATTCGTGAGCGCAAATAGCTAGGCTCCCATTTGAATCAATATCGAAGCTAAATTAGACAATACAATGCTTCATAATAGCCCTAAATGCTTCAACATTATATTTGAATGGCTTCAGGGGGGATGAGTTGTTTTTTCTGGTCCCCTTTTTCCCTCAGGTTTATCCCATTATGTTGTCAGATTTTTTAGACATTAGGTCCATTTCTTTGTCAAAATTAAGACCAATCCTGCCAATTAGGTGCCGGGTTTATTTTTTCCTGGCGAGCGAAGGCGAGCCTGTGATTTAGGATATACAGTACCGGTACTGTACTATTATACCAACCTTCGGCCGGGACATGTTTCTACCGAAAAAATGTACAAATTGATCTAGAAAGGGGATCTTGAAGATTTTTTTTTTTTTTTTTTTTTTTTTTTAAAGCTAGATGGAGGTCTAGGGAGGAAACAACAACTAATAAATAAATACAGTACATAATTATATCGACCACTAAATAAACCCTTCCCCCTTAAGGGGAGGTATTTACTTTGTTCCCTAGACCTCCATCAAGCTTAAAATGACACCCCCTTGAGTCCCTTTCAAGATAAATGTGTACATTTATCGGTAGAAAAATGGCCCGGCCATAGGCCGGTTCCTCTTAAATTACAGGCTCGCTATCGCTCGCCAGGATAAAATCGACACCTGAATGGCACGAAAGGTCTTAATATGGGATGAAAGTTCATAAAATCGCTAAATTAATGGGGCGAACGTTTTATAATATCAAAAGCAATGGGGCTAAACATGAGGGAGAAAGGGGTCCAAAAAAAAATCCCTCAAGCCGATATCTCCCCTTGCAGATTCAAATTAACGCTCACGACTGTACCTCTTATACAGGCATGGGTTTCGACAATGCTATTGTAAGTAAGATAAAAGGACTAACATGGGGGTAACCCTATTACCGTTCAGGAGTGTACATTTCCTAGAGGCATGGGTTTCGACACTGCTATTGTACTGTATGTAAGGTAAACAGATTTAAATGGGTGTCACTTTATTATTGTTCAAGAGTGTACATTTCCTAGAGGCCTGGGTTTCGACACTGCTTTTGTTGTGTGTCAGGTAGACTATTGTGCATACTGTATATCATCTGTTTGTCTGTTTATCATTTCTATCAGCGGTGAAAGCTTGTACGCAAAGGGAGAACTGGGTACCGGTACTTGTTTACAGTGAAGGGGAGAGAGAGAGAGAGAGAGAGAGAGAGAGAGAGAGAGAGAGAGAGAGATACGTTGATCGGTAGGTAGGTATTTAGACAGATAAGTTTATAGGAATGTAACTTGTTAGGTAGGTAGGTTGATATACAGGTAAAGCTAGGTAGACAAGTAAATAGACATGTAACTAGGTAGGGAAGTAGATACAAATGTGTGTGTGTGTGTATATATACATACCGGTATATATATATATATATATATATATATATATATATATATATATATATATATATATATATATAGAGAGAGAGAGAGAGATTAGCCTACTCATACCATCGCCTTAGGTCTACATAACTCCTTTTTTTCCACCACCTACTCCAGCCTAGTCATTACTCTCTTTTCTCACTCTTAATATCTCACTCTCTCACTTTCTCGACCGCAATTTAGATTTTTACTGCTAACCCTTTGTGTGCCTCCTCTGTTTCGCTCCATTAGTTTGGAGAATTGGAGACGTTTCACCCGATTAGTTTGGCGAAAATAAAGACGCTTCACCCAATTCAGGTGCACAATGTTTTTTTTCTGGGGGACAGATAGCGAGCCTGTAACTTTAAAGAAATCGGCCTTCGGCCTGGACATTTTCCTATTGAAAAATGTACAAATTTAGCTTGAAGGATGTATGGGCGTTTTTGTTAGCCTAAAGAACAAACTTAAATACATTGCTCGAAAATGGCAAAAGCAAGTAAAATCCTCCATAATAATTTAACGAAACACCATAATAACCCACAAGACGTCGGATCAGATAATGTGAAAGCGGTTATAAGTAGCAAGCCACCGACAATACGCATCAAGTACTATACCATTACCACCGGAATCTCGCAAGTGGCCAACTGGATCACTCTCTCTCTCTCTCCCTCTCTGCATTCCTACGTCTTTCTGCCTCACCTGCCCCCCCCCCCCCCCTCCCATAACCCCCAATCTGCCTTTGTCAAGAATAATTTTACCCAATCTGTTAATTTCTTTTTCATTAATTTCACTCGGAGAAATTCATATTATCTTGCCAACCATTCCGCCTTTTATATATTTGCGATCAATTTGACTATTCGGGAACACTTACAGTATATATTACTTACAACCCGGAAGAAATGAATGGGTGACCGGTTAGAGTTTACAGAGAAACTTCACCTCCCATAGCCAAGGGTACCGTATTCACTATGGAAAACAAAACAAATCTAGGTAACGCGATCATACCTCCTCATTCCATTTTAGCATTCGGCATTCCAATGGTTATTATTGAGATTTAACCGATCGATCAATCACTCAATCAAATCAGTTTCTTTAGCCATATACAACTACACAATCATGTTCACGAATATAGGCTAGATATTATAATTACTTGCTTATTCCATTATTCATAGAGACCCAAGCCAACTCATTTAACAAACTTAATCTAGCCTATTCAACCTAACAGGCGTTACAGGAGGTCTTACATTATGCACAGAGCTAAAACAAATTTACGCAAAATCGGTTAGAGCTAACAGAGCAACTTATGCTCCCATAGCCCATCTAGGGAATGCAATCATACCTCCTAATTCCTTTTTCATCATTCAACATCCCAATGGTTACCGGTACTATTGACACTTAACCCAACTGCTTAAAGAACGAATTGGGCAAAAGGTAAAAGGAACACCACAGCGGTCAATTCCAGAGACCCATAATCATTTGTTAACTTCAAAACCAAACTACCCCCATCTTCGCGGGGGAGAGACCTGCCCCCTCGAACACAATTTGCTGGACTAGATCCCATATATTACATCCGTACAGTGTAGTCTGATGCTCATTGACGTGTGTAAGGGGGTAGGGGGTGGTATGGGTGACAATAAGGGGGTAGGGAGTGGTATGGGTGACAATAAGGGGGTAGGGAGTGGTATGGGTGACAATAAGTACCAAACCGATAATTAAGCGAACACACACTAATCTACGACCAGTCTTTTCTAATGCACTTCTTTTTTTCTCGTTCCGATAATAAAATTTCAAACCATATCAAATAAATAAACGTACACGCACGCACGCACGCACGCACGCACGCACGCACGCACACACACACACACACACATACCAAATATTCCTCTCCAACTCTCTCAAATTACCCCCCCCCCCACATGTACCCCAGGAAATAACCTATGGTATTGTGTAGCTCCAACATACCAGAAACATATTTAATGGAAATTCTAAAAAAATAATATATATATCCGGTATATATATATATATATATATATATATATATAATTTTATATACTGTATATTATACAAATAAAACATGATAAACCAATGAACGGATACATTAAAACATATACGGTAACTAATACAATAGGCTACCGTAACTAGAATTCCAACCGCAACAGTAACATCACATCAATCAATAATTATACTGTAACTCTTCTTCTTCTCTAGATCAAATTAAAACCCTCACAAAACAAATATAAAACACAAATATAACCAATGAGACAAAAACACAATAATCATCATCCCCCCCCCCCCCCCCCCCTACACCACACGGCCGTCTCTATTTAACCCTTTGGAGATTATGACGCATTCTGACCACTCATTCTGGTTATTATTAGACGATTTTATACAGCTTATGAAGGACCCGTGGGAGTTATGAGGGTAAAGACTATCTCAATCAACCCTCTTGACTTCCATATATATACCCTTCCTAATCTGAATAACATCGTCTAATAATAGCTAGAGAGAACAGAACAAGAAATGCGCCAGCTGATCTTCTAAGGGTTAAGACGATCGTGCATATACCCCCCCCCCCCCCCCCCCCCCCCCCCCCCCCCACCCCTTTCATCTCCCCCAGGGTTCGGGAAATGACTCTGCCATTGTGTAGGTCGACCAATGCCCCAGCCAACAAAATTGTGTATATCTATCTAATGTACAGTCAGTCCGTGATCAGTAGTACCGTATGTGTTTCAAGTCTTAGAAGTGTCGATAGAATTCTCCTTCCTCTAGATTTTAGTTCACACCTATTAAAAGACTTTGGCGAACTCCGTGTATCCAGACATTTTGGCTCGAAAATCCCTTAATTTTGGTCATGTCACTCTTTCAACTCTGGGGGAGGCACTATATATAGTCACAGGCATCTTTGCCTTTTGTTTCCCTCATCCACATAGAACACAAAATGTGCCGAACTAAAACAATTAACTATATCAATATAGTAACTAAACATTGTAAGCTACCACATAATTTTAATATTATATAAAAATACTGACCTTTCTTTCCATACTAATTCCCGGCCTCACCAATCACACAGAGGTCACGAACAGAGGTCACGATAATGACCAATCGTGACCCCCCTGCATGCGCGTGCCTCACCAGGATATACCGGTACAACAGCCACCAACACGATCACCACAATCACCACTACCATAATCACCACTACCACCTTCACCATACAACAGACACCACCACAGACACCACCACAATCACCATTACCACCACCACTTTTAATTATCACCAGGCTGGCAAACGAGTTGCTTTTCATACTTAGTATTGAAACTAAATCCCTTGTTTTTATTTATTATTAGACGATTTTACACAGCTTATGAAGGATCCGTGGGAGTTATGAGGGTAAAGACTATCTCAATCAACTCTCTGACTTCCATATACCCTTCCTAATCTGAATAAAATCGTCTAATAATAGCCAGAGAACAGAACAGAAATGCATCAGCTGATCTTCTAAGGGTTAAGACGAGTATATATATTAGAAAAATGTCTCCGATGAAGCCGGATTTATCCATAGCTGGCTTGCTATCGCTCGCCAGGAATTAATCGACACCTGGATGGGGATCAATGTCTTAAAACAGTAGGCTGAATGGGGCCGAATGGATACAAGCCAGAGAAAGAGAGAGAAAAGGAGAGAACATAGCCTAAGCAGGTCACCCCCCCTAAAGCTAATTTCATATTTACATTTATTCACCAACCCACCAATTAACTTACAAATATACCTAAATAATGAAATAAATTAAATTAATGAATATAGCCTATGTGGTACCGGTACTCCAAGGACTCGAACCTAGGACACTCACACCGAAATTCAACAATACCTCCCCCGCTACCAAATCGATGGAGTGCAATTAAATCAGCCATATAAGTTCCCAACCTAAAAGGCTTGAAGAACGGTATATATAATTAGTCTTTCTCTCCATACAGGGCTAACAAGCACTTACATAGCAGTTCCATTCATCTCACAGTAATTATTGGGCGATTTGGTTGAGTTGATTAGAAAACACACACATATAAACACACACATACACATACACATACACACACACATAAACACAGGCATAGGCTACACATAAATATACACATAAACATACAACTCAAGGCAAGTAGGCTTATACCCTGTTCGTTATAGGTAGGCCAAAACTCGTACCGTAACCTCTATCCTCTGTATCTCAAATTGGGCTATAGTCTATTCGCTGTAAGTAGGCGAAAAATCATGACCTCTAACCTCTGTAACTCAAAAACGACTAGAGTAATCGAGCTAATATGCCTACCATTTGGGAAGAGTCAATCAAGGAATAGCTGTGGAGATTTACAACCAATTTGTTCTAGCCCTTTGCAAGTTACAGAGGATACAGGTCATTATTTTTCGCCTACTTACAGCAAATACACTTTAGACTCTAAAGTAACTGGGTTGTAAAGTTCCACACCTATTCCCTAGCTGACTCTTCCCAATTGGTAGACAAATTTACTCAATTACTATAGTCCTTCTTGAGTTACAGAGGCAGTGCCGATTCAAAGAAAATAATGGCTGATCCTTTAGCGAAAAGTTTATCTTAATTAATTAAAATGCAACTATATATTACACTCTCGAAAATAGTTCATTATGCAAATTACTTTTATGGGTATGATTTACAGGTACACAAGTTACACGTTGTAATCAGCCTTGTCGATAACTATATAGCAAAAAATAAATTATATATAGACCTATCAGCAACATTAATATACGCGGTAAGATGATTTAAAATAAATAAATCTGTATACATTTAGTCGATTTAACCATTTCGACCAGATAACGTCATTTTTATTTTATTCAAGACAACCCTAGAAGATTGTATGCATTACAGGAAAGACCTGTTAGAGTTAGGGGTTAAATTGAGGTAGGGTAGTGATGAAAATTACGTAGGCTACCGTATTGATGGTGAAGGGATTAATAGAAAAACAGAAATCGACGTTTGGGAGTTAAGTACAGTAACCCATTAACTCAGAAGTTTATAGAGATGATAAGAGGGTTGGAGAGGGAGGAATAGTAGACCTAAATAGAACAATAATGACCCTATGAAGAAATCAGACCATGACTTGACCCACCGTTTCTACTTATATAAATCATCGGTGAGGCAAATTAAGTTTCAAACCCCGAAGCAAGCCTCAACCCTATTATCAACCTTGTATTTGGTTAGTAGGTTAGACAAAGCTAGGTTCAGTTAGGTAATATTATGTAATAGTATAGGCTAATTAACTTTAACCCCCGGAGCAACCTCAAGCCTATTAAGGGGCTAGTGGCTGTTTATTTTGATCTATTAATTACCGTAATTAATTTGTTTATTTTTTACTTTCCTCGCTAGACATCCCTCAAACTTATAACCCCCCCTCAAGATCAATTTGTATATTTTTCGGAAGAAAAATTTCCCGGCCAAAAGCCGGTTCCTTTTACAATTTCAGGCTCGCTTACTCTCGCCAGGAAAACGTCGACATATGAATGGCACGATAAATCTTAAAATTAACAACGAAATGGAGCTTAAGGTGTTAAAATCGCTAAATTAATGGGCCGAACGTCTTAAAAATTCCGGTACTAATTTGGAATAGTGTATAGGGGCTACAACAACAACAACTTCCAAACTCTTACAGTAACAATTACTACTACAGAACCACATTTCAATAGCATCCTTTAATTTGTTTATAACATGGATTATTACTTCAATACCATGTTACGGTTACAGTACTAAACATTTCAATAAACTCCTTCATTACCAAACCGTTCTTCAATAAATCCATCACTACTCTCCCAAATCCTGCTACTATACTCGGTTTAATTTCATCTGACGCTAAATTACAATGTTCTTATATCAAGTACTCAACGAATACGAACAATTTATAAAGAAGTATGGAGATAATTATGAAAACTTGGTATTTATAGGATGCAAGAGTATAATAGTTGCATATAGTTTCAATAATTATCGAGAAAACAGTTGGTAAGTGATTCAATTTGGCGTCCGATGAAATGAAACTGACTATAGTGCCGGAAACCGTTGATAAATCATTGGAGTGCCTGAGTGGAGAGCGGTTGGACGAGAAGAGGCACTAGGGGTGGAATGTGTAAACCGTTGGGATGGTGGTGGTGGTGGTGAAAGTGGTTGTGGTGGTGGTGGATGTCATTGTTGTTGTTGGTTGTGATGGTGGTGGTGATGGTGGTGTGGTGGTGGTGGTGATGGTGGTATGGATTGTGTTGTAGTGATGGTTGGTGTACGTGCTGCTGCTGCTGTTGTTGTTGTTGTTGTGTTGATATTGGTGTTGGTGTACTAGATGTTGATGATGTTCTTGGTGTTGCTTTGATGCTATAGGTGGTGGCGCACGTGATGATCATTGCTGTTGTTTTACGTTCGTCTACTGATACTGATCGTGGCTGTTGTTGTTGTTATATTATATATTACTATTATAGTGGTGATGTACGTGATATGGATGTCACTGTTGTCGTCTGTGTTACGTTCGTCTAATGGTGGTGATTGTGTCTGGCTGTAATAATGATGGGTACTGTCACATCGGAAAGCCTGATTGAGTTGTGATTGTGTTTTTTTTGCGATCGTAGGAACGGAAACCGCAGTAGCAATAATCGATGAGAAAATTGTACCGCTCCGAGCAAAAGTGAGACTCCCGCTAGCGATTTATATATTTCTCATTTTATATTTTTTGTATTTATAAATATATTATATCATTATTATTATGTTTTCATTTTTTTATTATTATTCAATTTAATTACATTCAAACGAGTTTATTGTCAAACATTATACATTACATATACCGTAAGTATTAATAATGGTTTTGGATTTTTTTATGGGGGTGGGGGGTGGGGGGGGGGGGGTGAAAATTGGGGGAAATTATACATAAGGCATCCTAATAGCTTCTCATCTGATTGTATTCCAACATGCCCACTTTGAAGACTTGAATGCATATGAGAAGGAATACCGGTACCGGTACAAAACAAAGTAACAGGAAAGAGTATTGCTTTGGTCATGCTATCACTTCCGCGTAATGCGCGGAATTTCGGTGTGAGTATCCTAGGTTCATTAGTTTTATTGATTTTATTATTTAGGTTTATTTGTACCGGTAAGTTAATTAATGGGATGGTGAAAACATATGAATACAAGAAAAGAGCCTCAGTAGAATGGACTATGCTCTATCGTTTGAGACCCTAAAAGTGAACACCCTCGAGAAGTGTGGTAAGTGTGGTGGTGCCTTAACGTTTATAGTAGGCTATGACTCAGCTTTGTAACTCAATAGCCAGACCGTTGGGGAGTGGAGGAGCACTAAGCCTTAAGGAGAGTTTTTTTCTGGTCTCTCTTCTCCCTCATGTTTAGCCCGATTAGTTAGAAATTGTTTAGACCTATTGTGCAAATTAGGTGTCGATTTTTGTCCAGGCGAGCGATAGTGAGCCTGTAGGCTAGTCCAAGAGGAACCGGCCTTTGGCCAAGATATTTTTCTACCGAAAAAATTACAAATTCATCTCGAAGGGGGATCTTGGGGGTATTATTTAAAGCTTGATGGAAGTTTTGGGAGGACACTAGATAGGCCTATAACAAATATATTAATAAATAAATTAACAAATAAATACAAATATCTCCTTAACTACACTAGGCTACACTGTCATACTTATAACTAGAGGAACACTCGGTAGAGCACATACCGGTACCTCCGCCTACGCTGGCTGGATCTTAACCATTATTATCATAGGTCTATACTTTCTTCTGGATCTGGGTTCCAGGATATGATCCGGATCGCTTCCTAAATTGAATCACTTCTTCCTTGGCGCATATCCTATCTGCCCACCAAATTTCGTGAAAATCAGTTTAAGGTACTTTATGAAATATCTTGTTTTCAGACAATCAAACACACGTAGGTGAAAACATAACCTCCGTCCAACTTTGTTGATGGAGGTATCTACATTGACTGCTAGGTTAATGGCTTACAAAATATACAGAAATATATTTCATATCACCAACTCGCAAATTGACTTGCATATAAACCTAATTAATGAAATCAATGAAATTAATAAATACACATGGTTCTCAAAAAATTCGAACCTAGGATACTCACACCGAAATTCAGGACACTAACCATTACGCTACCAAAATATCCAGCACCATCAAATAAGGAGAGGAAAAATACAAGTCAAACCATGATAGAGAATAATATTATAGAAACCAACGGTAAAGAAACTGAATGGAGACAAGACGAGAGTAAAAACCGCTATAGAGAACATACAATAACCTGCTATACAGATGAATATACAACTACTATCATGACTCAGCCTGGTAACTCCATACAATAACCTGCTATACAGATGAATATACAACTACTATCATGACTCAGCCTGGTAACTCCATACAATACCTGCTATACAGATGAATATACAACTACTATCATGACTCAGCCTGGTAACTCCATACAATAACCTGCTATACAGATGAATATACAACTACTATCATGACTCAGCCTGGTAACTCCATACAATAACCTGCTATACAGATGAATATACAACTACTATCATGCCTCGTAACTCTATCTTTAGTAGGACCGTTGGTGAGTGTACGAGGCCCAGGGTTACCAAATCAAGTGCCCTAGGTAGTAAATAAATGTTGAAAATAGCTAGAATAACGGCACAATCTCTACAATATCTCAAATCTACAGAGTATCGGTAGAATTCAAGTCGCTAGATGTAAAAATGTGCCTCTAGAACAAACTAAATACCTCTAGCCAAGATCCAGCAGGAAAATAGCTAAATTGGCAACACTAGTACGAGCACTAATCTTTGGAGGGAGTCTTTTTGGGAGGATAATTTTTCAAGCTTGATGGAGGTCTAGGGAGGACACTAAACACAAATAATAATATATGAATAAACCAATTAATTTGCTAGAGGTCCTTCCTAAGTTGCATAAAATCGTCTAGTGTTAGCAAGATTTTGAAATGTAAAAGACTGAATGTTACTAAAAGGGTCATAAAGGGGGAATATCGTAGCCAAAGAGTCCCCCCACCCCCCACCAAGTAAGCTTCACCCTGTTAGGAAAGGGGGTGGAGGAGGAACGTGCTGTATTCAAAAGCACATCACTCACTCGCTCAGACACTCTTTCTATGATATTTCTCTCCCTCACACACACACGCACACGCACACACTCATTCACTCACTCTCACACACATCTCTATCGCTCTCCTGTGTGTGTGTGAGAGAGAGAAAAAAAACAAACAAAGAAGAGAGTGAGTCAGTCAGTGAGTGAGAGAGGGGAGGGGGGATTATGTTAGACATGAAATTCAATGATATGATAACAGAGCGTGCCATGTCCTTCGGCACCCTAGCTTATCTGACTGAGGACGTGCACATGCTTAATTGATGCACATGGAGAGAGAGAGAGAGAGAGACTTTATAACTGCCTCTCTTTCGCAACGCCCATTTCAAACTTTCTGAGGATCCCCTCCTTCCTTCCTTCCTTCATATCTCTCTCTCTCTCATTTCACATCCACTTTGCCTATTCTCTTTTGGTATAGGTCTACGGTACCTTCACCTAAGATATTCAGTACCGGTACCGATATTTACTGTATGTAGTTAGTATGTATATTATGTGATACGCATAGCTACTCATTATAAACAAAATATATACTGAGAGAGAGAGAGAGAGAGAGAGAGAGAGAGAGAGAGAGAGAGAGAGAGTGAGAGTGAGTGATGAATGATGAATCATGGCGTCAGGTTATCCCTCCCTCCCTTCCCTCCTACCTAGGCTACCCCTTAAACCAAGCCAGCCACAAGCAACTTTACACTCGTACCCTGTGCTTGTTTGTACCCACGCTGCCCTTGCCCTTACCTACCTCAACCAGGCAAAAATACACTATGGTACTGCTATTGCTATCGCTCTTACGGTACTAACTATAAGAAGTACCGGTACCAATACTTCGAACTATCTCTCTCTCTCTCTCTCTCTCACTGACTGACTCATTCACTCACTCACTCACTCACACAAACACTTTCACTCTCTCCACAGCCTAAAACCATGAAATTATTCCCCCGACACCACGAAACATGAAAATCGCCCCTTCAACAAAATACGTCCATAGTTAAGCTACGGTACAGTAATTTCACACCTACACAATTTCCACCAGCGCTATAACTCTCCGAACCACAATTTCCACAACTACCACACCCATTATAATATCACAGCTGACCTCTAGACTAACGGTGTGTTTTCTAGGAGGACCGTATGTAGATGAATTGGAAAGTTTAGTAGATAATATTTGCATACGAAATTACTGTAGTCAATAAGTTTGTTAATGATGGTGTTTATTTAGGTTAGTTAATCATTATTTCACCCATTCATTAAGTTGAGCAGTCAGGTAGTTAATCAGTCCGTTAGCAAGTCAATCACATTCTATATTAGTCAGTTGTCAATCAACCAGTTAGTCTATCAGTCAACTAGTCAATAGACAGTCAACTAACCATTCAGCCAGCTAGTAAATCTGAACCATGGCGTGTATTGTCTCCATGGCCTGAACTCCCAATATGGGAATAGGTGATAAGAATCCCCCCCCCCCTCAAAAAAAAAAAAACTTCAACAAAGGAGCGGCAGAGAAAGAGAGACATCAACAATAGACCACACAGGCATGCACGTCATCCTCTTTTTTACCCCACAGGCCTAAGATCCACAAACTCGCTTACATCATTAACAGACATAAGCTTCCACAACGTCGTAGGAACACTTAGGTCTTAGGCCAACAGTACATATCAAACCTTCAAGTTTGGTTTTCTCTTGGTTTATATACAGATATGTAACTTGGTAACATATCTAAGTCAACTTTCATCCATTTGTACGGCATGTATAACTGTTTTCGTATAATTTACTACAGATATACAAAAGTGGAGTTCTTGAATCATAGGGCTGACACGATTTTGGTTACTTTACTTTACTTTACTTGGAGTTAGTTCGGCCACCTCTCAAAGGCCTCGGCGAGAGCTACTCCCCCCGATTATGTTTTCTGCTGGTGCTTGATGAACCAGGCTATTCGAGGGAGCAGTTCTCTCACCTGCGGAGCATGGTTGATCAGACACCGGTTGGCGAGTTTAGGCTAACAATTAAGGCTAATCTAATATTATAAGACTTGCTAGAAACCACAGGTGAGAGGAGACGTTATTTGTACATCACAATAAAAACTACATTGACCAAAGGGGCCAAAATAAACAACAGCAGAGAAGTAAGGAACTATCAATTTTCATGATCACTACCGGTACATTAAATTCATAACACCACAACCTTCTCAATGGCTACCCAATACCACCACATACACAACTACCGTACCACTACTACCACATCGATAACTATTAAACAAAAAACACTAATAACTAGGATTGTACCACATACACCATGCCGCCCCAAGAATACCACAACCGCACCTCAACAGCTTCCACCACCCTAATAATATTCGAACAACAACAATAACAACGACGACAACTATTGTACCTACCACCACCTGAAACTCAACCCACCACATCACTCACTCAGTCAAGTTGTCAACCACAGTGGCTATCACATTTACTCTCAGATATCGTCTGACTACTTAGCAGGTGTTTGGTAAAAAAAAATATGAAAAAAGTCTACCCCTTTTTATTTCTCTCTCGTAATATATATATATATATATATATATATATATATATATATATATATATATATATATATATATATATATATATATATATATAAGATATATATATATATATATATATATACTTATATATATATATAGAGAGAGAGAGAGAGCGAGAGAGAGAGAGAGAGAGAGAGACCTAATAATTACAGCCCACGACAACACGTTCCAACACCTCTCCATCATCATATACCACCACCCTACCGTTCTATTCACTACCAGTATTTACATTTCCCTACTTAGCGTACCATTCTGTCCTTCCCACCTTTCCAGTCTACCTAGCAACCAACCCACTTTCTAACCTATCATTAACCAAGGCTGTCAAACGAAAACCAAGTACATTTTGTGTAGTCTGAATTATTATATATATAAGCTAAAATGTTGGTTTATAGCTCAATGTATGTCTTTGGAAGTGATATAATGGGCAAGACAATGCTATATCATGTTAATTATCTTGTACTCACTGATCGAAATAATTTGCTTCAGAATATGTCTGGTTTAGGGGTTGGTGTAACTCATCCTGTAGTTTGATTATTCAGTAATGGTAGGTACGTACGGTCCCGCTATAGATAAGTCATGTCCCAGCTGTCATTACGTTTGGCTCGCTCTGTGCTGTACTAATGTCTGTCAGATGATGAATAGGGTGGGTAAGTGTAGGAACACGGTTGTATATCTCACTAAAAAACTAAAATAAAGCATGTGTAAATATTGCTGGTACCAATTATTGATCAAAACATAATTGGTGCCGAGACATCACTTATCAGCGGGACTGTACAACCAACATAAACAATTCCAAGTTTGTTCATTCAGTGTGGTCCAGCAACATTTTTGTATTAAGCCAACAGAGGAAAATTAATATGAAGCTATGAAACCGGAACATACCGGTAGCCTTTGTCCGAGACTGTACTGTACATTACCTTACTAATTTCCATGGAAGTTGGCTGCCTGGATTCGACAGGAACACAATCTTACCTGTGGAAGAAAGAAAGGTTATTATATAACTGATGTTGATGAACACTAAATAAAATAAATGAAACTTGAAATTTGTTGGAGCCGATGTAACTTGAAATTTGTTGGAGCCGATGATGATGATGATGAACATGATGATGATAGTTAAACGGAAGAATAAGAATAAGGTGAAGACAAGTGTGATTACGGCAATGTTAGAAAGACAAAAGCTGGTGGTGGTGACAATATATATTTATACCGGTAAATTAGATCTATTAATACCGGTAATTAGATCCCGGTACGGTACTTCAGCAAATACATAGATTAGACTACCTCACTAATTCCTTAATACTTTTCACTGAACACAATTACCGGTACCTTAAATCATGGCTCAAAGTAAAGTATTAACTAATAAACGAACAGGCTACTGGTAACTATTAACCCGTTCAGTACCGGTGACGTCCTTTGCAATATATTCTGGCAACTATTAGACGATTTTTTAAGCTTAGGAAGGACCTCTAGCAAATATATGCCTTCGAACTATCTCAATCAACCCTTATAACTACCACAGATTCCTCCTAAGATGCATACAAACGCTTAAATATAGCTATAATAAAATATAACGTTTTAGAGGTCTTATAATCTAGATAGCGTAGTGCATACTGTACATTTCATACAACAGCTGAAATGAAGACCTGGGTGACAATAACGCCCCGATAAATTACTCAGCATAAAATAAGAATATTTATAAAGAAATATTCCTATGGCCGGTAGCTAATAAATGGGCGAATATGCTACCGGTAACCACACAGGACCAACAAGTCCTGAAATCATGCAGTGTTGCCAATTTAGCTACTTTCCCGTTAGATCTAGAGGTATTTACTAATTTTACATCGATCTAGCAGCACAATTTTACACCTAGCGATATCAATTCTACCAATATTCAAGAGAGATCAGCCAATTTCGAGCGATATTCTAGGAATTGGGGCAGTATTCTAGCAATTCCTGGCATATACCGGTACTTACGATCTAACGACATTCTAGCGACTTTTGAGAACAGATCTAGTGGTATTGTGTAACCCTGCTGAACTGAAGACCCAGGCGACAGTAACGAGCTAATAAATCGCTTAGCATATAATAAGGCGGACGTGTTGAGAAATAAGCCGGTCCTAAAATAAAAAAGTTGCCCAACCAGTTGAAGTGACCCCATGAATGCGTGGCCTTACAGAGTGGCTCAACACAGTACCGATATCAGTACTTTTCTTCTCAGCTGACGATAAATTGAACCCCTTAGCAGCTAATTTCTCAATACTTAATGGGCAAATATTAATTAATATGTCTCTGCATCATGTTAAGACCAAGTTTAGATTATTAGCACCATATTTCACTCCAACATCTTCAAAATATCTGAGAAATCTTGATGGGAACTTAGCAATTTACCGTCAGTTGAAAAGAAACAAGATTACGGTAGTATTCGGTATCTGGCCAGTACCAGGGAGTAGGGTGTAGTAATAGGAAATGCCTCTTTACTATACCTGGTTCAGTATAGGTAGGCCAAAAATGTCGATCCCAACCCAACATAACTAAAAAATTACTTAAGTAATTGAGCAATTAGTTTGACCATTTGGGAAGAGTCGTTCTGCGAATAAGTGTGCAATTATGCTGGACATCCTTCTCCCTCATGTTAAGCCCGATTAGTTTTGAGTTTTTAGGTGCTCGGCCCATTAGTTTGGCGATATTAAGACCTTTCGCCCATTCAGGGCCCTGCTGGGACTAAATTGAACCCTTCCAATATTAGGACGTGTTTCTGGTTTCTATTCTGGATATCATCACACGAATGTATACAACTTAGCAAGGATCTATAGCATAACAAAGTGTACATTCGTTCGCAATTAACTTTCTCGTTCCTGGCGTATACGGTACTCTATAAACTTAATAATATTGTATAACAAAAGCCAGAATATAATGAGTCAGAGCATGGGGGGAAATTACGTACCGGTACCGGTATGTACAGAGAAGATACCGGTATATTTGCCAACACGTCATGTTAGTTCAAACATACACGTAATTAATGATCGCTATAAGTCTTATCTGAACAAATATACAGAGTGGCCTAACAAGGAACACTGATTTATATGTAAATAAATATCTACCGTATGTACTCTATCTATCTATCTATCTATCTATCTCTCTCTCTCTCTCTCCAACACACACACACACACACACACACACACACACACACACACACACCAATAACTTACAGGTTGGTTCCTTCAAAATGTTAAAATGCCACAAATACCCGACTAAGACACAAAAATAAACTCAGGCTATTTTCTTAAACCATAGGCTTTTTCTACACAGGATTCAGACACCTTCTCGAATATGCCTAACGTACCGGTCACCTACCGTACCTAAGGTCACCTAAGGTTGAGTTCGCCACTCTGCTAGCAGCACCGAGGAGCGCGTCGCCCCTCGTTGTGGGTTGTGTGGGTATTGTTTTGTTACGATCATCTGCATTTATTTATTTGTATTTATTTTCCTACCTAGACCTCCATCAAGCTTAAAAAACACCCCTTATAGACCCCCTTCGAGATAAATTTATACATTTTTCAGTAGAAAAGTGTACAATACTCTAGCTATATGTAGACGATCATGTGCAGCTTAAAAAGTATATGTGGTAGTAAAAAGCGTTGATTAAAATAGTTCGAAGCCTGTTAATTGCTGGAGGCAAGTTTAAAAATGAATACAATCGTCTAATAGTGTTCAGCATGAGATGAAAAGGACGTCACCGGTACTGAAAGGGATAAACAAATATAAAATTATATATACTTGTATATGTCTTTGGCCCTGGTAAAGAATAAATTTGCCTTGTGGTTGGAAACTGACTCAAGCTATAAATGATACAGTATCCTACAGAATCAAATCGTCAATATTACTTAGCTATTACGGTGCAGTTCTGGCTTCGAAATATTACCTCTGCGTGTGAAGGTAACATAATTGGGAGAAACAAGCACCTTCCCTGTCACGTCGTCCATATTTTTTGTATTATCTTTATATATATTTTTTTTGTTTTATTTTTTTATTTTTTTCATTACTATTAATACCGGTATTATTATTTTGTTTCTGCTTCTCTATATTTTTGTTTTTTCTCTTTTTTTTTGGGGGGGGGAAGCCAACCTACCCCGCGGGAAGGACACGTAGGATCTCAGGACGATACTGGAATTCCCAATCGTACAGGCGCAATCAGAAGTCACGTCCTAGTCACTTCCTGTACCGTAATTATGAGCAGTAATATACCCGTTTAGCATTATCACCATTTACATAGGCTACCCAATTATCTTATATACCGGTACCTTTCAATTTTTCGGTGTATGATTTATATTTTATTAATTTCACCACAACACCAAACACCCCCAATGAAATTAATTAAAGTATAATTATATGATCCGCCGGGATTCGAACCCGGGTTATCACACACATTATTAGGAACTTAAGGGGAGGCAGACCGTTTTTCTGGACGCCCTTCTCCCTAATGTTTAGCCCCACTAGTTTTGAGATTATAAGACGTTCGGCCCATTAGTTTGGCCATTTCAACACCTTTCGCCCCATTTCGTTGTCAATTTTTCGTTGCCATTTAGGTGTCGATTATGTCCCGGAGAGCGATAGCGAGCCTGCAATTTTAAGAGGAACCGGCCTTTGGCCGGAATTTTTTTCTACCGGAAAATGTACAAATTCCTGAAGGGGGTGTTTTTCTAAGCTTGATGGAGGTCTAGGGAGGAAATTAAAAAAATATATGAATACATGAATTAATATACCAACCAAACGGTCTGTCTCCCCTTAAGGATTGATTAACCCCTTCACCACCATGACGCCTTTTTACCCTTGATTCTGGCTAAAATTAGATATTAGCCTATGCATTTTAAGAAGGACCTATGTTACTAAGAGGGTTTACGGAGATCGTATTTACCCATTTGAGTCGCATAGGTAATTTACAAACTAGAGAAAATCGTCCAATGGTAACCAGAATATGATGCAAATTACGTAATGGTGGTGAAGGGGTTAATAGTTAGCCTATGTATAAATAGCCAGCACATCAGGACCACTTTTCAGCCAACTTTTGTCGACAACTTCAAAGTGCCTCTTCCAAGCCAGCGTCACATGAGCTAAATCGGATGTATCAGAGCCAAGGTATCAAAATCAAGGTATTGGATTAAAGGTACCGGTATCGAAATCAAGGTATCGGATTAAAGGTACCATACCGGTATTGAAATCAAGGTACCGTATCGGATTAAAGGTACCGGTATCGAAATCAAGGTATCGGATTAAAGGTACTGTACCGGTATAGAAATCAAGGTATCGGATTAAAGGTACCGGTATCGAAATCAATGTATTGGATTAAAGGTACCGGTATAGAAATCAAGGTATCGGATTCAAGGTACCGGTATCGAAATCAAGGTATTGGATTAAAGGTACCGGTATCGAAATCAAGGTATCGGATTAAAGGTACCGTACCGGTATAGAAATCAAGGTATCGGATTAAAGGTACCGGTATCGAAATCAATATATCGGATTAAAGGTACCGTACCGGTATAGAAATCAAGGTATCGGATTAAAGGTACCGGTATCGAAATCAAGGTACCGCACCGATATAGAAATCAAGGTATCGGATTAAAGGTACCGGTATCGAAATCAAGGTATTGGATTAAAGGTACCGGTATAGAAATCAAGGTATCGGATTAAAGGTACCGGTATCGAAATCAAGGTATTGGATTAAAGGTACCGGTATAGAAATCAAGGTATCGGATTCAAGGTACCGGTATCGAAATCAAGGTATCGGATTAAAGGTACCGTACCGGTATAGAAATCAAGGTATCGGATTAAAGGTACCGGTATCGAAATCAAGGTATCGGATTAAAGGTACCGTACCGGTATAGAAATCAAGGTATCGGATTAAAGGTACCGGTATCGAAATCAAGGTATCGGATTAAAGGTACCGTACCGGTATAGAAATCAAGGTATCGGATTAAAGGTACCGGTATCGAAATCAAGGTACCGGTATTGGATTAAAGGTACCGGTATAGAAATCAAGGTATCGGATTCAAGGTACCGGTATCGAAATCAAGGTATTGGATTAAAGGTATCGAAATCAAGATATCAGAGTCAAACAATTAATACTGAACGGATATCTAATTACTGATTATTTCTACCTCAATAGGACGGTGTTCCTTAGCTTATACAGTATATATCTCTCTCTCTCTCTCTCTCTTAATATTGACAAATAAATGGGGCAAAAGGTCTTAAAATCGCCAAACTAATGGGGCGAACGTCTTACAAAAATCAGAACTAATGGGGCTAACCTAAGGGAGATGGAAGTTCAGCTAAAATCTAAAACTCTCCCCTGGATACAGTACAGGTATATGAATCTGAAGCTACTGGTACATCCAAACCAGCTTATATAAGGAGGCAGTCAACCATGTACGGGAGAGTGAGGTCAGCCTGAAAAGAGAAAGAGAGAGAGAGAGAGAGAGAGAGAGAGAGAGAGAGAGAGAGAGAGAGAGAGAGAGAGAGAGAGAGAGAGAGAGAGAGAGAGAGAGAGAGAGAGAGAGAGAGAGAGAGAGTACGGTATGTATGTATGCTTGCAATGATGAAACGAGAGTAATGAATAATCTATGAAAGGCGAACAAGGGAAGCAAAATAAGAAAATAGTACCGGAATATATGAAGAAAACATGAGAAGCAAATTAAGATAATAGTACGGTAGGTAAGAAGAAAACACGAGAAGAATAGATGATGACAATATAAAAGTAAAAAAGAGAAAAGGAGAAGGGAGGATAGCAAAAGAAGAGAACAAAGGTAATGCAGGGAACGGGAAAGTATAAAGGTGAAGAAGAGAGAAGAGGGAAGATAAGAAAAAAAGAAAGAGGAAAGAGAAGATGAGAATATTACGGTGGAAGAGAAGATACAATACAGACGAAGGAGAAGAGATAAGAGAAGAATATACTATTCCGGTACCCTGTTTAATATTAGGCCAGAAATCCCGGCCCCAAACCTCTGTAACTCACGAAAAGGGCTAAAGCAAATGGGCTGTAAATGTCCACAACTATTCCATGGCTGACTCATCCCCAAACAGTAGAAGTATCAGTTTCACATGGCACACACACACACACTCCCCCCACTAAAGTAAAGCGCATATCTTCAGAAAACTTAACAAATAGGGCTAGTAGTTCTCGATAACTAGCGAAAATGATTGTACCTTCGTCTTATTTTTAACTATTGATAAGGAGCCTACACTTCCCTTCCCATGTCTTATGTTGCGTGAGAGAAGGGGACAGCGAGCCCTTTCTTGTGTATAACTACGAGCCCTGTGTGACTCGACCAGTACACCTTATAATCACCCACCTTTCCTTAAGAACATTAGGGTGGTGCAGTGTGTTATTAACAGCGGGTGTATTACATGGGAGACTCGGCTAAATACCGAGGAAGTGTCTCCAAATGGTACGTAAGTGATAGGTGGAGAGATAAAGGAGCCGGAGTGGGTGCCTGGCTACAGTTACCTACACAGAAAGAGAACATAAGAAACTGGGAGTCTGCAGAAAGCCGATTGACCCACACAAGGCAGATCCATCTCACACCCAACCCCAATTATAAGGTCTAATAATTATAGGCCCAGCTCACTATAGGTAGCGAAAACGAACCTGACAACTTTCCCGACCCCCCAACCTCTCACAACTCAAAATGGCCTAGAGCAAACTGGCTGTAAATATCCACACTTATTTCCTGTTGGGCTCTTCCCTAATGATAGAAATGTCAGCTCGATTGCTTTCATTCATTTTGAGTTATGAGAAGTTAAGGGGTCAAGAAAACTGTCAAGTTCGTTGGCGTCACCTATAACACCACGAGGACCGTATATACCTCATCAAAACGGTCAGAGGTCAACACAAGAAAACGGGGGTCTGCAGAGCGCCGATTGGCCCATACCCGGCAGATCCCCCTCACACTTAACCCATCTCGTCCATATGCCTATCTAATTTTATCTTAAAACTCTCTATCGTTCTTGATCCCACTATAGCACTTGGTATAGCCTATTCCACCTATCTACAACTCTGTTAGCCGGAGGAAGCCGAGGGTGGGGAGAGAGCCTTCTACTTTGCTGTCCTATTTGTCTACCGGTACTATAAACTGTCCCTGTCTAGTAGTGTTGAGGCCGGACCACCAAGTAGGGACCGCAAGGTCTGTGTGGTCTGAGTATCGGTGTAACTCTGTGTAACTCTCACCATATCCACACCACACACCATTATAATATAGTCGTCTATTAGTAGCCAGCATAAACTGTCAAACGCGTCATGATCCTCTCAAAGGGTAAATTACAATAGTTTTTATCCATTTCATACCTAGTGGTCTGTCCTAAACTGCAGAAAAATTTCTAAAAATAGCCAGAATATAATGAAAGATTGCATCATCTTATCCTGAAAGGGTATAGCACAAATATCTCACCTTATGTCAGCCTATTTCCTTTCTATTCTCCTCCCAGATCGTTCGCTATTCGTCAAATGCCACTTCTAGAATCTTTCCGCACTTCCGGCACACGAATATCGCGCACAAAAAGCAAAAATAACTACGCGAAGAGTGAAGCGTCTTTACCGAGTGTATCCGCCTCTGTGAATCAAGCGAGAGTCTATAGTCCTTCACCTGGACACTTGCATACGATATCAGAAATTCGTGGCTTTAAAATCGACTAAACTATTAAACCGCTAAGTCAATATCAGTATGTTGATTTGTGATAGTGAACATAATTATGACAATCCCCTAGAGTTAAATATGGAAGGAGTTTTGATTTGCTAATCAGGGTACCCAGCCAGGACGGCCAAGTGTCGCGCTTTTCCCGCCAAAACCACCAAATGTCTCCGTTTTCTGTGAACATGACATTGTATCACTTACATTAAGGGTAGATGTGTCGTTTTCCTATATCCACATCTCTCTAATGTTCAGCCTCACCAGCTCCCAGATTTCAAGACGTTTGCCCCCCTAGCTTGTCGATCTAAGAGCTTTCGCCCCATTTCCTTTAGCGGGCTCTCGCTGATCTGCGTTTCGCATCGGCACTCATATTGTGGCATCGCTATTTAACCCTTTCAGTACCGATAACGTCCTTTTAGCTGTATTCTGGTTCAATGTCATCTCAACCAGTAGACCGGTTTCTATGGGAACTTTGACAAGGAAAGATTGTGTTTATTATGAGTTGGAATAGCCTACATTTATTTTGAGTACCGGTAATTTGAGAATACAATTTTAATGTCTTCCTTGTAGCCTATCGTAATTTACAGTAACTTGCAAATATGTTGGTGGTTAACAGCGTAGGAAAACTAAAACTAAAAATATTACTCACATATCCGACACATCACAGGCTACAGTATCTATAGCAAATTGCGTTCATGTTGAGAAGGAAGATACAGGCCTAACGATACCACAACACACTGTATTAAAAATATCACTAAAGACAGATGTACATAAATGACAACGATAACGATTCACATAAATATTATGACGGCTACACTGTATAATGTGTGTTAAATATAGAAAACATAGGCTGTGATAAAACTTGTACCGGTAGCCTACATATTCTTATTGTCCTATCATTGTTTGGCGTATCAATTGACCACTTACGAGTTTCAGGCTATAAGGAAGTTGGAGCTGTGAACATCGATATTAAACAGAAATGCAATAATTATGTAAGTTTCTGATGGACAAATGGTATATTGAATTGGGTTTTATGGATTTATAAATGTACTGGTTGTATCTATATATAAATGTACTACGACCGTATTTTAGCAGTAAATTCTGTTAAATATCGTTGTCTACAGCTCCAACTTCCTTATAGAACGAAACTCGCAAGTCGGCAATTGGAATATATTTGAGGTGGATAATGACACTATGTTCTATAATAAATGCCCTACTCTAAAGTTTGTGGTCGAATTAATACTTTCAAAATGCGTATTATATCACTTTTGTTACAGCCTACATGTTTAATTATGCACGCATTTGTTCTTAACCCTTTCTGTACCAGCGACGTTTTACGTCTTGTTAACTTGATTCTGGCTACTGTTAGACGATTATAGTCAGTTTAAAAATGGGGAAATTAACAGGCTTCGAACGATCTCACTTAACCCATTTTACTACCACAGAATCACAGATCCTATTTAAACTGCACAAAATCGTCTAAATATAGCTAGAATATAATGAAAAAAAAAACGTCGCGGGTACAGAAGGGGTCAAGAGAATAGTCTTATGTTTAAATTATCAAACTCTTCCTTTCTGCCAAATCAAGGTGACATTGGTAGTCTACGCAGCAAGAATTATCCTCACCCGATTGCGGTACCGGTACCGTACTCAGTGGCTCAATAAACTTCTTCCCTTCCTCCTTCTATTCTTATTATTCATCTTATTTGTGTACAGTCGGCCTAATAAGTGATGTCTCAGCACCAAGATATATTTTGTTCTATTACGGTAGCCTACTCTATTAACAAATCTGAGACATTTATACAGCACAGAGCCACAGTACACAAATTACCATCCTCGGTAATAACGCACATAAATGAAAAACTACCAAACATATAGAAAATCCTATACTTCTGAAATATCAAGGTGAACGGTAACATTAGGAGCCTTGAACCGTAGAATATAGACCAATAGTCGTCACCATCATAATCAGTACGGTAGTGTTTCTCAATATATAATTATTGTTCCTACTCCGCCCTTCCTTTGTCTTTTGTTCTCGCTTTCCTGTCTACTTTTATTTATCATACTGGCACTTATTTTATTTTTATTTTTATTTTTTTTTTGGGGGGGGGATTACCATTTACTTATTTAACTGATGCTTCTACTTTTAGATACTTTTACATATCATAGTTACCGTAGTTTTATCTTAATGGTGTAGGCTACTATATTTTATTTCATTATTATCTTCAGCTTTTTCTTGTACTGCTATTTTAATTAACATTCTTCAACTACCGGTACTACTTTCACACCAAAATCCCGCACAATAAAAAAGTCAACATTTAACAAATACAAAACAGGATCCTTACGTGACGCCCAGATAATTTGTATTAGCAGCCAGTAAAATTATCTCTTCCAGATCAGCCAAGCTCATCATCAAGGAGAATGAAGTGGTCCTACAAATAAACAAGACTATAGCCTATTCGATCAGCTACTGCAAGGGGAGTATTTGTGTGCAGTGGGGAGTAAGCTAGGGGAATGATAAACTTACAGGATTAACTCTTTTAAGATCCAAGACGCATATATTTTGTTTTCCGGTTATTATTAGATGATTTTAATCAGATTAAAAAGGGTATATGGAGATCAGAGGGATACTTGAGATATAGTCTTTACCCTTATAATTTTCACAGATCCTTCTTAAAGTTAATAAAATCGTCAAATGATAGCCAGAAAAAAATGTCAAAATGCGTCATAATCTTGAGACACTTGACAACAGGGGAACAATTATTCTGTGTTGTCCAATTTTACTAGACTCGCATATAAACAGGCATTTACCGGTACGATACGGTACTGAAAGAAATACGGTACGGTACCGTACTTAACGACTGCTTCACTTCTTGCTTACTTGTTTGCTACGTCGTCGATCACCCATTATACAGCTCTCGTCATAGCTACCGTAGCCTATATCCGTGTTCTATACCTTGCTTTCTTGCTTTACGATTGTTTCAGTTCTTGCTTACTTGCTCACTACGTCGTCATTCCCCAGAAAAGAGATCTCGTCATAAAGCCTACTGTATGCTTGCCTCATCTCCACCCACTTGACCAGATCCTGTTTACACACCCTCCTCACCCCATCAGGATCTATACTTTGTTGCAGGTACAGTCAGGCTAATAAATCATGCAATAAGTCAACAAATTCGTCTTTTAGCTTAAAGCCAATTCTTCAGACAACATTTCTTGTTTTAGTCAAAGTTCAAATGGCCATATATATTATTACAAATACCGTGAATAAAGAACAAACCCCATACCATAGCCAGAACCACCACCAATACAACCACAACTTCTACCAACACCACTAATTAACATCACACAAAACATATCAACACCACCACAAACAACACTAACAACAACGATAATAACAACAGCGAGCAAGTGTAAAACAGAGGCCTCAGTAACCTCAAGGTGGTCAGGGTACGGTAGTCTACAAACTGACCAAAGCCACAAATATGTGAGCAAGTGTAGGCATATATACCTGTATATATATATATATATATATATATATATATATATATATATATATATATATATATATATATATATATATATATACTGTATATACGGTACGGTACCATTACTACCCGGTACCACAACCATCACCACCAACAAAACAACAACCTCCACCACCACAACAACAGTAGTAGTAGCAGTAGCGGATATCAGTAGCAGGTGTGAGGAAGGACACAACAGAAGAGGCCTCAGTAACTTCAAGGTGGACAGGATAATCAACAAACTACATAGCCTACCGTACCTCCATGTGCATAAGATAAAATGAAAAATACTCTCGTACCAAAAAACATTGTACGGTATAATGTGCAACAATGGTATTTATAGTTAATATAATTACATTGGGGAGCCCGCAAAAAAAAGAGAGAGAGAGAGAGAGAGAGAGAGAGAGAGAGAGAGAGAGAGAGAGAGAGAGAGAGAGAGAGAGAGAGAGAGAGAGAGAGAGAGAGAGAGAGAGAGAGAGAGAGAGAGAGAGAGAGCAGTTAATTGAATAACAAGATGGATAGCCTACCGATATACGGTAATTGTTATAGGCTACGTCATATTATAGACATAAGCTAGACGCACTGGATGAAAATACATAAACAGGCTATACCGGTATGATTCTCTCTCTCTCTCTCTCACAAACATGCAATATTCTCTCTCACCTCTCACACACATACATTCTCTCTCTCTCTCTCTCTCTCTCTCTCTCTCACACACACACACACACATACACACATTCACTCGGTCTCTCTCTCTCTCTCTCTCTCATAAATAAACATACCAGCTAGGCCAAAGTTGAGCGGCACTTCACCTCCTAGACCCAGACCTCGACCACAAACCTACCATTCTAGGGGTAAACTATCAACCATCAACCCTACACATCTGCTTCAGTTCTACCTTCTTATTCAACCACACACCTGCCATTCTAGGGGTAAACTATCAACCTCAACCCTATATATCTGCCTCAATTCTACCTTCTTAATCAACAACACACCTGCCATTCTAGGGGTAAACTATCAACCTCAACCCTATATCTGCCTCAATTCTACCTTCTTAATCAACAACACACCTGCCATTCTAGGGGTAAACTATCAACCTCAACCCTATATATCTGCCTAAATTCTACCTTCTTAATCAACAACACACCTACCATTCTAGGGGTAAACTATCAACCTCAACCCTATATATCTGCCTCAATTCTACCTTCTTAATCAACCACACACCTACCATTATAATGCCTGATCTAGAAAGTTTCCCTATCTCTGGTGGCGCTAAAGAGCGAGTCGTTTTTCGTCCAAATTTATAGATTTGTTTCTTCTTGACTCTAATAACAGTTATTTACATATATAAAAGACACTAATTTGGTCTTAAATTATTGAAGTCATTCCACACTCAATCGTATCTTCCCATTATTTCCTTATCTAATAGTTGCATATCAGGGGTTCTTTTAAATAGTTCAAGGAAACAGAAGGGGCCAGACTGCGTGTTCTAAATCTGGTACCGTACTAAATCAGCGTACGATGGCAAAACTGATACAGTAGTAAGTAGGATAAGTAATGTCGCTTGCTCGGGAAAATTGTTAGTCCCAACTCCATTCCTGATAGGTCAGATATCGGTAACGCACCGTATCTAACAAAAACGCACTGTCTCAAGCTTATCATTTATGAGTGTGCCAGCTACTTGTGCAGGCGACTGTACAAAGACACACACACACACGCAGAGAGAGAGAGAGAGAAAAAACAAACAAACACACACATTATCACCCATTCAATAGGCCACAAGAAACACGGATGTCATTAAATCCTCGAAGAAAGGTGGCCTACGAAAAATGCAAAGAAAAAAGGTCAAACCACTGTATGTTTAGTTGTTTACAATAGCATACTTGTAAGGTCAAGGTCAAAAGATACATTCAGAACTTTAAACTTGCATTCCATTTCTAGTTTAATCGCGAATGTACCGGTACTTCCCGAATCCTGACCCACATTTTAAGGGGTACCGGTATTCAAATACCCATGTAAGCTATATATTGTGTTGTCAAGAATTCCAACAGTATATATATATATATATATATATATATATATATATATATATATATATATATATATATATATATATACTATGAAAATGAAGTACAGTACATACATACATATACTCTGGCACATGTATACCCCATTTTATGTATTTATTATTTTGTTTACACATAATTATTGCTCATGAATAAAACAAGTACGGTACCGTACAATCACCCTAAGACTCTATAGACGAAGTGTTATTGCATGATTATCTTTCAGCAAGCTACCGGTATATATTAACGACATTAGAGAGTGATATTAGGTATTCTTAAACAATTCTTAAACAATTATTTCCCTTCGCAGCATTTGATACCGGTACTGAACGAATAGTGTGGGAGTGAATGTTGCTTATAGAGTTTCACTTTGTTGATGTGTGCAGTTACTTGGTACAGTCAAAATCAATCCTTCGTCGACATCCTTCCTCATAACTTGTGTAATTCAAAGTTACTATCAGTCAGTAGCCTGTAACTAGTACCGTACTATTTAGGCCTATTTCACATCGAATACATGTCGAAATAATGGCCATGTCTCTAGATACAGCACACATTATCACCAAGGTATACAGCATACTATTGATTTAGAGGGTATGGTATATGTAAGACTCGTATACCAATACCCTACCAGATTACCAAGCATATTATATGACTGAATATATAGTCCACCCCCCCCCCCATCAACAACTTCCCCTCCCTACCATCCCCTCACCCCTCCCCATCAACAACTTCCCCTACCTACCATCCCCTCACCCCTCCCCCCCATCAACAACCCCTCTCCCCTCCCCATCAACAACTTCTCCTCCCTACCATCCCCTCACCCCCCCCCCATCAACAACTTCCCCTCCCTACCATCCCCTCCCCATCAAAAACTTCCCCTCCCTACCATCCCCTCCCCCCCCCCCCCCATCAACAACCCCTCTCCCCTCCCATCAACAACTTGCCCTCCCTACCATCCCCTCACCCCCCCCCCCCTCCACAAATTCCCCCCCCTTCCATCCCCTCACCCCTCCCCATCAACAACTTCCCCTCCCTACCATCCCCTCACCCCTCCCCATCACCTATTTTCACACTACGATCATCACACTCAAGGACATCAACTGACTGCGTACATATTTTGGAAGTCAGACACGTGAGCGATGCAATAATTACAGGTGATTATATTTACAGTTTGTAGGTATTATTCAGTACCGTACCGGTATAGGCTAGTCTTATTTATTAAAATTATTGATGCTTAAGCTTGGGGGATTTCTATTACGGTAGCTACTCAACTCTTTGGGAATACTGTACGTGTGGCCCCACAGAACAAGTGTGGCCCCACAGAACAAGTGTGGACTCACTCTCACACATAATATATATCGCGCGCACACACACACAATATATATATATATATATATATATATATTATATGAACAACCACACATATACTGTACGCATGTAGCCTATACAGTATATACTCAATATAAAATACACACGCACGTTAACTTGTACACACACATGTGGGCGTGCTAACACAGTAGATAATAAACACGCACAATTGCAAAACCGCACATGTGAACACACAAAACCGCAACTGTGAAGCTCCCACGAACACACGCACACACTAACAGAACCACAAACGGGAACACACACACACACACACACACACACACACACACACACACACACAGCGCATTCAACAAATAGTACAAATACCAAAAAGGAAAACCTGTAAAAAGCAAGTGTGAAATAGATCTTCTAAGCACAGTCACTCATAAAATAGATCTTCTAAGCACAGTCACTCATAAAATAGATCTTCTAAGCACAGTCACTCATCACTCATAAAATAGATCTTCTAAGCACAGTCACTCATAAAATAGATCTTCTAAGCACAGTCACTCATAAAATATTGTGGATCTCTTGTGCTCATCATGTTGCAAGTAGAGACCTAACTACCGGTATGTGGACTAATTAATGATTTTTTTTTTTTTTTTTCCAAGTAGCGAAACCTATCATTAGTTTATGCATCAGTACCGGTACTTAATAAACGTTATACATCAGTTTGTAAAGTAATAAATAAAGTAAATAAATAACAAAGGAGGCCCGGGAATTTTCAAGAGCGACCATACTCCACCAAGCACTGCCTACTGAAATGGTGACCGAAATACTCAACCAGTAAGCCATTTATAATACCGGTACTGGATGTTAACCAACGTCAACTCGACCAATATTCTTAGGTTAAAGTAGATTAGGTGCAGTTAGGCGAGAATTACAACTTGGCATTGAGATTTACCGGTAGTTGCTCCTGGTAGAGATCTACTAGTTGCAATGGGGTACTAGTTAGCCTACAATGGTTTACCGTACTGATTTCAATTGTCTACTAGTCGAATTGGTCCTGGTTGATATGAACTATTTGAAATGGTCTACTAGTTTATTTATTTCTGGTGGAGATCTACTGGTTGCAATGGTCTACTAGTAGAGTTGGCCCTGGTTGATGTGTATCGGTACTGTTTGAAATGGTCCACTAGTTATTTGCCTCAGGTTGAGAGCTAGTGATTGAGTTGCCCGGGAACCTTCTGAAGGAGCCTCTAGGTACGATGTCACAAATAGAAATCTCCCAAGGAGAATGCGCAGGAGAAAGTTTCCAGCAATGTTTAGTCTGTCAGCTTCTGAATTGAAACTATTTACACTGAATCATTGATCCAATTCTACCTTCAGTCTATATATAGTTGCTGATAGGGTAATGCATAAGTGCGCGGAATTTCGATGTGAGTATCCTAGGTTCGAGTCCTTGGAGTGCCACATGTATTTGTTGATTTCATTAATTGAGTTTAGAGGTGAAGTTGGTTGGTGGAAAAAACATAACAATCCTACCAAAGCAAAAGAGTAAACATTGTTGCCAGAAAATAATATCCCAACTAAAAATTGCTAGCAAACTGGTGTGACTCGCCCTTAAGGGAGCCCACCTCGCTTATTTTCTTTTTTTCTCCCTCTCTCTTTGGCTTGTATCCATTCAGCCCCATTCAGCCTACTGTTTGAAGACGTTTACCCCCATCCAGGTGTCAATATTTTCCTGGTGAGCGGTAGCGAGCCAGCGTATATATTTTTTTGTTGTTGACAGCAAGCTAAATTTGTAAATTTTTTGATAGAAAAATTTCTCCGGCGAAGCCGGATTTCTCCAAACAATGGTGGCTCACTATCGCTCGCCAGGAAGAAATCGACACCTGGATGGGGATAAACGTCTTAAAACAGTTGGCTGAATGGGGTCGAATGGATACAAGCCAGAGAAAGAGAAAAAAAGGAGAACAAGATAAAAAAAAGCAGGTGACCCCCCTTAAGTCACTAGTACATGAAGGTCTTATTTTGCAAGCCTCCCCCACCCACACCCATACCGCACAGTTGCAATCCATAGTTCGTGTGTGGTGTTTACCTTGGAAGTAGTAGGCTAGGTAGTGGGCTACAGGGGGTGGGGGGGGGGGGGTCGCTTGGCTAACTCCTTGAGACTTGTAAACATTGGAGCCATTTCAACATCTCTTTCGGTTTGGAATATTGGCTACAGAAACCGCATGTAAAACGAGCTATTGTCTTGTTTTGGGCTATTTTTTAGACATAAGTACGGTAAGCCATGTTCGTATTCCAAAGGAGAATCAGGCGAAATATTTGTAAGTGATTTTGCAGCAAGACAACTAAACAATATACCGGTATAGTACAGTCGCGCTAATAAGTGATGGCTCGGCACCAAGTATGTTTTGATCAATAATTGGTATCAGCAATAGCTAAGCTTCATTTCTTCATATCGAGTGAAATATACAAACATGTTCCTACACTTACCCACCCTATTCAACATCTGACAGACATTAATACAGCACAAAGCAAGCCAAACGTATTGACAGCTGGGACATGACTTATTAGCGCGACCGTACAATAACAGTAAAATAACAGTATTAAAATATTTTGTATACGGCCTAGCTTCACCTGAAAGTAAACAGGATGAAAGAACAACAATAAGAACATGCTTCACAAAAGGATCACTAAGACACTACCACCGAAGGTCTTGTATTGCAATTGACAATCCCCCTCCTTTGTTTTTTCACCGTCACTCAAACACTACAGACAACGCAGTATCCAACGTGTGTGTACCGGTATCTTTAACATTTCATTCTGCCTACAAAATATAAATACAAAATACCGGTACCTCTTGCAGCCAATTAGCTAACAACTATACCGGTAAACTAGTAAAGTAGGCCTATATAAGCTAGCCTATAAGTATGTACCGGTACAAGATTTGTATTATAGCAGAGATTTAGAAGACGTATGGAAATCAAGGGAATAAACACAATTATGTTTGTACTTTCGTTACCGGTAATTGTATTTTTATAAAGTACGGTACGGTGCCATTCAGGATGTCGATGTTATTATCAAAGTTTAAAAAAAAAAAAAACACACACATAGCTTAGTGTGCATTGCTAATAATAATAAATACGGCATAGTAATTAATAATCACATTAATAATATTACTACTACGGTACAGGTACTACTAATAAAAATTATACAAATAATAATAATAATAATAATAATAATAATAATATAATATAATATTTATAACTAATGCTAATAATAATAATAATTAATAACAGACATTGCAATATACCAGTACCTTAAGAGCACTAAAATAAAGCTAATAAACACTTGAACGGTACCGGTACCAGACAATACAGGTCACATTCTGCATGCCATTGGTTTGTTGCTAAAGTTGTGGAGAAAAGGAGACTAACGAATTATGAAGTTCAGTGAACTAACTCGTGGGGCTTCTCCAGGATAGGCCTATATAGTAGAGCTTCTTGACCGTTTAGAGCCAGCGAATTAACCCATTGAGTACCGGTGACGGGTGTTATCTTTTATTCTAGCTATATTTAGACGATATTGTGCAGCTTAGGTAGGATCTGTGGTAGTTACTACAAGGGTTGGTCGAGATAGTTTGAAGCCTTATTATTGCTAGAGGTCCTTCCTAACCTGAATAAAGTACCGTACAGTATATAGAGAAGGACGTCGGGGATACTGTACGGGTTAAGGGGAGGTTTTTAGTTTGGTCCCTAGATAACATAAGAACATAAGAAAATGGGAGTCTGCAGAAAGCCGATTGGCCTAAGCAAGGCAGATCCCTGTCCCACACAACCCCAAATCAATTACAAAGCCCAATTATAGGCTCAACACTCTAATACCCTGAGGATCATCCTACCAAAACGGTTAGAGATTAACGCAGGATTATGGGGGTCTGCAGAGCGCTGATTGGCCCCACCCGGCTGATCCCCCTTCACACCCAACCCTTCTCGTCCATATGCTTATCCAATTTTATCTTAAAGCTCCCTACAGTTTTAGATCCCACTATAGCACTTGGTAGTCCATTCCACCCCTCTACAACTCTGTTACCAAACCAATATTTGCCTATATCTTTTCTGAAACGAAATTTATCTAATTTGAAACCATTGGTACGAGTTCTTTCCGCTATCACTGAGCTTTAGTACATTTGTCATGTCCCCTTTGTTAATCCCACTAACCCACTTGAACACCTCTATCATATCCCCTCTAACTCCTGGCGTCTCTCTAACGAATGTAAACCTAATTTCTTCAACCTTTCTTCATACGGAAGATTTCTAATATTATGGATCATTTTTGTCATTCTACGCTGTACTCTCTCCAATGAATCTATGTCCATTCTGTAATAAGGACACCAAAATTGGACAGCATAATCCATATGGGGTCTCACTAATGACAAGTAAAGTTTTAAGATAACATCAGCAGTTCTGTTACTCACACTCCTAGAGATGAACCCGAGAATCCTTTTTGCCTTATTACGAACGCCTATACACTGTTTTCTAGGCTTCAAATCATTGGCTAACAACACACCTATATCTTTCTCGCAGTCTGAATTTTCTAATTCTAAATTAGCTAGTTTATATTTAACATTTGTTTGCATCTTCCCTATCTTTAATACCTTGCATTTGTCAATGTTAAACTTCATCTGCCAATTTACTGACCATTCATGTAAGGTATCTAGATCCCTTTGGAGGCACTCTATATCGCTAGCTGAATCAATTGATCTCCCCATTTTAGTATCGTCTGCGAATTTACTTATCCTACTAGTTATACCTAAATCTAGGTCATTTATGTATATAAGAAACAACAGGGGACCTAATACCGGATCCCTGGGGGACACCACTTTTGACTGCTCCCCACTCTGACTTGGTACCATTTATGCTGACTCTCTGTTTCCTACCAATTAGCCATGACCTAATCCATCCCAACAACGCCCCACCTATTCCAGGTGCCTGAACCGTCCTCATCAAGCTCTCATGAGGGACTCTGTCGAAAGCTTTACTGAAATCTAAATATATACTATCGTATGCCTTGTCATTATCTACCGCTTCAGATACCTCTTACAAAAAACTAAGCACATTAGTAAGGCAAGAACGTCCCTGTGTGAATCCTGGCTGAGAAGAATTGATTAAGTTAAATGTTTCTAAGTGGTTTCTCATTTTCCTAGCAATAATTGACTCTAGTAGCTTTCCTATGATTGAAGTGAGACTAATGGACGGTAATTGGATGCTATTGATGTATCACCTTTTTTGAAAATCGGAAACTACATTTGCAAGCTTCCAACTTCTGGAACTATACCTGTTTCTAATGAATTGTTAAAAAGAAATGTTAATGGGTAACTTAACTCATCTCTGCATTCTTTTAATACTCTGGCATATACCTCATCGGGACCAGGCGATTTCTGAGGTTTCAGTCTGTCAATTTCCTTAAGCACATCATTTCTACTTATAGTAACCGTACTTAACCTATTTTCTATACTATCTCTATACACCTTACGGACTTCTGGAATCTGTGCCAAATTTTCATTAGTGAAAACGGATAGAAACTGACTATTTAATGTACTGCACATTTCTAAATCACTTTCTGTCATTTCTCCTATCGAAGTTTTAAGGGGGCCTATTTTATCTCTAACTTTAGATTTATATAGCTGGTAAAAAGCCTTAGGGTTATTTTTGTGAGTCATTGGCTATCCTGATTTCATAATTTCTTTTGCCTGTCATTATACATTTTTTAACCTCTCTTGATAGATTCTGATAGTAATCAAGTAGTGAATTTCGCCTTTCTTTATTTTTCGATATATTCCTCTCTTTTTTCCTAGAAGGTCAAATAGTCCTATTATTCATCCATTTGGGTTGGTTCTGTGTTGATCTTAATTTTCTTTTGGGGATATATTTAATTTGCGCATTGTGTATTGAAGAAATAAAATTATTATATGTAGCTGTCAAATTAGCCATGAGTTAAGACAGGTATCTGAGAGAGAGTATATTCATTAGCGCACCTGGGTCCACTTAATAGTTTAACCATAGGATCGACTCCTCAGGCTCTTCTTAATCCACCATAATTGGCTTTTCTGAAATCTAGGATAAGTTTCGTATTCTCTTTAGCCTTTCCTGTCCATTGTATGTTAAAATAAGTTTATTTATGATCGCTATTTCCTAGTTGGTCTCCTATCTCTACATTATTTATCATTTGTTCATTATTACTGAGAACTAAATCGAGGATATTATTACCTCTAGTAGGCGAGTCTATGAATTGAAATAAAAACTATCCTGTACCGCCTCAATAAACTCTGTTGAATCTGAGTCGCCGATTTGATGCTGCCAATCAATATTCGGCAAATTAAAATCCCCTATAATACACACATTGCTAAACCTTGATGCTATTTTCACTTCCTGCCATAAAGCTGTACCTTCGTTTCTACTCATATTTGGTGGTCTATAAATAACTCCAATAATTATGGCTCACTACCTTCGCTAACCTCAACCCAAACACTTTCGTTATCAGTATTTAGTCTAATACCTGATTAATACAGCTTTTTAAAGAACTCCTGACAAACACTGCTATTCCGCCGCCCCTCCTACTTGTTCGGTCGCGTTTAAACAAACTATATCCTGGTATATGGAATTCTGCTAAAAATGTCTTGATTCTGTATTAATCCATGTTTCAGTCAGTGCTATAATGTCTAATATTTTCGTTGCTAACAAGTGCTCTAAGTTCATCCATTTTGTTACATAAACTCCTACAGTTTGTATAATATAATCGCAATGAATTTATTTTACTGGTATCGGATTTACATTTATTTCTAACTGAATTGCTATCTTCTGTTACAGCTTTAATATTTCTACGAGCAGTACAATTAGAATCCGTGACTGATATATTTCTATTCCTATCTGATGTACCAGTAAGGCAATTTACCCTATCTAGACACTTATTCTTACTCATATTCTCAGGCTTTATTTTCAGCGAAACCCCGCTACAATCCTATCTATTGACCTAGCTAAATTTGCCACCCCTAGCCGAGAAAGATGAACCCCGTCCTGTGCGTACAACTGATTTTTTACCATAGAAACGGGTCCAGTTATCAAGGAATGGTATTGCATTTGCATTACAGTATTTTTCCAGCCGACAATTGATACCAATTGCCCTAGATGACCATTCCTTGCTGACCCCTCTCCGTGGCAAGATACTGTGTACTACAGGTATGCCTCCCTTCCTCCTAACTTTATCTAACACCTCTCTGTACTGCCGAAGCAGTACTTCCGTCCTACCTTTACCAACATCATTGCTCCCTGTACTGAGACAGATAATGGGGCTATCTCCAATATCTTTCATGATGTAATCAAAGATATCCTTCAAGCTTAAGATTACACCCCCTTGAGCCCCTTTCAAGATAAATTTTTAAATTTTTCGGTAGAAAAATGTCCCGGCTGAAAACCGGTTCCTCTTAAATTACAGGCTCGTTATCGCTCGCCAGGATAAAATCGACACCTAAATGGCACGAAAGGTCTTTAAATTGACATAAATGGGTTGAAAGTTCTTAAAATCGTCAAAATAATGGGGCAAACGTCTTAAAATTGGAAAACCAATGGGGCTAAACATGAGGGAGAAAGGAGTCCAGAAAAAAATCCCTCAAGTGGATATCTCCCCTTAAACACAAACTAAATACCTGTTCTCGGGAAAACATGACATAAGTGTTGAATCTTACATACGGTAGCTGATCATCGTGGGGGTATTAATCGACACCAACAAATTAGGGGTGATTTTCACTTAATATTTTTTTGTTTTGCTGGACCCCCTTCTCCTTCATATTTAGCCCTAATAGTTATGATACTGTATGACGTTCACCCCATTACTTATGCGATTTAAAGACCTTTCGCCCCATTCCTATAAGTTTTAAGAAGTTTCGTGAAATTTGGGGGTCGAATTTTCCCTGGCGATCGGTAGCTTCGGAAAATGACTTGCGATTAACTTGTCGATAATATGATTGGATAGGGATAGCCTACAATCAACACAAAGATTTATATACAAAGAAACTGTATAAAGCCGCTGAAAAATGACTTGCAATTAACCTGTCGATATATGATGGGATAGCCTACTTACCGTACTCTACGACATCAGCAAAATTTTGTTTTATACATAGAAACTTAAGAAAGCCGTTGATTTAAAGAGAGGTAGGGTATATTTAAAGAGGTAGGGTATATTTAAAGAGGTAGGGTATATTTAAAGAGGTAGGGTATATTTAAAGAGGTAGGGTAGGGTATATTTAAAGGGGTAGGGTATATTTAAAGGGGTAGGGTATATTTAAAGGGGTAGGGTATATTTAAAGGGGTAGGGTATATTTAAAGGGGTAGGGTATATTTAAAGGGGTAGGGTATATTTAAAGAGGTAGGGTATATTTTTTAGTTTCCTCCCAAGACCTTCATCAAGTTTCATATATTATTTTCAAGATCCCCCTTTGAGATAAATGTGTACATTTTTTTCGGTAGAAAAATTTCCCAGCCGAAGGCCATCTCCTCCCAAATCACAGGCTCGCTGTCGCTCGCCAAGAAAAAAATCGACACCTAAATAGTACGAAAGGTCTTGATATTGATAAAGAAATGAGATGATAGGTTTTATCATCGACAACTAATGGGGCAAAGGTCTTACAATCTCAAAACTAAATGGGTCTAAACATGAGGGAGAAGGGGGTCCAGATAAAGCCACTATACCTCCCCCTTAAACCAAAAAGGGTGGTGCTGGTAAAGGAAATCAGCGACATCTGGCGAGCAGGCCCCCCGGGTAAAATGGGACAGATGAGACGGGGGATGGGGGAGGGGGGGGGGGGGGTTTAAAGGACAGATGGGGGCGTGACAGAACGCTCTCACTCACCTTTCTCACTCACTTGTTCTCCTCTCCTTCATTCACTCATGCTCATGCTAATACCACACACACACACACACACACACACACACACACACACACACACACACACAAACACACACACACACACACACGTAAACGGGAATTACCATCACTGACTATAACTGTATACAACATTG